>VXAX01004369.1:662989-803639 GCA_013399835.1 Leptocoma aspasia
TTTTTTGCAAGGAAGTCCTTGTATAACAAACACTAAATGGAGTGTAGACAAGAGCACAGAGGATTTTTTTTAGAGGTGCTGGGAAGGACTGTCATCACCTGCTTTCTCTCTTTCATTGATGCATCACTGTAAATATCCCACTGGGAGACATCCCTAGGCAGGATGGTCTTTCTTGCATTTCCTTTTGTATGAATGAGGTCAATGAACAAGCTGTTCTTGGCCTTTCTGGTTCCTTCTGGAAGATTTGAATGCTAATTTAAAATTTTCAGTAAAAAAAGAAGATCTTAGGAATTACCTCTATCCCCCTTACACAGAGACAGCTTGAATATGGACAAAATGGCATTTTGCAACACTGTTTAATTAGAAAACCCTTGCTAATTTCTGCTGGCAGTGATGATGGAAAGGAAGTCAAAAGGAAAAAGAAGTCAAAAGAAGTTAAGTGATGTTAAGGTGGATGTGGAAGATGGGATGCACAAGCACTGGAGCCCTTTCTGGGCAGCCACCTGTGCCTGGATGGGTTGTGCTCAGTTAGAACCATGGTTCCCCCTGATGCTGACTTTTCCCCTGACACAGAAATGCAAAATAACATGGTCCTTTTGTCTTAATAAAGTGGATTTCTCTCTCCCATTTCCTAATGAGGTCCTTGAACTCCTGCCAAGATGCTCATAACAAGAGATGTTATGAAGCCCATTTCCTAAATGGTTTGGGGCTTAATTTGATCCTTATGGCCCTGGATAATTTAAAGATTTTTGATCTGCTTAATCACAGTTATTTGTTTTATGGTCTGAGGCCTTTGGGTCTTACAACAGTCATTCATCCATTTCTTGTGCTAAAACACTACTTTCTGTCCTTAATCATCATCTTGGTGATGAAGGTGATTTATAACTTTGCTTTTCCCTGCTCAGAGGGGGATATGACAGCTACAATCCCTCAGGTGTGCTGCACCCTCCATCAAGCAAACCATTAATTCTAGCACAGCAAAGGTGTCAACCTAACTGGTTTGGAGGTCCTGAAACACGTGTATCTCCCCTTAGACAGATGAAGTCAATTAAATCTCCCATTAAGATCTCCTACTTCCACAGATGGTCTTTCTTTTTCTCATATGATAATCATATTAAAATTGCATGCAGAGCCATTTGTACATTTTAACATTAACGTTTGCTGCTCCAAATCAGCTGGGGTAAGAGGGAATTGTCACAGTTTTCATCAGCCTCTTCTGCTGTCATTGTAATCCTTCCAAAGGGAGCCACTGCAGCCTGAGCAATCAGCAGCTAAAATTTGTTTGCATGGGCAGGTGAGAAAAGTAAAAAAAAAGGGCAGGTCCAGGATTTTCCTGGGACTCCACTGTAGAATGGAAACATGTTTTCTGAGAAGGAAATGAACAGGGCCAGGGGATGCCCTGCCCAGCTGGCTTTTCTCAGATTCTGTTGAGCCAATACTTTCAGCAATTGAGAAAAGCAAATTTGAGCCTTGGAGTTCTCTGCTGCCCTCGAATCTGGGATGGGCCAGTGCTGAGTGCTCTCAATTTTCAGTTGTTCTGATGACAGCACTGGCAGTGTTGGAGAACACAGCAGAATGAGGCTGGAATTGGTCTTGTGTGTCAAGTTGTCTGTAATAAAAAGTAGCACCTCATACCCTCCTCTCAGAGAGCATGAAGCTCTGTCTTTAAGAGTTTTTTTTTTTTTCTCTCTTTAATCTCCAGCTGGGACTTGACTTAGTGGAAGTTGTTTCTAATTGCCAGTTTAAATCTATTAATGGCCAATTTTCCAGCAATTTTTCTTTTTGTCAGTGTTTTCCTTCAGCTTCAGGGTGCTTTTCTCTGTCTCTTGTCACAAACCAAGAGGAATTAGGTTCCCTCAGCTTTCTGCCAGGCAGGGGAAGCCTCATTTCAGAAGAATCATTTTTCATCCACATCTCATCCTCTCACCAGTTTTCCACCACGTTTCCCATTTCAGCCTCACCCTCTTCTAGATATAGAATGATTTCATTCCTTTCTAAAATGGCTTTTCTATATCTTTACCTGTGCCTGGAAATACATAGGTGCCCACCTTGAGTTAAGAGAGGTCTTACCAAAGGGCTGACAGGAGGATTTTGGGGTAGGGTACAGCTCAGCTGACTTCAGCTCTGTGTAGTAGCTGTGCCTCCATCTCAGGTTTCCTGAACAAATGAAGTCCATTGTGGAAGGACCTGTCTATTTTGTTGGCCATGAGGAACTTGGGTTTCATCCTTGCACATGCAAGGTCATCCATGGGCTCCTGAACTTGGCACTTTGGGAAGAGGTAGAACAAATCCAGCTCTAACTCTCACCCACAGTTCTCAGTGATTCCATTATCAAAGAAGATATTCCATCTGTGGTACATCATATACATAGTTCCCAGTGGTTTTCTAGGAGAGGAATGCCCTGGATTTACAGCTCAAGGACAGAATCTTCATCAAAACTTAATAAAGATTTAGCTTTAATTCTCATTTATTTTACTTTACAACATTTGCAGACAATGAGCTTTACTGCTTTAATGAAACATTTCTTAATATAAACCTGTCACGGCTGCTACAAAAAGAACACTGATTATTTTTTCAGTGCATGCCAAGGGGATTTAATTAATTTTTTGTGATCACCTACTTATAGTTTATGCCACAGCTTTCAAAGCAACTAGGCTGGAGGGTGTTCCTTTTGCATTGGGCCACTTGTAGCAAAAAGGGCTACACAGTAAGAATACATTGGTGGTTGTCTTAATAAAGTGGATATTTTTGGTGCTGGGGAGAGAGGTGCTGGGTGCTCAATAACTTCTGTTTGTGAACTACTGTTAAGTATGGGACTAGAAACAAAGAAACTCACATCTTCTAGTACTCCATTATACCTTCAGGCAGTTTCACAGCTCTGAGTCACTTTCCTCATTTGTGAAAGGAGAGCATCGAGGAGATTCAGTAATGTGCTAAAATTGATGTGTATAAAACCAAGCAATATGGAGGCAGCACTTCAACCTCTTCTGAAGCAGCTCCCACTAAATCCTGTGCAACAGAAATGTGGTGAAATTTAGTACAAAGCAACAGGACAGGACTGTGCAGCAGTTTGGGACAGAGAAGGAAGAGAGGTTCAGAGGACTGAGCATGGTAGCTATTTTCTGTATGTAGTGAACAGGGAAAATGATGCAGCTGGAACTGGTGTCCATAAACACCTGCCAGGCTGATAAATCATGGGAAATGTCCAAATCCCATTTGGGCCCATAAAGATCTCCATGACCTTGGTATCCACCTGCAGTTGCTTGTTGGCTTCCTCATTTTAGGGAGATTTTCTAGACAAAACCATATGTCTCATATTTTAATTTTCTCTTTTTTTTTTTTTTTTTTTAACCATAGAAAACTGGCCATTTTTTCATTAAAAAAGACAGCAGGTATCAGTGATATCTGCCTATGCATGAGAGCCTAATAAGAGTTTTGGTCCAGAAGTAGTATATTGTTTTGTGGTCATTTTCTTTTAAGCTTCAGGGGTTGGAACTTGCATTTGCTTTGCTTCCCAAGCCCCTGGCAGAGGGAGTTTGAACCCACAGTTGTGGTGTGGCCGTGTCACCTGAGCCCTGGTGGGTCAGAGGAGATGGGTGGGTCAGGTTTCAGGTCAGCTGAGTTTTTCCTCTTCATATCCTGGAGCATGGATCTGGTGCATGGCTGATGTGCACTGGGAGTCACTGTGGGACCTTTTGCTGGCTGCAGGGCCTCTTCAGGGGGAGTTTCTTGAGAGGAACAAAGTCTCTGACCTGACTGACAGCACAAGCTCTGGAAGATGTCTCAATCCATGAACTGTAGGTTTTAAACAGCCCCTCACAACTCCCCTGCAGAGGGGTGACTCTAGTGCAGCCCACAGTTCTTTGATCCATACAAAGTAAAAACCTCAAAATCTCAGAAATGGCTTTTGGTTTGAGAACTGGATCAGTACAAGTTAGGGCTAAACTTTGCAATACAATTGAGCCCCTGGCTGCTCACAAAATGCTGGTACTGTGATGACAAATAATAATGACAAGCCATCATCATTATGGCTTTTGGTAGAAAGATTTAATGGGGAGTGAGTTGAAGAACTTAAATGTCGATAAACTTGCTGTGGTGTCATAAATGCTCAAGTTCTGCCTCCCAAAGGTAAAGTGGCCAGTGTTAATTTGGCTCTCAGCATTAGAATGAGCTTCTAGGGTGAGGACAGCCTTCCCCAGCTGTCAGAGTGGATCTCATGTGGTTTGCATGCCCAGCCTCTCAGCTGCTGGATTTTAGGGAGCCTGCCTGGGCAGTGCTTGCTCTCCAGATTTGCCCCTCTCCACGCTGTGCCTCTCTGCTCTGCGTGTCCTGCTGCACGCTGCGGATGCCAGGCTAATCCTGTAAATCACACCACTGTGTAATTGTTCATAAAAGCCTCATCAGGCCACATGGCCCTGCAAATGACACCAGAATGCCTGCTCAAGTGGCACAGAAGTCAATAGTGACTGGCAGGTCCAAGCTGAAATCTCCCAGCGGATAGAAAAAAATAATTATTGGTACTTACAGTCTTACCTCCAGACATTATTGTTTCTGTGTCTTATTTTCAGAGGGAGGAGGGGACAATTACCAGCACTTTGATGGGAATATAAAGTGAGAGTTATTGCCCGCTGTTTAGTATTTGGTTATTCTTTTTCATTTGAAAATTAGAAAGAAAAATAACAGGGAAGAAAAAAAAACACAAAAAGCCACACACACAAAAAACAAACTTGAAAGCATGACCTCTTTGGGTAGGATGGGTTCTCTGTCCTATACTGACATTTTTCCCTAGGCAAAGTCACCTCAGAGAGTCAGGAGGCTCCTCAAAATGGTCATGGAGCTGCTCTTTGTAAAGTAAATTACAGTTGGCAAAAAGCTGGAAGTGCTGCTGCTTTTGCTTTACTTGAGGTTGTGTTGGTCACTAGAAAGCAGGGAGTGTATCAGGGCCAAAAGGAGGGGGGAATATTGGAATATTGTACCTGCAGTGAAGGAAATTCCACTCCAAAATGAACCAGGAGAACAGAAGTCTCTCACTGAAAATGATTCAGCAGGACTGAGAGTCTTGTTTTGGTGGGGTGTGAGAGTGTGTGCCTGGTGTACAGAGTGGGACATCCTGGTGATCTCCAAATCCACAGTTCCTGCTTTGACTTTGTTCACAAGACCTTGCTCTTGTGGCTACAACCGCACAAACACACATCATTCTCACTCTAAAAAACTAGACTTCCACTAGGTTTTGGCAGTAGGTTTCAAATACATCCTTTTGGGAAGAGGAGATTGGATAATCTGAGCATGGAGAGATGGCGGGAAAAATAAAAGTAGTCAGAATATTTCAATTTTGTAGAGATTTTCATCTGACAGAGATATGCAAAGCAATCTTTGCTTTCTCTTGCCCATTAAAGGGTTATGAAGGGGTGTTGGTGTTAGCTGGGAGCACCCCCATGTTCCTCCACCTCTGTTCCCTTAGACAGCCCTGATTATGGAAGAAAGGTGTGGATACAATGGATCTCCCACTTTCCTCCTTTTCACCCTTCCCAAGTAACCAACCCACACATTGTCACTTTTTTTTTTTTCCAGTGGTCACAATTTTGCTGTGCCCATCACAAAACTTGCTGGTTTCGATATGTTTATTTGCTGCTCCTGGTATTTGCAATCATTTTTTGCAGCACTGCTGATTTAGTTCTCCAGGTGCTGCTGCTTGCCCTGCTACACGTGGATCCCCAAAACATCCCTGGTGTTCCCATCCAGGTATCCAACCAATCTGGCCACTCCTCACAGCACTATCTGTAGATTTATTGGTTTCTCACATTGTTGTTTAATAGATTCAGCACTTTCTTGTGTCATACCTAGAAGTTTTCCACATCCATGCAGTTATCCAGACCTCAGCCAGAGCTTTGTCCCCCACCTGCAGCCTCAGCATTCCCACTGGGCAAAGGCATGGTGGGCAGGGAGGAAGCATTGCATTGCTTCATTCATTTCAATGCTGATTAATCCACTCTCTTAAGGCTTTCTTTATTAGAAAAGTAAACTATTTTAACTTATATTTTATTAAAACGTAGTTTTGGGGGCTGAAAAGAATGCAGGCAGAAGATAAAGGCACATCCCCATTAATCCTTGTCACTGAGGTTGTTCTTCACTGCTCAGGGTCAAATCTCTCTAACAAGTCCTTTGCCTTATTTCTGGAGACTTAGGCCTCAGTTCTCTCCCTGGGAAACACTTGTGACAGGAGCAACTGAAATCCTTCTGGGAGAAGCTGTTCTTTTGGGAAGCATGTCTGATTTTGGAGCGGTGCACCAGTGTTTGGTAAGATCCAAACCATCCATTGCTGTCCAGGATAATGCTGGCAGCTCAGCCTTGTTAATTCTCAAATGAGACTGAGCAGGGCATTAGAAGGATGCTTAGCTTGATCCACCAATGCACATTTACTGGTTTAGATGTGAATGAGAAGAGCTAGAGCACCCAGCAATTCTTCTGTGGCATTTTACTTTGGCAGAAATAGCAATCTGTAAAATTAAGAACTGTTGGGTCATTACTTGCACATGTTATTCGATTCCTCTTCAGTGCTGATATTTTTTTTCTGGAGAGAGGAGTGAAGGAATATCTTGAAAAATTTCAATTATAATTTTTTTTCCCATTACTTAATACAAATGGCTCTGTGACTTTCCTAGGGGCTGCTTGCCCTAGTCAGGACCACCTGCATGTGGCAAATCTTCAGGGATTAAGCTTTACAGCAAAAAAAAAAAACCCAAAATACCAAACCAAAGCAACCAAAACCGAATTTTACCTTTTAAGTTCAAGGAGACCAGATCAGGAGGGAAAACTACAAGAATACAGTTCTTCCTATGTCAAAAATAAATAAGAAAAGGAAGGGAAATTCCCCAAATCATGGTGATAAGGCATTAATTCTGAGAACTGAGGTCACCCCATTGGTGAAAGGATGGCACAGTAAGGGATGGATATGTCCCAAATAGCAGGTCCCTGTAGGTAGGAGCCATTTCAGGGAGCCTATGGAAAGAAATAGTGCTTGCCTATCCATATGTGCACGTGGAAAGCATCCATCATTATTACTTACACTGTGCAGGCTCCTTATTAACATGCAGCTCACAGCAGCTAATGGCTAAAAAATCAATCTTGCTTATTGAGGAGAATGGGAAAGAAGTAATTTTTTCCCCTCTTCAAGAGTTTGGAAGATAGGTGTTTCCACCTTGAAATGTTGTTCAGAGGGGTGAAAAAAAATAGGGGGAGGGAAAAGGAAAAGAAGGGAAAGTAAGTAAATTCCTGTTGTGAGCAGCAGGCTCTGAAATGCTCTTCTGGTCTGTTTTCGGAGAGAGAAATGGCTCATGAGAAAAAAGGGTGGAAGAAGCCTTCCTTAACTTTCCAGTTTGGCAAGAAATTACTGTAGAGTAGCTGGGCCAATACTCACCTAAAGCATGTCCCAGGTGGTAGCAGAGCTTTGACAGTTACAGAAGTGTGATGTGTTTTCTAGATAAACTGATATTTTTGTGTTTTCTTTTCCTTTTCCAAGCTACTTTGGCAACTGCTGCCCAGCTTCTTTCACATATTCCTTGGAGCAGGTTAGCAGTGGAGATCCCCTCATGATTTGGGACCAACAGTTCCCAGAGCTGAAGAACACATACAACAAAGGCAGAGAACAAAAAAGTTCCCATCAGGCTTTAAATCCAACACCCCAAAAGATCCAGGATCTGTTTAAACTGGGATTTCTTGTGGGACAGCAGAACAACTTCAATGCCTGGCTAACCTGTCTGACTGTCAGTTGGATAAGAGTGAAATTATGCTTTGTTTGTGTCACTTGCATCCCTTAAACAAGCCTGAAAGAGACAAAAAATGCAAGCTCTGTTTGTTTATTCAGGTTGTAAGGATTCTTACAGCTCATTAGAAGGACATAATAACTTAGAGAAACAAGTTTTATTGTGGCTCACTTGGGGCCTTCCAGCTTTTGTGTGACTTGTTTTTTAAAAGTCTCAAACTTCTCCTAGACTTCTCTGACACATTTTTCATGAAGTAGAGCCAAAGAGGAGGAAATTATTTTGTAGCCATAATGAAGAAATTCAGGAAAAGAAATGAAAGCAGGGTGTGCAGGATTTACACTCACTCATTCCTCTGAGTATCTCCCAAGTAATCTGGGAGGAATTCTGGTATTATGAATGTGCTGTGATGAATAAAGTTGCAATTTAAACATTATCAGTGCAAACTGGAGGTGGATTCAGAGATCACCCACAGGCTGCTGAATGGGAGAAAGGGATCTGCTTAAAATTCTGGTGTGTTTTCTGCATGAGTCAATGCAAGATTGAGATGGTAGGTGTTTGAATACCTGCACACCTTTTATTTTATAGATAATGTAATTATATTCTCACTTCAGCTCACCTATAAAAAGAACTCAAATATGCAATAAAAAGATCTTTACCCCTTTTCTGCTGATCGTTGCTTAGCAAAGTATTTCACACAAGAGGTTTGTTATCTTTAATAGCACTAAAATTACTTTAAGCAATTACCTGCATCATTTTAAACCCTACAGAGGTTATTAAAATATTCTCATGGCAACTATAAAGAAATATGAAAATAAGTAAAGACTAAATTGCACTTTGTCTCAAAAAGTCATTTGCCTTAAAGCATGTTTGGTCCTTAATTTCTAAATAGGCACCTTTGTTTCCTGAATTGAATACTCTCCTCTGTGTTTGACCTTTCACATTCCAACTTTGAAGGTGGGTCTTTTCTTACAATAACCATTTCAATTTCAGAACAAACAGAAAAAAACAAACATATATTGCAAAATACCTGCGTGGCCAACCTAACAATGACATCCCAGAAATGAGCTTTGAAACCTGAGCTTTGAAAATCTACTGTTATTGATGAGGAACCAGAAATTAACTACTTATGACTCAATGTCAGATCCTACATGTGGCTTTGATTGCTTTTATTTCTCTTTAGGCAGAAATTTCTTACAGCACCCAGTGGCATAGGTCAGCTGAGGAAGAGCTTTGCACTACTGGGTTTTGCTAAGTATTGGTCTGGGCTCCCACCAGGAAAGGGGAAATCGTACAAGAATTTGTGGAATTACCAGAAAAAAATCTTGTTGCTTTACATCCTAGAAAACGATGCAGAGTGGTGAGAGTCTCTTTGCTGCCTGTGGTGTGTTCTCTTTACTGGTCCTCTTTTGATTTCCATCTCCCACATCAGCAACGTGGAGCTGAAAGAGTGGCTTTTTATGGAATAATGATGTTGAAGGAAATTAGCATGGTTCTGATTAGGGGATGAAAGGAGCAATTAATTTAAAGAGTTTTGACTCCTGTGCCAGAGACATCACCCCAGCAGATCTCCTGCAGCAGGGCAGGAATGCTTCAAAGCACAATGCTACAGCATGGCAAAAGTGTCAGTGAACATGAAAGCAAAATTAATTCAGAGAACAGAAAATCTAGAGCAATTATGTTACCATTTCATTTATTTTTACATGTTCTGTTGAGATAGCAGATTTGTAATATCCACTGCAATTCAGAATCCCATTTTTTTCACAGTTGTTATTAAACCAAGTGGTTTCTTGTACTGTTTTTTCCTCCATTGAAGAGCCCAGTCCCAGAAAACCTGGAGGCAACGTTTCTCCCAGGTTCCTGCAGATTCCAGGGTTGGATGGCAGCTTGGCCATGATGTGGTGCTTTCCCCCTGGTAAGCTGTGACTTGAAATCAATTACAATCACAGTGGAAGAGCTGAAAGCTGCTGACTCAAGCAGCCCTTTCTGGCAGCTTTGCACTTAGTGCTTCCTTGTCTCCCACCTCCACAGATAAAAGCTGGAATCAGAGATCAGAACTTCCTCAAGCTGTTAAGCTCCTGACATCTGCAAAGCCCAGAGTTCAGAGATGATGTCAAAATCATTATCTGCAACCGAACGAGAAACATTTCTTTTAGTTCACAGTCACCCAGGCAAGCTCTTTTTCTATTATTTTCATATAGTTTCACAGGCCAGAAGGGGTGATTAGATCATTTAATTTGTCTTGCTGTGAATTGCAAGTCACTTCTTCCTTCTTAGATTCTCCCAGGTGACTTTGAACTCAAGCATTCATCTCCACAGGCAACCAAACCTCTGGGAAATAGGAGAAATGGACACAAACCTAGTAACTGAGGCTTCTGCAATGGCAAGGAACTAACTCATAATGCTGTGTGTGACCAGATGAGTCCTAATTCTTTGTCCCAGTGCTCCAGAGAAAGCCAAACTCCAAGTGAACAGCTCTGAAACCCAGGATAGTACAACTGTGGGGAGAGTTTTTCCTCAGGCATCCATCTGCCAAAGCTTTTGGGTGAGCTGTGATCCCTGAGCTCTGCTGATCACATTGGTGGCTTGAGAAAGCAGGAAAGCCTGAGTGTACTGAACTTAGCATAGGTCAGGCTGCCCAGAGCTAACTTTGAAGGCTGCCAGCTCCAAAGATCTCCTTCCTAAACTTGGTGACACCGCCTTGCCCTGTTAACGTCTCTGCAGGAAACAACAACCCTGTTTCTAAGCTGAATTAATCTAATGTAGGCTTTTCACCAGCTCCATTTTTCTTTTCACCTCTCCAAGCTAAAATCAGTAGATTAAGGGTGAGTTTCAGTCAGGTGCCCAACAATTATGCAAGTTTTAGGGTAGCCCACTTGCCCTGCAGAAGAGCCAAGGTCTTCTGCAGGTCCCATGTGGCACCTGCCAGATCTGAGCTCCCTGAGATACCCCAAAGCATCTTGGATACCTGTTTTAGGTAATTATATAGACAACTGTATCCTCCTCTAAGCTTCATACTGTAAGACCCACATTACAGTTCTATAACGTGTAAATGGTGTGAGTTTTCCAGTTTTCATAATTAACTACAGCTAACATGAACCTAGTATTTGATATTTTTTTATATAGCACATTAATCAGATATTTAAGTCCAGGCATAAAGGATTAAAAGAATTAAATTCTGAGACTAGTTAGTCTCCATTCCAGATTTCAGACAAAACTCACATGTGGACTTGTAGGTCTAATGTAAGTCTAGCAAAGTCGGCATTATTCACTTGTCAAATAACAAAATTTATATATTAAAAAGGAAAAAAGTAGCATCAGGCACATACAGATTTTCTAGTGTGGCTGTAATAGTGAAGAAGACTTCAATTTTTTCAGAGGAAAAAAGTAATTCCTGCTGTAGGGTTGGAAATCATCCATGGAGAGAAAGAAGTCCTTGTTGAATTTGTTGATCTTAAGATGGTTATGGACCTTCGAGAAAATGGTGAGAAGAGAAAACTGGGAGTGAACATCTCACAGAAGGAATTTCCAACAGAAACAGGAAAATATGTTGTGCTATAAGATCTCATTCAGAATGGCAACGTGCAGTTCTAGTCACACATATTCAAGAAGGATTAACTAAAATTGAAATAGGTGATGGAGAACATACCTTAGTTTAAAAAAAAGGGTAATAGCTTTGCTTATTTTACCTAGAAAACTGCAGTTTAAGGAGAATGAGAGCATATTGACATAATAAGAGAGACTTTGCAACTACATCAGAAGCTTTGGCAGGAGAAGTTTTAAATAACCACCTGATAGCAGTGCAAGAAGCTTTAAAAGAATCATGGCTACATTTCCCCTGGATATTTGAAGGAAGTGAAGCTCCAGAAGGTTGTAGTTCTGCAGTGACTTCAACAGGGACAGCAGAGGAGAAGCCTGGGGTTTTAGCTGTAGCACACTGTTGTACAAAACACATGGAGAAGGGACAGGCTGAGTAAAGAAATTTCTGTTCATTTTATGTCCTACATTGAAAAGTATTTTTGTCCCTGATCAAACTAACTTGTGATTTTTTTAGTTTGTTTGGCTTTTTTTTTTTAATGTATTTCCATTGCACAACACATTTAGGCCAGAACTGATTTGATCTTTTCTATTTTTGTTCTTGTAGTTGATGACAATTGATGTTCTTTCACTTGGGTTTCAAAGGCATGAACCTCATGATCAATTTATGTCTTGCCACAATTCACCTCAGGACACGACATATACCTGGCATCCAGCTCCTGGGTAACAGATCTTTAGGACAGCTTAATGACTGATGCAGCTGTGCAAGTGGTGATGATGAAAAGAAAATCCATATTTCAGTTTTCACTCAAAATAGGGGACATTCAATCAGTAATTCCGAGGGAGGACAAAAGCAGAGATGTGAAAGATTTTGGCCTCTGCTCATTTTTATAGCTGTCAATAGAAATAGTTTATGTGGGCTCCTGGATTTACTCAAAGACAGGGTGCAGATGGCCTATTTGTCATTAAAAGAGCATTTTAATGCAAGCTTGACCAGGTCTGAGATGCTATCATTTAGAAACACTGTGAAATGTCACTGACCTTTCTTTACAGAAGCTTGATGATCAGAGATAGAGTGAAGATGAGAGTGGCAGTCATGTCAGATCTGTGGTGAGGGAAGCTGGGAAAGTGAGAAGAAGCACTTTGAGCCCAGTATCCCCAAATCACCAAATTTTAAGCATGTCTGACTTCAAGCACAGCAACGGACGTACACAAAATGAAGCACCTGCCTAAGCTGGGCCTGTTTTTAATCTCCGTCTGGGATGAGACCCAAAAAGAATAAAGACAGCAAATTGCCTAGAAAGAAAAGCAGTATGTACAAAAGTTGCTGTTATTTACTGACATTAAGAAATGTCAGCAGAGTGTTCAGGGCTGGGCAGTGCTCACTGACCCCTCTGAGACACTCAGACTGTGCTCAGGAAGTGATGGTCAAGCTGAACTCAAAAAAGGCAGAGAAATGGAATATTTTCATCTTTGCTTGCAAACCCATAATTTATTAAATTCTGGAACATGAATCTTGCCAGATTTGTAGGCAGGAAGACAGGGAATAACATTAGAAGTCCACCAGAGATGCAACTTATCTCAGTGTGCAAGAAGGGAACAGGGAGCCTCCCATTAGATGTGAATTTGCAGTTAAATGCTCCAATGAGGGTTTGCTTTGGACTCACCCAGCTCTTCTGCCCATGCTTGGTTCCATGTAGCAGTGTAGAAGAGAACAGGGAGATAGAAGTGAGAGAAGAGCCTGTCTGGAAGTGCTTTCTCAGTGTGGTGTAAGGAGGGGACAGTGAGAAGGGAGATACCCCGGACAGAAAGCACAGATTAAGAACGGTAGTAAAAATTATGAATCTGTAACTTAGTTTGAAGCAGAGAGTCCTCCTCTGTCTTTCAGGCAACAAAATTCAGGGCAGGGGTGTTCTGGTGCAGATCAGAAACAAAATGGTGCCTTAGGTAGAAAATGGTGTGAACTTGAGCAGATGCTGAAGAAAAGATGGGATAAATTAGCTTTTACCTGCTTTGCTGGGCACATTGAGAGCTGGCACCACACCTGGTCTCCCAGGTGCTGTTAGTGCTCCCAAAGTGACCACGGGGGAGCAGGATAAAGCAAATGAACCTGTCTCTCACCACAGCAAGCCCACCACAATTAGCACCTGTGTGGAGCTTTGGTTGCCCAAAGGTTGATGTTTCCCTGCAGTCCAGCACCCTGGGCAGGTAATTGGACATTGATGCCTTTTCTTTGAACTGTTTGCTGCAGCACTGGAGGATTTTGTTAGACATTTTATCTTTTATGTATCATTCACATGGTTTTGGCAGCTCTCCAAAAACTGTGATGCTATTTGAAATTATTTCTGATTTCTGTTTTTAGAAAAACCTGTTTTTAGAGAGCATCCTCTCTGCTGGACTTGGATTAGAACAGTTCTTCCTCTAAGGTACTTACAGGTGAATTTCAAGGGGCAGAAAGGGAAGGAGAAGAGTGAGTTGCACCTGAATTAACGAGAAAAAGTAAAGGGCAGTGTTGTAATTTTCCTGTTGCTAACATAACAGCAGCCTAGTCAGGCCAGTGATCTATGCCTGGGAGGGAGACCCTTTCATTGGCAAAGAGAACTGGCAGGGGGAAGAAAAAGGCAGGTGAATTGTTCTCATATATTTGTAGGAAAAAAAAAAAGCTCATTCTGCAAAGGAGAAAGAAAGCAGGGAAACTCTCGTTGTTCACAGGCAAAGGAGCCCAAAAGCTAAACTTTTTATTAAACTCTTGCACTAAGAGGTCTGTGGGCTCCTTCATCTTCCCAGGAGAAACTTCTCCACAGGACAAGCCCGTAGCTGCTCCCAGCTGGGGCAGTGGATGTTTTATGGCTCTGAGCTTGCAGGGAAGCTCAGTCCCACAGATGATTCAGACTGCAGATGCTGAGGCACTTTCATTTCAGGAATCACTAAGAAATGAGGTTTTATATTGCAGCATTGAAATACTGTGGGAAAATCTATTAGGGCAGCTGCAGGATGGGGTCAGCAGGCAGCACAGCAAGGAGCCCAGGGGACTCTAATTTACACAAACCCTCTTCCACGAGCAAACACACCAGGGGTGGCATTTAAATGGTCTCTTCACTCTAGCTGTGCTACCAAAACAAATAATTTGTGGATGACACTGAACTGGGAGGAGAGTCTGATGTGGCAAATGTGACAAATGATAGCGTGGCTGCCCAGGGGACCCAGATTAATTTGAAGAAAGGGCTAAATTAAACTCTGTGAGGTTTGGCAAAAGGAAGCATAAAACTCCATTCTTGGGCTGGAGAAAGCAGCTGGGAGCTGACTGCCAGAACAGCAGCCCCACTGGAGAGGACCTGTGAGGGTGGTGAGGCACTGGAACAGGTTGTTCAGAGAAGCTGTGGATTCCCCGTCCCTGGAAATGTTCAAGGCTGGGTTGGATGGGGCTTGGAGCAGCCTGGTCCTGTGGAAAGTGTCCCTGGCCATGGCAGGGGGTAGAAATAGGTGTTCTTTAAGGTCCAACCCAAACCATTCTGTGATTCTGTGACCTGAGGGTGACAGGAGGTGCCAGGTAAAACATGATCTATAACAGGATGGATCTGGCTGTGATGGGTCATGGCCTGCACAGCACCCAGCAGGAAAAACTTATTCCCCATGGCTGGCACTGCTTAGGTTGTCCACAGGTGGAGAGGGACATGGAGATGGTCAAATGAAGGGCCACCATCCATCCAGGGTGCTCTGGGAGGGAGCTGGGCTGGCCAGGGCTGTTGAACATGATGAAGAGACCAGAAGAGTGATCCATAAGTTTTATCCATATCACACCATAAGGGTTTACACCCCCCCTTTTTTTTTTTTTAATTTAAATCAAGGCCCAGAGAATTTTTTTCTTTCTTCTTTTTTTTTTCCCCCTTCTTTTTTTCTGAGGATTGATTGACTGGGAGAGCTGATGGCTTGAAGCAAGACTGCAGGGTATTGAGGCAGCTGGCCATCCATCTCACAGGAAATGCCCAAGAGTGAGGTTGTTACTGCAGTTGGAAGAGCATGTTCTAGTGGGTAGTAAGTTATGGGATTTGTTGTCATTTTTTATTTCTTTTGCTGTGAAATAATTTCTGAAGAAAAGGAAGAAGAATCAAAACAATTTCTCCAAGGTGGCAGGAGGCAGAGCAGGGAAGTGGAAATGCCTCAAATAGTTAATATCAGGGACGGATGAAAGTGATTTGACAAGGATTTCAGGAGTTTTCTGCACTCTCACTGCAAGAGGTCATCTAATATGAATGATGCCTGAGCAAAATTTTTAAAGACTGGACAAATGTAGGCATTGGCATCTTTAACCAACCTTGAAAACTTATTTGCAGGAATTTATCTCGGGTTTCATGCATTTATTTGTAAGCATATTTTCCTTGTTTGATTTTTTTAAAAAAATACTTTGCTCATCATGCAAAATTATTCAGTGATGTTTCCTGTGAGAATGTTTTCTGACATGCACAGACATTTACTGCAATAGCGACTTTCAAGATGTGTTCTTCTGAATTTGGTATTTATGATTTGCTTTTCTTTTCCTTGAGCATTCCTGGCTATGTGTATGAACCCAGGAGGAAATCTGCAGAGTATCACTAACTGGCTTTGTAAGATCTGTCTGGTTTTTATTTTGTTTGAGAAGATTCGGCAAGTCGAAAAAGTAGAAGGTTTAGATGAAGAGAGGCAAACAAGACAAATTATAGCCCCTATTGTCTCTGCCTGGTACCATGTTTATGTGTTGGGTCTGGAGTGACACGGCCATGTTCTCTTTTCCTGTCCTCCTGCCCTCCATCCCTCATTTTTGGGACAGGGTAACCTCTGGGCTTGTAAGAAACATTTATGGAGGAGTAAGAGGAGAAGTCAATATCTCTCCAGCCTCACATAAATTACAGTGGTGCTTTATTGAGTGTGCCAGATGCTGTCTTTTGTTGGATTATCCTGGACTTGCTCTTGAGCTCTCTCATGTAAAGCTGTGCTCTGTAGGTGCTCATGTTGGCTTTCCAGGGAGTGGACTCGAGTGTGAGAGGAGGATGCAGATTTCCAGGGCCAAAGAACATGCAAGCTGGGTCCTGAAACTCAGTGACACCAAAGGAAATGTAGAAATGTGGGTCTGGTGTTGGGAGCCCAGGCACAGCAGGTGTTTGGCCCACGCTGGTGGTGGAGCCCCGTGGGTGTTTCTTCCCAACCACGTGTACTGCAAGAGAAACCAGTGAGGTTTTAGTGAGATGCTTCATTGCAAAGCTGGAAAGCCCTTCCCAGCTTGGTGTGGTGTGGTGTTCACAGAAAAGGGACTCAGGGAGAGCAGGAGGGGTTACCAAATACACCAAATGGATTTCAAACCAGATGTGTACATTAAACCCCTGTCTTCAACTACCATTTCCCCTTCCACCTCTGGATCTGAACAGGATTTCTGGTTAGTTTTTAAAAAAATTTTCTCTCTTTCTGTCAGTCATGGCAAAGCCTGCACACTCCTGTGTAGCTTTGTTTCCAGTTAAGGCTTTTCAACATCCACAGGTGTGTGGTTTCTTTTTTCCCTCCTTTATTTTGCAGTACCAGGTGCTCTCTCCTCAAATCGGTCCTACCTTGATGCACTAGTGAGAAGATGCAATCTGACAAAGACTTGGCCCCTATTATCTCTTGCCTAGTGATAATTCTCTGACACAAGTGAATAATTTATCATTTTTTTAAAAATCTACACATTTGTCCAAAGGTTTTTGAGCTATCTGCAGTCCCCTTGCTGCTGTCTTGAAGCAAACCTTTGCATTGCCCATGAAATTTCATTTTTAGTACTAAGATAAACTTCAAGAAAACCAAACTTTCTTCTTTCTCTCTCTCCTTTTAATTCCCCAGGACAGATACAACTTCAGAAAATGATCTCATCCTGCTTTGTCGTTTTGCCAATATCTTGTGGAAGATGAACATCCCAACAGGTACAAAGTATTTGCTGTAACAAGTCAGTGTGTTTGTTTATCCACTTCCCAGAAGAATATGAAACCTTTTGAAATGCACATCCTTTTTAGCACTTCAATATGAGAGTCAAGAATAGAGTTCATGTCACTCTGGTCAGGCTGTGGGAGGGGTGGAAACAGGACAGGAATCCATGCAGCCTCTCATGGAAAACCTCCTGCCCTGTGTTGTGGGAGTCACTTTAAATTGATCAGGAGTCACTCTAAACTTAAAAGAGCAAAAATGTGCACAAAGATGACACATCTGTGAACATTTAATGAGCACAACTGTGGGACTTTATCAGTATTTAATGTCATTCCCTTTCTAGTTTATATTCATAGACAATAAGAGGCCCATAGCCTGATCCACTTCAGCTGCTCTCCTCTCTTTCTATTTGCTTCTTGAATTGCTCTGCAAAACTTCAAGCTGGACTCTTTTCTCTAATGAGCTAAAATTGTGCTAAAATAGAAATTCCACCTGCTGTTTCCCAAGATGTGGATTTTTACTTTAGTAACAGCACATGACAAGAAAAATAAAAATAACCATAAACACATACAGGCACATCCTCAAATATAACACCTTGGTTCTACTGAAATTATTGTGTTTAGTTTTGTTGTTTATAAGTTTGTTGTCTTTTGAAAGGAGGAGGTCTGTGGGCAGGTTTTGAACTGACTACAGTTGTGTGTTTCTGCTTGTATAGGAATCTGGACATGTTGGTTTGGGCATGTTTTCTTTCCAGCACAGACCTTGTCTGACTGCTTCATGTATCTGTCTGTGTAATGGATGTTATGTATTTTATTTGCCCTAGAAAATCCCTGCTTTGAAAAAACCTAGAGAGAAAGTAAGATGCTATAAGCATGGATAGAGCTAGCACCAAAATTCAAGTGTTTTCCATTCTTTTTGCAACCCCTCAGTAGTACAGCTCCTCTCCACAAAGGCAACACTTCACCCTACTAGACACTCTCTTTAATACCCCTGAATAAATCCTTTTAATGGCATCAGAGGAATACCAAACTTAAGTTGAAGGACTCCCATTTTCACTCTCTCTTCTTGCTCTTCAAGTGTTTTTTGCACAGCCTTGAATGACAAAGGCTGGGAAACAAATAGGAGAGGTCAGGACAGCATGGTTTTGTCAGCTGAAGGAGCTGGGGTTTTGTTCAAAACCCTCCTTTCTCCTCTGTGGTAGCAATTTGAATTATTGCAGCTGAGTGCTGAGCAGAGATTTGGATGATCCTTGTGGTTTGAGAACAGGGGGTGAAGCACGTTGGTGTGTGAGTGGTGCAGGTGTGTGGTTCATGCATGTGCTGCCTGCTCCCACAGACACAGCCAGGTTTTGCTGGTGAAAAATCCCTCCACTGCCTAAAAAGGGCCTGACAAGTTGATGGCTCCACTTTCTCTGTCCGAAATTGCCCTATTGTGTCACGTTGTAAAACGTCATGTGAAAGACAGACATGGAAAAGTACCCTCCACACAGGCCTAGGGTAATAAATTAATGAGCTATAAGCAGCAAAATAACCATGCCCTGTGCCTCTGAGACTGGAAGCCTGGCTCTTCACATCCAAACCCACCGGCCTGGAGCTCTGGAGCTAATGGTAAATCTCTCTGACATGTTGCAGCAGCAGGTCTCCTCTCCTTGCTTACCAGCCACATCACACTCCAGGGAAACATCACAGTTAGGAGCCAGGAGCTCTCATAAAGTTTCAAAGGTGGAAATAAACCCTGCTGCCTGGATGTGAGGACACTCACCCTGCTGAAATACGGCCACTAACTGTGGCAGAGTCTCTGCTTCAGCTGCCTGCTGTGGGAAGGGGTGAGCTCCAGCACCCCACAGGCTCTGGGGAGCAGAGAGGCATCAGAGGGGCCCAAGGGACTGGAGAGACACATCAGTGAGCTGACAGTGTACCTGTAAATACTGTCAGCAAGGGTGATGCATCCCCAGGGAATGGCACACTTCCCAGTGTACGTGGTGGCACTCACCTCTAAAGCAGCCTGGACTTGATCCTGTTACAGCGGTCAGGTTAAACCAGCTGGAGCCCTGACATGATGCATTGGGACACTTTTCTGTGCTTTAGAAGGTTATTTGATCACTCTTCCCACACAGTTTTCACTCGTTGCTGCTCTGTGCCTACCTCAGCCATCAGCTGGAGCAATTGGCTCGTGTTGGCTCAGGAATATGAACAAGGAAGGGGCTCTAATTCTGGTTGCTTCTGATCCATTAAGCTGAGTTTTAAAATAATCTTCCTTAACTCTCCCTAAAATCAGTGCAAATTGAAATGCATTTCATGTCAACTCTTTTTATAGGTGTGCAAAGGAGGCACTAAAACTTCAGGTTTTCTCAAAGGCTGTTGGCTGAGGTTTGGACATTCTCTGGCAAATATGAACTTTTTCAGTCAAGGCATTTCCAGAAACAAATAGGGCAGCCAGATTCAAAGAGGCAGCACTGGTTTTATCCCAGGCAGGCAGAGCCACTGAACTTTATTTAATCTTAACTATTTGAAACTGCAGCTGTGCTTACTCTCACAGAGGAGAGCAAGTGGCATCAGAGCCAGATGCCCCAGTCAAGAGCTTGAGTTGAGGCAGCTTTGATGCCCAGAGTGCTGGGAACCCCAGCCTGGCCTGTGGGAATTTACCTTCGGGATTTTAGATTAGAAGGATGCTACTTTAATTGACAAGATCAAAAGCAAAGCTTAGGTTGGTGATCAGCTGGTCATTTCCTTCCTCTCCCTCCCTGAGGCAGTGGTGGTGATCAGGGCACTTAGTAAAATAAACATTTCTCTTTCCTTAACACCTTTCAGCCAGGCCCTCTCAAAGCTGCTGAATTTGTTCAGAAAGTTCAACACCTCTCCTTGAAAAGCTGAAATGTTTGACACAGCCTGGTGTGGTGGGAAAGGTTGTTTCTGAGGTCACGAGTGCAAAGCCTCAGAAGTTTGAACCCTCTCATCTCCATCTGCAAAGAACTTGTTCTTTGATTTCCTTTTCCCCACTTTGCTCTGGCATTGTTGTCAGGAGACTCTGCAAATGTCAAAACTGTTATCAGTCACAGGCAAGCAGGCTCTTAATTGAACTTTTATTCTCCTGTCTAACTTGCTGCACTCCAAAGAAAAGGCTACATTGCTAGCATAGAAATGGCCTTTTGGAAATCATTGACTGTTGAAAGTAAATTATTGAAAATAGAGATATTTGTGTATATGTATTTATCCCCATTCAAACTTTTCTTTGGTTTTTATATATACATGTGCAAATAAACATGCAGATTTTTGTATGTTCATAGTATCACTGTGTGTTTGAATACATATATAATAATAAATTAAGAGTCCAAGTGTTTGAATACACCTTTCCCCTTGCAACTTCACTCAGGCATATAGCATCTCCTAGCTCATAAAATATACTCTTGCCTTGTGACAGGAGCCCACAGAAACTAAATAAAAATATGTGAGGAGAAAGTGGGAAATAACAGTCCTGTTTGCTGCCTTGTGCTGTCTCCATCCTTCTTTTTTATCCTTTGTTCACATTGTTTCCCTTCTCCATTTATGTTGATGGAGGCATGACAGGCAGACCTGATATTCAGCTGCCTAAGTCCATAAATGTCTCTTTGGATGATGCTGTGCTCCAAACAAAGTTCTGGGCAATTGGAACAAATATCCTGAGTCCATTATTAGTCCTTCTGCTTTATTAGGACATTTTTCCCCCTTTATGTCTCCCAAAATGGTTAGCTCAGCTCTTGTCACATCTGCTTTGGCTCCTGTAGTCTGCTGGATTCTACTGGATGGCAAATGCTGTTTTTGCCACTAATCCCCCAAAGGGCTCCAAGCCATTAGAGCCTCTTCTGATTTATTTCTTCCATGCAATCTGACTCACTGTCCAGGCTCTGTGCTTCTGTATTTTGTCTTTCATTCCATAGGAATTCAAAATGTCTTACAAAGGAATAACCTAATCCTGACCATTTAGGAACTGAGCCCTGAACCCAAGGTTTTTTGGGGTTTTTTTTGTCTTCTTGAATTTCTTCTTCCTTTTTCTTCCATCACAACCAAACAGAAAAACTTGTGAAATACATTTAATTTGAGTCCTACTCAGACTGAGTTTATTTCTTGGTTTGGGATTCTCACATTCAAGCAGTTTCTGGTTTGTATTTTATTTTTATTGAGCAGAGATCTCTGCAGTTTCCAGAAACAGGACTCCTTTGCATGAGCCCAGAGTACTTCCAGCTCAGATCCCATGGATGTGCAACAGCTGGAGGTGTAGCAAAACATTGGCTGAAGATCTGCTGTTAACCAGGTTTAGGAATAAAAGGAACATCTCTGAGACTTTCTGCCCAGGGAAGTGGTAGAATCACCATCCCTGGAAATGTTTCAAACCTGTGGATGTGGCACTTGGGGACAGGGTTTAGTGGTGAACAGAGTGGTGCTGGTTAATGGTTGGACCTGAAGGCCTTAGAGGTCTTTTCCAGCCTTAATGGTTCTGTGAAAAGGCAAAGATGCCTTTGGTGCCCCACAAAACCTGTTTTTTTTCCCACCTGTGTGCAGCAAGGTGTTTTGTTAGAGGTCAGTAATTTCCCTTCCCTGTCACTGATGCCAAAATCATTGTGGGGGTTGGAGAGTCCATGTCAGGTGGCAGCTGCTCTGAAGTCACCATGGAGATTGTGCCATTGAAGTGCAAAGGAAGGGACTGCAGCACAGTCCCCACCTCTGTGGGGAAACCCCAGAGAGCTGGCTTTCCTCAGTGGTGTCTCTCTCCATGGAAAACCCCAAATTCTGTAGCAGCATGCCAGAAAACCCTCCCAGATGTGACTCCTCATGCTTTCCATCCCACTGTCCCTCACTTTGTAAGTCATGCTCTGGGCACAGCCTATCCTGACCCAGTCATAGAAGCACAGAATGGTTTGGGTTGGAAGGGACCTCCCAAGACCACCTGGGCCAACCTCCTGCTGGGGGCAGGGGCACCTTCAACTACATCAGGTTGCCCAGAGAGGTGATGGACACCCCATCCATGGAAGCCTCAGATGCCAGGTTGGATGGAACTCTGAGCCTGAGCTGCTTTACCACCCTCATTGTCAACCACTTCTTCCTTATGTGTAGTCTTAACCTATCTTTTCTTAGTTTAAAACTGTTATCTCCATCCTATCACTACATGCCCCACTAAAAGTCAGTCCCCATGTTCCTTTAAGCTCCCTTTAAGTCCTGAAAGGCCACATCTGATGGTTCTTCAGCTTTCCCCCTCTCCTCAGCTGAAACAGCCCCTATTTCCAAGCAGGGAGGCATTAAGGAGCAGCCAAGGAAAAGGAGATGGCAGATAGATGGCACCCAGCTGTGACAGCTCTGCTGGCACCACCAAGAAGCTGCTTTTATTGTTCCCCACCACCTTACACGTCTCAAGAGGTATGAAAAGACACGAATGTGGATTTTTTTTTTCACCTATGCTACCCACAAACAATAATTAAATCTTGACATGCACTTTAATTATGCTCCTTACCTCTACTCAGGTTGCAGTTCACAAAGAGTTTTTTTGTTTCCCTTGGGTAACCATTGATACCATGGGTGGAGAAGATGCAGGGGCGAATATAAAATATGTATCATTTCTGTGTAAGAGCTCTGTAACTTACACAAATTTCTTTTTTTTTTCTCTTTGATACCTTCACTAAAATATCTTTTCATCACTTGATGGCAGTAGAGCTATAATGTAAATTTATAGATACTGATGCTGCATGGATGCATCAAAGAAAAAAACCCACCTTATATTTATGTTTGTCTGTGTATTTTTCTAAAGATCTGTTTTGCATTAAAAGTTTGAAAATATATAAGGCATAGGAAAGCTTTGTATTTTCAGAAGGGATTAATGCAGAGGATGTTTCATTCATTCACAGCTGTAATAAATAGCAGTTGGTGCAACCAAACATCCCCTAAATTCCTTCAGCTGTAACTCCAAACTCTGCAAAAATAAAATCAACTTTCTTCTTTCATTTTTAACTTCTGTGCACTTAATTTGCTTTCTGTTGTTAGTGCTGTGGTAAAGGCAGCAGCTCTCGTAATTATCAGCCTGTGAGGTTTCACACTACTGGCAGTGCTAGTGCTTGCTCTTTTACAGTCAAAATATACATATTAAATGCAACAATACTGATATCAAGTTACTCCCAGCTGTCATTACCTGAAACTCAGATAAGTCCCTGACAAATAATACTTTGCTATGCAACTAACAAATGCTGATGCCTCTTTGTATCAGCGTTCCTACAATCCAGATGAAAGTAATCTTCATAAAATCGAGACTGTCCCCATGTTACCCTTTCTGTCTCACCCTGGAAGGTACAGCATGGTGTGCCTTTACTCCTGATACAACAAAAATCTGTCTCTGTTCCCCAGAGACAAACCTGCAGAGACAAACCTGCAGGTTGTGTTTAATGCTGCACTGGCTATGCAGCAGTGTGAACTAGTTGCTAACTAAACTGTGAACTAAAAACAGGAGCTGTTTGCCTTGCTTGTCTTTTTCCCCAAGTGACTGGCATGTGTTAGTGGCTCCATTACCTGTGGCAATGAATCCAGAGTCTGCCTTGCCAGAACCAAGCCTTTATTTTGCTGCCTGGATGCTCTGTGAGCTCCAAAATATTTCCTTGCCTGGAGTTATGAGTATACAATTTCATGAGCTCCAAATCTTGCACAAACCTGACAGTGCCTTCCAGAGGAAAAACACCTCCCATCCCAGTGCTGATCACCCCTGGCTCGTATTTTTACCCTACTTTGACGTCAGACCAAGCTGTTTTTTCCCCTCTTTTCTAAACTTCCAGTTCTAAAAAGTTTTGCACGAGTATCTGGCAGTTGCACAGCTGCAATATTTCACCTATTGCAGCTGAAATAGGTGGAGGGCACTCCACTGCAGATATCCCTGGCTGGAAGCAGAGCATTCCTGCAGCGTGCAGGCAGCATTGCACCCTAACCTCTCCCTGCAAACCCGAGCTGTGCTGGCAGGCATCCCCTCCTGCCTCCCAGCATTTCCCCCAGGCACAACCATTTCAGCTTTTCCTCCCACTGCTGGGTGGCAAAGCTTGTGCTCTGTTTGCCCTCCCAGGGGTATTTTTGCAGGGACAACTGAGTGCATCACTGCTGGAGTGTCCAGCTGCAGAAGGGATGCAGACCCAGGCCTGGTCCTGCAGGCAGGGCAGCAGCAGCCCCTGCCTCCCCCTTTCTCTGTGAGGCTGTTCCAGAGAGCATTTCTTATCCTTTCCCTCTCTCACACAGGTCTCTGGTTTAATTAATATTTAATTCTTACACTCACTGGGACAACCTGAACTGGGGAGATGAGGGAAATCTTGTTCCAGGCTGCATTGGCAGCCTGCTGAACAGCTGCCTGGGGAGGTGGAAGACACACAGTCATTTATCCCCTTCCAATCAGGCAAAGATGGACTTGAAAATATCTCCTATCACAGACAGTTCTCACATGTAAATAGATTTAGGATTTTGTTTTCTTTCCCCCACCTGCACAACCCAGAGAGAAGGGACTCTGGTGGTTTGTCTGTCCTTGCTGGGCAGCACCACCCATTGCCCTGTTCTGAGCCTTACCCTGGAAAGTGCTTTGGCAGGACTTTACAGCCCTAACCCTGAGCCTTACCCTGGAAAGTGCTTTGGCAGGACTTTACAGCCCTAACCCTGGGCCCTTTCCCTTGAGGGCAGGAGTTCTTGCAGGGGACAGAGCCAAAGCATGCCCACCAACCTTGCAGAGCTTCTCTCCGAGCCCTGTCCTTGCTCTGAGCTGCTTGTTCTGCCTCTGGACTCCAAGCAATCCCCACACATCCCTGATGATTCCCCTTTCCTCTGTTCAATCCACTGTTAAGCGAGGCAAGCAAAGGAAAGCAACCCCTCTTGATACCAGAGAAACTGCTGCTATTTCCCTCCAAGGTATTTTGACATTAATAATGTTGGGAACATTCAAATAATGCTGCCAGGGGAATGGAGCAATATTTAACTTTCTTTTTACCTTGATCTCATTACTTGCTAGAAAGCCTGTTATGGAACAACAGCTTCTTTGTTTATGAAAAGAGGAAAAAATACTCCATAATTTTAAAACCTGAAATGGCTAAAGACAACACAGAGATTATTTACCCCACAGCAACAATCTCAACTTCAGCTAGAGTAACTTTATAGGAGCTGCTGCAGCTTTTCAGGTTTGTGCATTTTATGACTGGTGAGAACTTTCACCATAAATTCAGACATTTGCAGTTCCTTTATCTGTCATAAGGAAGTGGTTGGTAAATGAGTGAAGTGCTCCAGTTCCCAGGGATGTTATGATCCAACATCTGCTAAGTCCATGGAAATACTCCCTGTTGACTTCTGCCAGTTCTGGATCAAGCACTTTTGAAAAAGATGGAAAAGGCAGAATATTTTTGCCTCTTTATAATTTAGCAGTAAGAAACCTGTTAGTCTGAAGTTCCTTTCCTGTGCCAATGTAATTCCACTGGACTCAGGCCTTCACTGAAATGGAATTAGACCAAGAAATGTTAGTGTGAGGTATCTGGGTAATGAATTATGTTTGCCCTCAGGAAATGAACTCCTGTGATGTGCTTCAAATTCCTGCAGGCTGTGGGAGCCAAGCTCTATAAAACATTGCTTTGCAGATGACTCTGCTGGTTCCAGTCCCTTCAGAAGGGCTGTGACCTCTGCACTAAGCTCAGACTCTGCTGAATGTACTTTAAAATATTACTGAGTTGGTCTGATTTTTCACCCTTTCACAGAAGAGCATTAGCCTTCTTTGTTTAGATGCTTCCTGAAATAATTTTTGCTCTGACAAGCCCACACTTCTCTGAGGAGAGTCCCCTGCTGCCATTTGCCATCAGCAATATTTCTGGGGTGCTGCTGCACTGCAGGAGGACTCAGGCTTGGGACTGATTTCTTTCCTATGCCATAGCAAATACTCTTGGTGTCTGCATAAAGCAAGGCTGACAGGAGCCCACCAGCTGTCTCTGCTGAGGACAATATTGTTAAAATGCTAATTTCTTCTGAGGTTTTCCATGGAGGAAAAAAAAAAATTAACTGCTGCCTTCATCCTGTTTTCTTCAGAAAGAGAGGGCAAACGCTCCAGGCTGGTGTCAGTCACCTTTCTCCATCAATTCCACTTTGCTTTCATTTTCAACACCAAAATTTGGGGTTAAACTAAATTCGTCCACTCCCTCCCCCCCAAAATTTGTCACCACTCCTTGTTCCAGCCCCCTTTATTTATGTCACCATCTTCCTCTTCAGCTCATTTGCAGCATTGCCATCTGTCAGGAGCTACCTCACTGCACTTGGGGTGTCCACAGCCCTGACCAGATCCTCTCTGAATGTCCTCAAGCTGTCCTAGTGTAACCCCAACTCAGTAAGAAATTCTTTATGCTGCCTCAGCCTTGAGCACATGGGCTTATGAGTGCAGCAATGAGGTCCTTTATTAAGTCTGCTACCTCTAAATCAATCCTAAGTTGCAAACTCTGAGATTAATAGTGCCTATTTCAGGGTCCAGGCTTCTTTTATGATTTTCAGTATATTTTTTCCATGCCTTTCCCCCTAAAAATTGCTATAGAAGTGCCAATTTTCCAGGAAAAAGGCTAAATAGTTGGCTTATTTTCTCCTTATTTTTATTTATTTATTTGAAATACTTGTATCAAACTAGATTTCCCAGAAAATAAACCAGCTTTAGTTTTGGAGTGAAAGGGCATCATGCACATCTCAGGAGAACTGAAGCTAATAGACAAAAGTGTTTGTCTCAGGGTAAGGCACAACACTTAGAGTGTTTTTAATAGGGAAAGGATTCAGGGTCTGAAATAAAGGAAAGGACAAGGAAATTGCTGAAGGTCCTTCCCTTGTTCTGTGAATTTTGCATGTGCTCCAGTCCCTGTGAACTTGTACTGTGTCTGTGGGCTTGGATTCATGTTTAGGGTGTTGAAGCCTGGAGGGGCACCAAGGTTTAATGGATAATGGAGCAAACTCTGAGCTGGTGTCTGGACAGTGTTACCTGCAAAAACATGCACAGTACAAACTATTGCGGTCCCAGTGCTTGGGTACAGCCTGGGTTTGGGATGTAAATTTCATTTTTTGGCTGCCCCTCCTCCTTCTGCTTTCCTTGTCCCTGACCCAGATCACTAAATTTTTGGCAGACTTAACCCTCTATGATATTTAATAGAATGCTATACCAGTTGTATTCCAAAGTTCTCACCCATGTGAGATACAGACTTCCAGTCTGGGGGATAAGGAGCTGCATGTCTGGACTCTGAACACCTCTCAGATCTCTTAAGAGCCCTCTTTGCTCATACTGAAGTTCCTGGCTGCTGCTTGCTCACACATGACCCTTAAAACACTTCTGCACCTTTTTTTTCTGGTTTCAAAAAGCAGGCAGGCATTGACTTTGGAGAAAAAAATCTGAAAGCCTTTATAGCACCATCATTGCTATTCTGGTGGTGTCTCTCCCATGTCTCCCTGGACCTAGCAGGCAGAAGGTCTTCTGACAGCTTGAGCTTTGCCTCTGGTTCAGAGTGAGCAGCTCCTTACATAAAGTCCAGTGAGAAGGGCAAAACTCTAGAGGAAAGAGCTTTTTTTTTTTTAAATAATAATTGTCCTGTTTCTGTTGGATTTCCTGCCACACCAATACAGCCTATCCTTTCTCACCAGCTTTGCCATGGATCTGAACAGGGACACAGGGCTGTGTTCTCCCTCCATCACTCCCAGCTGGAGCTGCTGCAATGAAGAGAGTTATTTTATGTTCAGGAGGAAGCTAGCTGGCTGTGGCTGGTCCAAACTCCAGAATTTTGAAACAAAATGAAGGGGATCAGCTGGTTGAGTTTTCTGGGTTATCCTCAATCTGCAGCACTGGCTTTGCACAGCTCTGATGTGAATCTTTCCTCTATGCCTTGGAAATCTCCTTTCTCCTGTGTGGATCCATTTCACCTTATTATAGACATTGAAGATTTAATTGTTCAAGCTGAAAGAGTCTGTGTGGGCTTCCTCTGCTGTTGTTAAAGTGTTTTCCAGGGGGGGATTTATTTCATCTGCTGTAGGATTCTGTTTAACAGTCTCCTTAATACATCACTCTCAGCTGGTGTAGAAAATAAGCAATCCTGTTACTCCTCTTCCCTTTGGCTGTACAATCCTGCCTGCTACCTTGTGCTAAAGATCATTTCCATGAGGAATCTGGATGGGGAATTCAGTTGGCAAAGAATTTGCCTTGGTGTTTTTTGGGGCTTTTGTGGCAGGAAATGTGTAGATTTTCCTTTTGTTTCAGCCAGCCCAGTTTCTGGGACACTCCACAGTCAAAGCAAATCTAGCAATGACAAAGAGAAAGACAAAGGAAAAATTGGCTGAGGCAGAAGGATCTTGAAATAATACCAGCACCCAGAGCCTTGGGTTGAATAAAGGGACTGTGGAATTGCCCCCTTAAAGAAGACAAATGCCTCTTTGGGGGGATGTCTCATACACCAAATGAGCTTAGAAGATTTCCACTTATGAAGAGGCTGACTCGGCTTTAGCCTAAAACCCATCTTGAGAAGGCTTAGCCTAGATGGCCTTTAAGGGTCCCTTCAACCCAAACTATTCTGTGATTCCATGCTCTGAAGGACCAGCAATAACTGCTGTGCTGGAGTTGTGTCCCCTGGCCTGTCTTGGCATATTCACTACCTTCACTGCCTCCCCTTTGCAGTTTGTCCATGGTGGCTGCAGTTCAGCTCTCCTGCTGCCTCTGGGGACAGCAGGCACATGGCACTGCCAGCCTCATGGTGGAGAGAGGAGTCGTGGACACAGAGACAGCGCGCAGTTCACAAACCCTTTTAAAACAAAATTTACACATGGATTTATTCCCACTGAAGTCAGCATTAGTGAAGGCCAGAGCTGTTTCTTTGTGGAGTAAGGAGCAGGTCCATTAAAACTGATGGGGCTTTCCATTAAGTTAACAGGATTTGGACTGGGCTCCATATTATTTGTGAAGAACATACAATTTATGTGTTTCCCTCCACTGTACAAGCAAGAGAACAGGGTCTGAAGAAAACCAGGCAACATTTAGAGCCCTCAGTCTCCCATCAGCTTTAGCACAGGAATGCAGATGTGATGAGTGATTTCTGTGGCAGCTGAAGTTCACCGCAAAAAGTTCACCAGAAAGCAATCTGGGTAGAGAAATTGCTGCAGGGAACTGTAACAAATAAGAATTACAATAAAGAACCAATGACAAGAAAGCAGAAATGACAGTTTTTTCTGGAAGCATTTCCTGATTTATCTCCAACCAGAGTCTCTCCGAGTGAGCATATTAGAGCTTACACCACATAGCAAAGAAATAATGAAACTTGTTTAAAATACGGGCACCCTCGCTGCCCGAGTGATACTGGTTGCTAAAAGATGCTTAAATAAGTGAACAGCCTTGAAGCACAAGATGACCAGATGAAGGAAATTGTTCTGAAGTGCTGCTGCAGCTAAGCTGGCTCTTAGTAACACACACATCCTAATTCTACAGCTAGTGCTGAGGAGAAATGATAGCAGGGCCATACGGTTTTCTCCCCCCTGCCTCTCCTGACGGCAGGATATTAACTGAGATAATATTTAAGAATGAGCATAACATCCTGTGAGTGCCACACACGCAGTGCAGGCACAGATCACGTCAGCTGGGCTCCCTGTGCCCTGGGCACAGCCTCAGCATGGCCTGTCCCCTGCCTGTGACCACAGCCGTGCAGCCCTGGCTGACGTCAGGCCACGAAAACCCTGCTGTGAGCCCAGCCCTCTGCTTCTCTGGGGGCACTCTGGGAGAAAGGCAGTTGGCAATTGTGGATCAGCAGGGATGCTGCTCTCAGAGGTCTGAGATGGAGCATGGACCAGCCACTCTGGATGGTGCTGCTGTCAGCAGTGTGGGCATGAGCTGGGTCAGGAGCTGGGCCCATCCTGTGGTGGGATTTCAAAGGCAACAAGGATGAACCCACTCAGGCTATCAGCTTTGATCTCTCCATTACAGGAAGATGAAGGGCTTCTCTAGTAGATTCAGCATCTTTCTGCAGCATATTTAGTTATCTCAGCATAACTTGGCTGCATCTCTTCTGTGTTGGGAAGGCTTACAATAACCTGGACATTTTTCCTACAGTGAGCTGGAAAGCAAGGACTCCAGTCAAGGGAACTGTTTGGCCATGGCAAGTTCAGCTGGCAATGACAAGGGCTTCCAGTGACTCTTTCCTCTGGGCAAGAGCTGTGGCACACAGAGTTCAATGCAAGTGTCCAGAAGATGCGTGGGAAAGAGATGGGAGAGCTGGGGTGATAACAGCTGCATTTTAGGAAAGATCTTCCTCTAACACAGTACAAGAGCACAGTGAATGAAAACAAGTGTCAATAGTTCTTCAGGTTCAGGCACTGTTTTTAAACAAGCACTAGCTGCTAATTTCTTCGTATCTCCACAAAAAGTGGAGAGACAGTATGAGCCAGGGAGGTGGGGAGGAATGAATAATGTGGCATTCTCTTTTTGCTAAGTGACCTTTTAAAATCAAGGAGCTGAAATCTAAATACCAGGGGGGAGCCTGGGGGAGAAATTACAGACAGCATTGCTGTTCCATGCTCCAGCCCTCCATCAGCACAGGAGGGTGAGTTAAAGCACAGACAAAAGGGTCATTCCTTTTTCATTTAAACAACCAGCACAATCATTTCACATTTGGCAGATCGTTACTAAAAACCTACTCATAAATTCTGACTCAGTTGGTTTAGAACACAAAATTACGGATTCAGACAGCTGCAGAGTACAATGAAATATTGAAACAAGTAGTATCTGGTGTTTACATTAAATATGACATGGCAAATAAAATTGTTTGCTCTGGTGTTTTCTGCATGTGGGCAGCCTACTGAAGCCAATAACATTTAAACCAGACTTATGCTGCTATATCTACATTTTGAACCCTTTGTTAAATTTAATCATTGTTCTGTGTGTCCTAATACTCCAGGAACTGATTTGCAGATCATTGTGTGATGCCATTGATCTGGCTGAGTTCTTATTTGCATCTGAGTCATGGCATGTCCCTGCCCCTGTTAAAATTCCTAAAGCCAGAGGCCACTACATCAGGAAATCAATTCTTCCTGCAGTAATGCTTGACCCGAGCCTCATGCATGCCTTTAGCAAGTGATCCTTCACTGAGCCTGAGAATTTCCATGTAATGGAAATATTTAATATCGTGGAATGCCAGGAGTGACCCTGAAAATTGGTATTGCAGCTTATAAGAGGGGAAGTGGTAGGAAGGCAGTGTGAATGGATGTGAAACCTGTGAAATGAGGAGGATTCTGTGGCCCAAAATGCTGCCAATGCAGCATTTCAGTGTAAAACTCACAGGTGGGTCCGAGTAGGCATTGAAGAGAAGCAAATTTCTGGAGTATCTCTCAAATCTGGTACAGAGGATGGGCTTTGCTAAGTTTTCCCAGACCCAGAGGTCACTGAAGGGACCAGGGAGTTTATTTCTGTCTCCTTGTGACCACAGGCAGCAGGTCACAGCCAGCTGGCTCTGATGGCTTTGAGCAGGCCCATCACAGCTTGACCTGCCCTGAGTGAATTGTGACAGAAGGTGCATTTAAGCATCAGAGTGACTTGGAGACCTGGTGACTGCTAATGAAAGGTTCTAAGTTTTAATTGTCTGCAGTCACTGGCCTAGTTTGAGACACCTGCAGAGTAGCAGAAGTCTGTAAAGAGACAGCACTGAAAATCTTAGGCTGTAAAACATCTGCTGGCTTTAAAATGACTTAAATAGATTAGAGTCATGCTGTGAAAGCTGTTTGTTTCAGTTCCCTTGTTCAGATTATACCAAAGAATTGCATTTAGGGGGGAGGTGATGAAAGAGAATTAGATAAATAGGTAGAAGATGCTCCAAATCCTTCCTTTCCCATGGCAGGCTCTGAAAAGACATCACCTTTCTCCTGATGGTAAAGGACTCGGAGACAGCAGGGAGTCAGAACTGGCATCTGTCACCTCTCTGAAAGTTTGATAGTCAGAGATGCACTAGATTACTGCAAAACCAGCCCTGCAGTCATAAGAGGGCTGGTGCCCAGAACTTCTCAAAGAGTGAACCTCTGATATGATTAGTGGGGTGGTGAGGCACAGCTATGAGGCTACACCAACTCCTCCTGCAGCAGGTCACAAGCTGCCACACTTTGTTCATGTGAGAAAGGTCAGATAATCAGCATTCAGTCAGAAGGAAAAATGAGCCTGGGATTCATCAGTGTTAAAGCAAATGTTATAAATTGTGCATGACCACTCATTTATCTGTGTATTTCCATTCATAAGATGGTTGAGGTTCTTTTGGGAGGGAAGAAAACCAAACCCAAACTCAAACCCAAAACTTCTGGTTTGGCTTAGTGTTCAGAAGCTACTCTTTGACCTGGAAACAAAGTTTAGCCTAAGAAATAAACATCCTCCTAGTCCTAAACAGTCCAAGTGTTTCTTAGTGCAGATTTGATAAGCCAAGAGATATACTAATTATTTTTCTGTTATTCCATAATCCTTTGACCACTGCTTCCTTCTGGTGCATAATTTTGACAACTACGTGCTGAAGAATAACTGGTTTTTATTAATCCTGTCAAAAGACATAAAAACTTCACACCTGAGCTCCAGAACTCCAGTTGCAAACCCCTGCAAGAATAAGAGACCACAGGAGCTCAGGGCAACATACATTGGGGTAATCCATGAATGACATGTGCATGTATATTAAAGTGAACTTTGGACCTCAAGCCTTGTTGCCTGTATTCTCAAGAAATTTTATTGCACAGACCATTTCTCCAGAACCTGGAAAACAGAAAAAGAGGAATTTGAATAGCTGTTCATATTGTCACACAGTCTTTCATCAGGATCACCACTCATGTTCTTCCTTCCTGGTCTAACTTCAAATAACTCTAATGCAGAAGGCAGATCATCCAGATAATGAATTCAAATGCTTCACCATTCATTAGATTATTTATCATAAATGCCTAGCCTGTAATTTTTGATATAATTCAAGATTCACTCTCACTCCTCTGTCAGAGGCAGCAAGAATAGATTATTCTCCTTGCAGCAGAGTCTGCTTGCTGTCTCTCTCTCTCTCCTTCTCTCCTCTCCTCATCAGTATGAACAGCCCCACCTCTGTCCACTTTTCTCCCAGGGGACATGACCTGTAAACCTCTATAAGTTCTAGTTCTACTTGTCTACATATAGTCTACATCTTCACAGGTGCCACTCAAATCTAGAGAATCAAGGCACTTCCAGCAGTTAAGAGCCAAGGAATTTGTGTCTCACATGGACTTATATGTTATGTTTGCAGTTTTTAGCAGCACCAGCATATTTAACTGGATCCTGGTTGGATCTGCAAAGTTTCCCAGGTACTGTGTTGAGGAGAAATGGTTTAAGCAGTTGGATCCCGTCCCCTCTCTCTCTAACTTGATTTTTCCTGAGGGTTATTATTTTGCACTTGTCCACACCAATTTTTCTCACACTTGGTCATCTCACAAAGCAGCTTTTTCTGTCTTGTAGTAGCAACAAAATAGAACAGGAATTCACTGATGAAAACACTGAAGAGTGCAAGACCCACTGCAAACACTGTGACAGACTACTCAATATATCACTTTAACAGCAAATTTGTGACAACTCTCTATGTCTGATTATTCCACCAGTTTTGCACCAATTCTATGCTTTTTTCTTGCTGAGTTGGCTTCTGCCACTTGTTTATGTGGACATCATATGAGGTATTACCAAAAGTCTTAAGTAAAAGAGGCATTTCTTGCTATTCTTGCTACTCCTCTCTCCACTGGCCTTTATCCTTTTAGAGAGAGAGAGATTATATTTCCTTTACATGATTTCTTCTTAACAAATCTGTATTAGCTGACATCCATTTCTTCAATTTTGCCAGTAAGATTATCTGTGTATTGTTTACAAACTGCTCAGATATTTATTTAAGGAGGAGAGTATTTATATTTTTACTGTCTTCTGAGTGCTGAAGTTACTCCAACATCCTTCTCTTTCCATCCCCTTTCCTCACCCTGTAAAAATGTTTGTGTACCCACTCTGCTGCACTTTGTTATCCATCAAGTTCTATGTTAAAAGTAGCTGAGTTTTCCTCCCTGTTTGGCTCAGTGCTGCTTCTGCACCTCAATGCTCTGGCTGAAAGAAACCTTTCCCTTTGATTTTCAGACTGGATTTATTTATTTCTAGGCAGTTTACACCTACTTTCTCTTTTGCTAGGTCTGTCCTTTGACTTAAGCATTTCTTTTCTCTTCCCTGGTGTTTATCCCCAAGGACAGCTTTGCAATTTCATCCCTTTCAGACTTCATTTTTCTAGAGTAAACAGAAGCAGCGGTCACCTATTTTATTTTAATGTTTTTTTTTTTCCTTGCATAAACTAGAATATCCTATCAATTCCAGGAATAAATTTTCTGCACCTTTCACTGTTGGATTTCTTCTTTCTTCAGCACACATGGCCTGGCTTGTCCCAAGAACACCAGGTGAGTGCTCAGTGGTCCCTGGTGGTGATGTAGCTTAGGGTCACCTTTGCCTCTTCCATGGCTGCATCTGGCTGGTGTCTCAGTCCAGGAGTGACTCACACCTTTATAAACACCCTAGAACAGAAATCCCCATTTTTCATCCCAAAATGCATGAGATCATTTTGTGCTACACAGCGTAATCCTTTTTTTATTGTTTTGACAAGCTTCAAAGGCATGTGTTTATTCCTGTGTGATTTTCCAATGCTCTTTGCATTCATGCTGTTCTCCAGCTCTGTATCACCAGCACAGTCCATGACTTAACTCCAACTTTCAATGCAAGAAATTACTCACAGAAATACTTTATTGAGGTCACTCTCCTGAGAAGTTTTGGAAGAATAATCCCTTTACATACTCCCTGTTTCTCTTGCTCTTTACCTACCAGTACCTTCCAGCTCTGTCTGCCTTTTCTGGAAACTTCTACCATGAAATCAAACCTGAAATACAAAAAGAAGAGGGACATGTGCTTCACTTCTTACATTTGCAGCATCAAATCTTGTGAAACAAAGCCAAGAAGCGCCCTGGGTAAGACCAGGGCTGATCCAGACTCCTCTTTGCTGTGTTCATGCAATTCCAGGCACAGGGTTGTATCCTACAGCAGCTTCTTATTTAGGATTAACATCCCACAGCAAGCTGTACAGCTCTCCATTATCTCTCCTGAGCAGAGAGAACTGATTGCTTTCATTTAATTAAAATAAGATGTCATGCTTTGGCCCTCACTTCCACGCACACTCAGCCCAAGCTTAACAGCAGCATTTCTTGAAGCCTGACTTGTGGGGTTAGTTTCTTTCTTGCTTTTGTTTTGTTTTAGTTTGCCTTTTCTTTGTTAGCTCTTTGCATTCCACTGGTTCTGAGTAGCTTATTATTAAATTAATAAATGAGAATCACCATTTTAAATTTGGGTATCTTTTCACCAGCCTTGTGCCTTGGGGAAATACATTATCCTGCTTTTTTTTTACGGGCAGGGATCTGAAGCACAGAAGTAAAGGGTCAAATCTGCCACTGCAGATTTATCCCAGTGCAATTCAGGGAAGCAGACAGCTGTATAAAACTGCAGTTACACAGTGATTAACCAAGCTATTTGATTTGCACTTAATGGTTTATTACAGTCTTCTTTTAGTTTGGCTATATTTACTAAATCTGCCGTGGAGCAGCTTAGGGTCAGGATGCTAAATCAGCATAATGATTTTCAAACACTGTGCTGCCGTAGAGAAATTCACATATTTTTGCATGTCTGCTCTGCCCAAATGAAATGCCTGATTCAGCAGCAGCAGCAGCAGGGGCTGAGTGCACACCCAGCAGTGGGTGACACAGCTCCCCAGAGCCAAAGCCCTCTGCCTGCCTCCTCCTGGGCACGGGTTATCCGAGGACACACTTTCAAGTGCCATTACTTTTGGAGGGAATTAGGCTGTCTGAAGTGTGATTTATATCTAAGAAAATATGATAATTGACTTAGAGCTGAGTGCTTTGACCCATCTGACTTTGATGTTCATGTGCTTTCCCCAGTGCCAGGTCGAACTCACTGGCGACAGAATTTTCCACTTTTCATCCTTGTTTTGAGTTGACTGAAATCTGCCTTTTCTTTTATACTGGATAGCTGTTGCCATCTCCCTGCCTGTTGGAGAAAAAGGCTAAGCAGGTTTTCATCTTCAGGGGTTTGCTGGAGGTCAGGATCAGTGAAAAGGCAGCCAGAAAGATTCAAAGGGTAGGTTCAAATTAAAATAAAACAACAAAAAAAAATCATTTTTGTTTGCCTGAGGATGGCCCTGAAAGGATCCTCTCCAAATGGCACCCCTTGTTTATGGGGAAGGGTTGTGCAAGGTGATTCCTGCAGCCAGAAACAATCTCTGGGAGATTTCTTGACTCACTGAGCAAGCTGATTTACAGCCAGTGGGGGCTGAGAAGTGAAACTCTCTGTGTGGGCATTCTTGGTTTAGTGTCTGATGAGGGTTAAAGCCACTGGGCCATAAATATCCTCAATATGCTCCAAACAAAACCAGGCAGTGGTGAAGGGTCAGGCTCCTGTTTCAGGATAGATGCTGGAGCAGGGGGAACTTAGCTGATTTGTGCCCATTCATTTAGTCCCACTTGATACCCAATAATATTTGTGAGTCCCACTGTGCTGAAAGAAGGGGAGACAGCTCCTGCACCTCACAACAGTTAAACTGATGCAGTGTGAAGCTCCACAACCCTGCCTGGTGCCTCACCTTGTGGGAGGAAATCCACCCACTGAGCTTGGAAGGGCATGGGCAGGCACTGGGGTTGTGCAGGACCTGTCTCTCTAATTAGACACAGCCACTTCCTCACTACTGAGCTGAAATCCATCAGAAAATGCTGGGTAACAGCATTGATTTTACCACCTCTGGCATAAAACCACCCTGCCTTTCAGCTGTTGAATAGACCCTGGAGGTGATGTTGGTGCAGAGGGGAAGGGGAGCTGCTAAAAGTCAATGCTGAGAAATTATTGCTCTGTGTCCTTGTAATGACCTTTTAGTTATTTTAGTCCTTTAGTCCTTTTAGTTATTCTCCCACTCTCTAGAAGCAAAAAGATTTTGTGGTTTTGCTTATCTATGCATTTGCTCACTCCTCTTTTCATCCCTCTTCTCCCCAGGCTTTAGGGCCAAGCAAAGACCTCAGCTCTGTGAAGCCAACTGAGTCCCAGGAGGGATGAGGCTCAAAGAATTAAACCCAGGCTTGTTAGCCCAAAACAGCTCCCAGGACAGCCAGGTTCTGACTGTCTGAGCCTATTTTCAATCAGCTGCAACATAAATGGTTTGGGATGATGAAAAACCTTTGGCCATGGCTCCCTGGGAGCTGGAGCCCTCCCCATGCCACAGGTGTTGGCTGTCTTACCCATATCATTATCTAGCTGGAAAACATGCAGGGATGCTAATTTAAATGTCAGCTCTGCTTAGTATTTTATCATCAAAAGGACATTGTGCAGCTATTATGTGACTTGCACAATTCATCTCAGGGAATGCCTCCTCTGGTGACCCAAAGTTGGTGGCAGCTCAGCACAGACTGAATATAAAACTGGAATTTTATTAGGCTGCTGTTTAAGGATGAATCCAGCTGAAAACCACCTCCAGAGCTGCCTGGATCCTCTTCCAACTGTTTAAAACAAGTGTCACTAAATCAGAAGAATGCTGGTGCTGGGACACAGCAGGCACTAATTTAACCCATATGCTCTGGGAGTGCTCCTACATCTGTTTGTTCTGGGCAGAACTAAACAGTGGAATTAAATTTTTTTCTCCCCCCTATCAAGTAAAATTGTATCACAAGCAAGCCATGCAATTTTAAGCCCACTGCAGCAGCTCACTAATTGGTGTTCACGTGGTGGAAACTCAAACACCGCTGAGCATTTCGGGGCAGGGGTGTTGGGTTTCCACAGCCAGATTTTGGTAGGGGAGGATGCAGGGATGGCTCCTGTCAGAATCTGCTGGATACTTGCCCCATGCCCATGGAGCCAGTGCCAGCTGGCCCCGGGACAGACCCGTCCCTGGCCAAGGCCGAGTGGTGGTGATGGTGCCTCTGGGGTAATGTGTGTAAGGAGGGGGAAAAGCCTCCATCAGCTGGAGGGAGGAATGAGAACATGTGGGAGGAACAGCTCTGCAGGCCCCAGGTCAGTGCAGAAGGAGGGGCAGGAGCTGCTCCAGGTGCTGGAGCTGAAATGCCCCTGCAGCCCATGGGGCAGCTGTGACCCTGCAGCCCAGGGTGACAGAGACACACCTGGAGGTCCCCACACCAGAGCAGAGGGATGCCCAAAGGAGGCTGTGACCCCAGGGAAACCCCACGCTGGAGAGCTTTGCTCCAGGACCTGTGACCCCACGGGGGACCCATGCTGGAGCAGCCTGTTCCTGAAGGATTGCCCCTCCATGGGAGGGACTCACACTGGAGAAGTTCATGAAGGATTGTCTCCCATGTGAGAGACTCCATGCTGGAGCAAGGGAAGAGTGAGAGGAAATCCTCTCCTCAGGAGGAACAAGTGGCAGAGACCATCTGTGATGGATTGCCCACAATCCCCACTCCCTGTCCCCCTGTGCCACCAGAGGCAAGGAAGTAGGGAACTTGGGAGTGAATTTGAGCCCATGAAGAAGGGAAGGACAGGAAGAAGGTGCTTTTAAGATTTGTTTTAATTTCTCCTTACGCTGCTCTGATTTGATTGATGTCCCCCAGTAGTGTCTGTTTTTCCCATGACAGTAACTGGTGAGTGATCTCTCTCTGCCCTTTCCAAGGCTTTAGATGTATTTTTTCCTCCCTTTTCCAGGTAAGGAGAGGAGTGCTGGAGTGGCTTTGGTGTGCACCTGCCATCCAGCCTGGCCCATCTAACCACAGCTGGAAATCAGGGATAAACTTGGCTTGGTTGAAAAGAACTGTGGCATGGAGGAATTACCCTGTGATAGATGAGTTATTTATTATATGAAGCCAAATTTTTGATTTCTGTAGGAATTTGCCTCTCACTCTTCCTCTCTCCCCATACCCCTGGCTGTCTCAGGGTGTCCAGTGGAAAGTTAAAACCTCTCCAGTGAAACTTTATCTCCTCCTTACCTTCACAGAGCTTTGCCACGTTATTGCTGCTTTTGTGGAATATTTATGCTTCCCACACTCTTTCTCTACCCCTTTTGTCAGTCTTTACTCTCTGCCATCTTGTTCCTTCACTGTTTCATTGTATTTGCAGTCTTTTAGCTCTCTTACTTATGATCTTGTCTTGTTCTTTAATAGTTCAGCAGCTGAGAAAGGGATAAGGCAAAATAAGACCAAAATCTAGTTTCTATTCTTTTAAAGCTGGTATGTAAACTAGAAATCAATATGACATCAATACCTGATAGGAATATGTAGCTCAAGTAAGTATAAATGCCTTAATTATAGCCAAGGTCAGGTTCCCAAATTCTCAGAATTCTGTGTTTGTATTATCTATTTTATTATTATCATTGTGTGCTTCAATGAATTTGAAGCTTAGTCATAGAAAATTAACATGTAATATCCACCTCAACTGAATTTTTGGTATTTTATATTGAAATTGGTATGAAAATGATCTCAAAATGCTTTGAAAGAAGAAATTTCAATTTATTTTTGAGTATATAAAAATAACCTTAATCGCATATTTCCTTCCAGTAATTTTAGACTATGTATGTGAACAGGTGCCTGTGAACAGTAGAATGGTACTTTGACCAGATCAGTGCATACTATATTAAAATATTAACACTTTAATGATATTCATGGTTATTTTCATTGTTATTGAAAAGGGACCTCCAAATAAACTAATCCTTATTAAGATGGGAAGATTGCAATGAACATTTAATTGGGCTTTCTGAAATAGAGTGAATATGAAATTTCATCAATAATTTTGCTTCTCACCTAATGACTGCAAACTGAACATATCTTTTTGGAAAGACATTTAGTCTTGATTTAGAAACTCCCAAATGAAAAAGAATTTACCATGAGCCTCAGTAATTTGTTCCAGTGGTTAATTATCATGCCTTAAATATGTACATCTTATTTTAAGCTTGCATGAGGTTTACTCATGTATTAATTGTATATTTGATTGTAATTTGCTCTATCTTAGCTAGTTAAATGCAATGCACTTTTTTTTTATTCTCTGATTGGATGACATCTTTAAATAACCAACTTAGCATGAATTACAAAGTTTTACAATCAATTATACAAATGCAAAAATTCAAGAATTGAACTTCAGCTGAAAAATCAACAGCTAGATTGTTCAGCAGTGATCCTCCAGTTTTAGAACATGAGCAGGAAGGAAATCTCAAAGAATCCTGTCATGGTTTTGGCTGGGATAGAGCTCAGTTCATAACATGGCTTTATCCAACCATAAAAATTTCTTTCTGTTTTCCTGCTGATTTGCTCAAAAAGCACAGAAATGCCTCTAAAGTATAGGAACCTCTGAGCAACCTGGTCTGGTGGAAGGTGTCTCTGCCCATGGCAAGGGTTTGGAATTACATGATCTTTAAGGTCCCTTCCAACCCAAACCATTCTGTGTTTTTATGATTTGGGAAATAAGCCCTGATACTTGATTTGGAAAATAGACCCTTACACAGAGAGATGATACAGAGATAATAAAAATGTCAGAGATGAAGAGGGCACAATTTTTCTGGCCTCTTTTCATTAACTAAAAAGAGACCCTAAAGTGAGAAATTCATGTATAAATGGAATGAGGTGAGCTCTTATCTGTGTTCCATGTGCACACTTTGATTTGTACAAAAGAAGCAGAGAAGGGGAAAAAAAACCTAAATGAATGTAGATGAAACTTGAAAAAAAAGCATAACATTCTGCCTGAAATGTTAACCTTCATTGAGATGTGTATAATTCCACCAGGATTCCCCAGATCCCTCTTGCTTTTCAACCGAATGTTTTATGAAGCAAATGATTCACTAATGAGTTTAATTCTCGCCAGCACGATGAGATTTGGGGAGGGCTGGAAAGGATGCATGCTGTGGAGGCTAAAGTGGCACCAGAAGTGGGACAGAGCTCTCTGTTGCTGTTGGCAGGGTCATAAAGCAGGGAATAAGAGGATAAAAGATCAATCTGTTGAGCAGGAAGGTAAGGGAAGGATACTGGGCATGCTGGGTGGGAGGCATCTGCTCCAATTTAAGTACCAAAAGGTGGGTCCTGCCACGCTGCAGCAGTCTCCAGGTGGATCTCTGCATTGCTCTTGCAGCTGAAGGGAATGGATAAGTGGCCCCAGGGAACCCTGCTGCCAGCCTTTCACGTGGATAATGTTCATTGCCTTACATGCCAATCTCTCTCCACTGACTACTAAAGAAAGCCTGGAGTGATTACTTGGAGGGCAGATGAATTCCCAGCCCTGAGAATGGTCTGTGCTCCCTTCCAAAAATGATGTGGAAGGAGCAGCTGACTTGTCTGATCTACTCTTAATAACCTGCTGAGAGGGGAATCAGTGATGCAGTCTGTTAGCAGAGATCTGCAGAGGGTTTTGCCTCTCACCCAATTTATGTTTTTGCTGTTGGACATGATTTGGGTTGGATGACACCAGAGGCCATACAAAATGACTTGTCACAACATTATTACCATCTTTATTTCATGTTGCCACACTCTGTGCTCCTTTACACTGCCTCAATAAGCCCAACTCATATAATCCTTTCTCCAAACTTTTTAACCCTATTTCTCTGTTCCATGATCCGGGATCTTTCATGGTCCTCATTTCATTATGAACTGAATTTCCATACCCCTGTCAACTTTCCAGCCTCACTTGGACTCTGCAGATGAGTTCCTGCCAGAGCTCCAGCCTAGAGAAGAGCAGAAACCCTGCATTTAGCATTAGCGTGGGAACATTTTCATAATCCAAAGTTGTGTGTTTTTTGTCATTAGCTGGAGGCATCCTGCACTCCCCTGCTCCCACAGGACTTTATGTCCTGAGGTGCATGAGTGTGCTACACACTTCATGGAGCAGCTGAAGAGCAGCAGGGGAGATGCTTTGGATCCCCTTCTTCCTAGCAGCTCGGCCAAGAGATAAATGGAACAGAGCCCCACATAGAAATGCTGATTCCTGGTGCTGCTGACACTCACATTTATGATTCAGAGAGTAAATTGGGCTAATGGGTGTAAATAAAAGGTCAGTGTTCAGAGCAGAGAAAAGGGCTGTAAATTGCAGGATGAGGGGGGGAATTTTTTGTGGCTGAATATAAATCCCTCCCCCTCTCTGGGGAGATCTCTGTTAGGATCCTACGAGGACATCCAGGGTTTTCCAGCCCTGAGAAGGGAAGGCTCCAGAGACATCTTATTGCATCCTTCCACCACCTAAAAGGGGATATAAAAAAAATGGGAGAGTGACTTTTTTACACAGACAGATAGTGATAGGACAAGGGGGAACGATTTTAAACTAAAAGTGGAGAGATTTAGGTTAGATGTTAGGTGTCCCTGCTCATTGCAGTGGAGTTGGATTAGGTGATCTCTAAAGGTTTATTGTTTCCAACCCAAACACTTTCTTGATTCTATGATTTTATTATTTCTATTAATCTCCTGTGGTGCTTTTACAGCTTTGCAGACTAAATGTCCTGTGCTTGGAACACCACGAGGCGACTGGTCTTGTGAGGAAGAGGTTTCAGTGATGGCCAGGGACTCTTCTCCAGTCTGTAAATTATTTATTTACACTGCCAGATTTTCTTGGATGTTCAAACTGCAGCTAATCACAATCCTATCTCAGGACCATGCCCTTCCAAGAAGTCTCCTTTAGCCGTAGTTTAACCTGTGATTTGCACTTCCTATGATTGTCTTGGTATATTCAAACTCCTTCTCTTCTGCAGTTATCTTCCAAAGCCCTGTTTTTTTCCTGATTGCTTGCTCTGAGTCTGTTTTCCAGGACCAAGGGAAGGAAGAAGTGTGTAGCTGTTTAATCTAGTAGATCTCACTCCATGGTTGAACCAGATGACCATAAATTACTTGCCAGGATGTTTTCCTCAGGTGTCTGCTTTCCCCAGTCTCCATGTAAATAGTATAAAGGAATCCACATAAAAAATTATTTTTTTCTCTTTTTGGGTTTACCTTATAGCCTTGGGCTAGAATATCCTGGAAAGAGATGATTGAAAACTTGCAGAGGGATAAAATAAACAGCTAAGATTAATTTTGTTTACTTATATGTGGTAACTGATAGAGAATCAAGTAGATTATGACTTTATTTTCAATGTTAACAGCAATTTATTATGAGAATATGATCTTCAGGCTCGAGGTCTAAAAAAAAAAAGACCTGTTTATTTTCTTTTCTATATATTTACATTTCACTGGGTTTATTTTCTTGTTCTTAGGTTTCTATTGACACATATCACATTTGTGTAGTTCATGGTAAATTTCTCATTTGTGTAAGTATTTGCTCATACCAGAGCTCCCTGCTCAGTTTTAATTGAACTCCTGGTGAAGTAAATGTTCTTGAGTCACAGATTTTCATCAATGATAATAATAAGAAGACTAGATGCCCCAAGATGTTTTCCTTTATTTATTGCAGTGAATGTGGTTTAGATACATGGAAATATGTGAAGATCCAGTAAAAGAGATGGTTACAGATTAATGCAGAAAGACAAAGAGCAGGGTGGAGTGACAGCACGTGCCCTGCATGGGTCCTGTTCTTCCAGTGAGAAGCTGGATATTGAACAGCAAGACCTCTGGAGGTTCTTTTGATCTTTGCTTGGTAACTTTCAGTATTTTTTACCTGGATCAGGTCATCACAGCTGGAACAACCCATGTGCTTGCATTCCTGATTTTTCCTTTATTTTCATGGGAGTGAGGAAGTGAGAGCATGGGATGAGCTTTGCAGCTCCTTCAGGTTGGAGCCCAGTCTGAGCTGTGGTGAGTTATGAATTGTCTGGAGAGAGGATGGTGCTTGTCTGTGCACTTCCACCAGCTGCAAAGCACAGTGATTGTCTTACAGAATTGATTGGATTAGCAAAATGTGAGCTCGTGGGATCGCTTTCTTAACACAAAGGAAGGAAAACAGAAATACTGCTGGAAATAAAACAGTCCAAAAAATCCAGAAGAAATCATGATAGCTTCAGTTCACTATACCCATAAGGCCAGATTCAAGCTAAATACACTCTCTGATTTTCTTTTCAAGTAGTGTCACAGATCAAAATCTCCATATTCATGTTTTTCAGCTGACTCTGCCCTGCTCTCTCAGGGCTGTCAGTGGGTGTACACCCTGGCAGTGACTCCAACACAAACAAGAGAAATAAAATTCCAGGGTAAAAGCCTGAGAAATTTATTACTGAAATTCTTGCACACATCCTCCCACCACTACCAAGGCTGTTTGCAATGGGGGGAGCCTCTTTAAATTAAAATTGCACTTTAGACCAAGACTTCCATGCTTGTAAAATCAATAGGAATGACTGGTACTTTTCTTCCACAAAGGTCAAAGGAATGCTTTTAATTATTGCAGATTGTAACATCCTTGGCCAGGCTGGCCAATGACTCCCACATACATTTGCTCCCATTTTTAATGGAAAAGAATATGTGTGTTTGCCATGTTTTGTTTGCTTTCTATGAATACTCTTGTGTACCAGAGTAATTACCTCACAATGATGGATTTTGAACTGAAGGGCAAGTTTCAAAGGCAAATTAACAGCGCTGCCACCTCAGCACGAGGGAATGTCCCTGCAGCAGCTGCTGAGCACCAGGATGCATTTGAAGATTCAGGCTGAGGCACCCCAGCAGTGCAAAAACCCTTCACCCCCTGGGATGCAGGTGCTGTAGCTGGGCCCTCAGTGCCACACAGATCCAGTTTTACTGATGGACTATTGAACACCCCAGTATTTACACAGAAACAGCCCAGCACCAGCAATAAAAGCATGCATCAGTAATACACCCAATGGGGGATTCAAAGATCACAATGCCATGTATTAATTGATAAATAAACCCACGGGCCGTTCTGGACAACAGAGAGTTTTCAGGATATGACATGCTGAAATTGGAAACAAGGCAAATTGCTCGCCACGCAATATTTATGCCTGTCTACAGGATGGGAAAATGTGAATGTTGAACTACAGAGGCAGAGAAAATTGGACTTGCTCCAGGGAGCTCATGATCCATGAATTTCATGAGATGAAACAGATGGATGGAGCAGACACATGGAGTGGGTAGGAGGAGTTGGGAGGATGTGTTAAAGGAAATGGATTTGTAGAATTATCAGCACTTCATTTTCTAACACAGATCTCCCTATGACACCAAAGATGTCACTGAAAACCAGGGTTGGGCTTTTTCTTAACAAACAATGTCTGAAGAGGTAATTGGAGGAATTCTAAAAAGTGATGAATTTGGGAAGTCTAATGCAAACCATGAGGAATTGGAGATATTTGTCCTTCTGACACTGCACTCAGGAATTTTGCTCACTGTCTGCTCCTGATGCTCAAAAGGCAATGGACAGAGTCACTGATTGAAATGGGCTTTGGAATTAGGCCCTACATATTCACTGCTATTGAGCTTATGGAAATAAATAATTCCTTTCTATAAAGCCCTTGGAAATATGTAAGTGGAAAAAACTTAGTTATAAGGTATTAAAAAACAGAACTAAAAAGAATTAAAAAAACCCAAAACCTTGTCAAAAACCCCTCCAAACAAAACAAACAAACAAACCCCAAGCCAAACCAAACCACCAAACCACCATCAACCAAAAAACCCTACCCAAAACACCATCACATGTGCACACTTGTCATGGTTAGATACATTTACATGTCCTCTTCATGTGACAAACGACACTGACTCCTTGAGTTATTGCTGTGCTTAATCACAAGGGCTGTCTATGGGTGAAATATTTCTATTAATTCTTGCTGGAAATGTCCTAAAGCGTTGGTTGGGTACCCAAGGCAAGGAGCTATCTTTCGACTAGCCCTGCCTATTAGAAGTGAATTGCCCTTTTCCACTTTGATTCTTTCCTAACTTTTGTATCTGTGCAGAGCTGAAACTTGCTTTTTGTACACCTAAACCATCAGATTGTAGAATTGTAGTACTTGTTGATGGATGTTTAGAAAGTACCTGAGCCTCTGATGTTCACAAATCACCAGAGATGAGTCCACCTTTGGTTAGTTAATACAGGTAGGGTCTGGCTCAGAGAAAGCCCTGCAAGCTGGATTCAGGTTCAGAAGTGTTGCCTGGTGTAACCTGAGATCCCAGCACGCGTGGGACATCTGTGCAGGCTAATAAATATGATCTAGGATTAATGGGAGAGCTGTGCCCTTCTGAAGCAGGTGGTGAACACCACATATCATGCACTGGAGCCTCTTAAATCACATCAGAATCTTGTTTCAGCTGCTCAATTGTGTCGTCCATCTCTGGTGGCTGTGATGGAAATTCAGACACGCAGTGAATGTACAAGGCTGTGGTTAGGTGCCTTTAATCTGTGATCAGAGCAGTCTTATCTAGCTGTGCACTTGTCCTTCTCCCCTTGCTCCACACCCTTCTCCCCAGTGCTCTTTGGGAATCATCCCCTGCACAGCCCCTGTGAGCCAGGGGCTGGGTGCCAGGGCAGCTCAGCTGGGAATTCCCTGGGAATGCAGGGACACACCACAGCTCAGCACAGCACTGCAGCACTGCTCCACATTCACCTGTGTCCATGCTCATTCCACACCCCCACGTCCAGCAGGGTGAAGTGCGGGGTTTTTTCTTTTTTCTGGTTGTTATTTGGACCCCACACCACCGGGAACCTACCCCCTGGGCCCTTGGAGGAGGTTCCCTCTCGTGAGTTCTTTGCCAGGGATGAAAAGCAAGCAGGACTCACTGATTCTTGGGCTTCAGGTTGTTGTTTATTCTTTTCTTATCTTGAAGTTGATACGCCATCTGCGTACCAGACTTAGCATACGAGAAACGAGGTACAAAATGGACAAAATGGCCCAAAACCAAGGCCTTTTTAAAGCTAATCAGTCCAATTACTTTCTAACACGTATCTTGTTTTTACTTCACTACCAATAACTTCTATTAATCTATCCACGTAACTTTTATGCTGCTACTTTCTCTAACCAATGACCTTGTGCCACCAATGCTACAGAAAATGGAGTGGAAGAAGAGCAAGAAGGAGAGGAGACAACACCCAAAATCCTCCATCTTGTCTCCCATTCACTCTCATACTAAAATCCTAAAACCCTAAATCCTTCACCCTGTGATAAACTATTACTACTACTACTGCTATATACCACTGCCTAGTTCACACCTGTGTGCTCCAACTCATCCCAAAGCCTTAGCAATTTTTTCCCTGGAACAGAGGTTAAAAACAGTGTTCTGCTGAGAGTCAGGGCTTCCTAAAACACACAGAAAAATTCCCTGTGCCCTGGATTCCAGCAGTGAAGCAACTTGACAGGAACCTGCATTCCCAGGAGTGAAGCAGCTCCTGCACAGGACCCCAAACTCAGGCCAGTGGAAGGTGGGAGTTTGCTTTGCTTGCTCCTTTCATACACGTTACCATACAAACTCTCTGCCTCCTCCATATAATTTTCAATTTTTCTCCAAACGATTTTTGAGAGCTTTTCCATCCTTTTCTGGCTGCCTACAGATTGTAGTTGCTAACCATGAGCCATCCAGTAATGAAGAGGCTTCCTTCACAAAGATCCTTATTTACTGACTGCTCTTCATCTTCCTTTGAAACTCCAGAGAGAAAACTCTGCTAAGATCCCTACAGAAAAATCCCCACAAGGCACAGGACAGAGGTGGGAGAGAAGGGACAGCAGATGTGTTTTGCTATTTCTATTAAATATGTTTCTGTGATTCACAACAGTGAGCTTGTGCCTACATGTGATTGAAGTAAGTTTGCAAACTCCTTGCTCTGGCTGTTGCTCTGCTTCTCCCTTTCATCTTGCTGTTTGTCATATATTCACTTTCTGCCTCTTGTCTTTTTTGACATTTTCACTATCTCAGGGGGGCAGCACTGGCACTTTCACACATCACCATAATAGAAATAAAAGCTTGAAAGATCTAGATCTGAGGCGTGCCTATTCCTGGGGCATTGCAATGAGACATCATGAAAGATGTAGCTTGGCTGGATACTCAGGAGATCACAAGAAACCTGGAACCATAGCTCCTGAGAATAACTGAGCTGATGAAAGCAGACAAACATCTCTGCACTTTTTTTTTTCTGGTGAAAAATCTTGTCAGAAATTGACATTTTTTCTGTGCATGTGGTTGAGATGAAATTCTGTTTTCCAGTGGGGAAGTAATGTTTTATTTAGGTTTTTTTGATGAATAGCTCTGGCCTGTCTACATTGACACATACTTCACACAATGCAAGTGAAAACACCCCAATGAATCTTTCTAAAGTCCTAAGGAGTTTCAGCTCAGGATGAATTAAAACATGTATATTTGGGTCAGATCCTCCATCAGTCCAGACTGGCCCAGTTCTGATAGAATCAGTTAAACCATATCAGTTCACATTATAAAATATGACACAAAATATCATACTGAGACATACTAAATGCAATTCCTGTCACCAGTGCTGCTGCAGGCATGGTTCAGAGATCACCAGTCACTTTTGCACCTGTGTCAGGTAGCAGAGCAGCTCCTGAGTTAAGTGGGAGTTAACTCTGTTCTCTCTGTCTCATTGCCAGAATAAAAAATACCCAAGCGGTGTCACGCATTGGGAGCAATTTCTTCCTGCTTGCAAATTCCATCTGTGGGAGTTAAGGCATTTCCCAAATATTTTACAACCAAGAAATAAAGTATACCAAAACTAATCCGATGTATCAAACAATCTTGGATAGCTTTACATGAATATCTGGCTACTAATCTCCAAGTACTTTAGGGGGAAGAAAGAGAGACCTATTTAGCATGTGCTGATAAGTTGTTGTGACAGGTGATGCAGGCAGAACCCCGTTCCCAGATGGAAGAGCTTCAGCAGCTGTGTCTCCCAGCACAGTGCCTGGGGATGTTCCCCACCTCCATCCTTGGAGCAGCTGGCTCAGGATGCTCAGGATCTGAGTCTGCCAAGGCTGGCTGAGTTTCTGTTAGGTACAGCATGCTCACACACCTGGGGCCCTGCAGCTCTGTCTCCCAGCTGCTGGTATCACCTCAGGGTTTTAAAAAATACCTGAAAAATGCAATAGCCTCACTCTCCAACTGACAGAGGGGATTCAGTTCTCCAGGCGTTCCTAAAACCTCCCAGCAGCACAGGTCGGGGGGGGGCAGCAGGCACTGGTGCTGAGGCAGGCAGCAATCATTGCCAGTTTGGGGGGGTTGGCAGGCTGATGTTAGGGCTGCAAGAGCAGGGAAAGGAGCCTGAGCACATTGAACCAGAGACATTCCTCCTGAGCCATGGAGAAATAATAGTTTGGCATTTGTAAGTGTCAATACCAGAGGGGGGGCTGGGAGGGACAGCAGAACATGTGGCTGATTGCTCTGCTCCACGTGTGCACAGTAATCTCCTTCTAATTCCAGCTGCATGTACATTTTCTTCTGATCATAAGGAGTTGAAGATAACTTGAAGGAACACACCCACCAAGCCCTCCCATCCCTGCTCAGTTTGGTTAATGAGGTCATTTAAAAGATGCATGAACGTCTTGCAAAGAAGGGTTGAATTTTTATGCCACAGTGGCGATATCATAGTGGTCTGAGCACAGAGAAGGGCTATTAGGGATACAAGACTGCTTATTATATCTTTGAAAGCAATTTTCACCCCTTTACCTACTCTGAAGAGACTTGAGAATAACGTGTATATACTGAGCAACAGAAACAGTCCAGAATAGCACAGTCTGAGAAATCCTTCCTGTCCCAGGACAGTGATTTCCCATTTTTCTGCTGAGATTATCCAGGAATTATTGGATTATCCATCCAAGAACACCTTGCTCAGAGACAGAGATGATGCTTCCAGCCTTTCTCAGACCGTGGTCCTTCAGGGCAGCAGTGGGACCTGGTCGCAGTTTTGTGTCCTGCAGCCTGCACCTCTGTGAGTTGTGTCACCCTGTAGTCAGGAAAGAAAGAAAAAAATATCTAGAAAAACGCTATATTTTAAAGGAGATCTGCTTATAAATGCTCCAGCTCAGACATTTGTAGAGAGCTGACCTCCCTTTTGTTATTTTTTCTGGCGCTTTTTAGGTGTTTGCTCACCGGGAACGACTTTGTTATGTTTGTCTAGATCCTAGCCTGTTAAATTCCTGAAGCATGGAAATGGGCAGATTCCAGCACTGTAGGTATGCAGGAATCAGCACTTTCTGCAGATTAAATTGTCTGCAATGCCACATTTTGGGTCTACATGGGAACAGGATTCAGCCCTAAGAAAAATCTCATTGTGTGGAGTAGAAGAAATGCAAGCTGCAGGCACAGGCTGGAATTGTGATTGTGTGTCTGGGCAGAGCTTATTTTTTTTGTTTCGCTGCTTTCTTTTCTCAGCTGTCAGCAGCAAAGGTCACAGGATAAAAGAACACACCTGCAGAAGCTGCCACTTCCACCTCTGACACTGGGACCTCCCTTCCCTGCCCTTTCCAGCTTGCAGCCCTTTTCCACCACAGAGAAACCCCCAGCAGCTCACCAGCCCTCCTCTCCCACGCAGCACCCAGTGACAATGTCTGAGAGGACAAGGGGGAGCAGTTTGAAACTAAAAGAGGAGAGATTTAGGTTAGATAGTTGGAAAAAATTCTTTTTTTATTCCCCATCCCCTGTGAGGATGGGCAGGCCCTGGCACAGGGTGCCCAGAGAAGCTGTGGCTGCCCCTGGATCCCTGGAAGTGCCCAAGGCCAGGTTGGACAGGGCTTGGAGCAGCCTGGGACAGTGGAAGATGTTCCTGCCCATGGCAGGAGGCTGGAACTAGATGATCTTTAAATTCCATTCCAGCCCAAACCATTCTGAGATTTTTATAATGAAATAATTTCCCCGGTGTGCACAGAGGTGAAGCACATGGGCGTTTGAACTGTGTTTGCTCTTATCAGGTGAATTAGAATTTACTTGAGCTTTCCACTGGGAAATGAATTTGTCATCCTGCCCTGGAGCCACGTTAAGTGCACAGCAGCTCTGACATTGCTGTTGTGCACTCAGCTGATGCATGAGTCACTGCCATCCCCTGACTCAGACAAGGCACTTGAAAAACAAGCACGAGGGGAGAGGAGAAAGAGAGGTAAAGGTGGAATCTCTGTGCTTCTCTCAGAACTGAAATTAAAACCGTGCTGTTCTCAAAAGACAGTGATCTCTCCACCCACAGTCTCTTTCCAAAATTTCTGTAGCTTGAAGGATGTTCTCCCTCTCTCCTTCACTTCAGAAATGGAAGAAACAATCATGGCAAAAGTCAAGCCCAATTGATAGCTTTCCACAAATATTTTGCCTTGTTTACTGAATTGGCTGAGTGGTTCCTCCAAATCACTCAATGGAAGTGATCATAGGGTTTATTTTGAAGTCTTGAACCAGGCTTTATTTCACATCATGTTCAGGTGTTTAATCTGTGATTTGAATCATCCCTTTATGCTATTTGTTTGTCCTCTGTTAGGATGTGTTTGTGCAGCTCCCAGAGCAGAACTGTCCTGATCTTCACTGAGTCCCCAGAAGCTGCAGTTGGAGACCAGTCAGATCTGATAATCAGATTCTTATTTCCATATTATCCCTCCTTCAATGAAACTGTTTCTCAGGCATGTTCATAGCTTCAAAGCTACCCTGGATTAAATTCCTATCTGGATAAAAAGCTGATATTTGTGTGATGAGCACACATTAATGTAGATGACAGGTACTTTGTTCAGGTGTAACCTCACTTCTAAGAGGTCACATTGCATGGGAAGTGCCTTGGGGTTTAGCATCTCCTGACTTTTTTTCTTTTGCTTTGGAAGAGGAACAGGAGGCAAAGAGTTTGATCTTTTAGTCTTTGCTTCTCCTTATTGATAAATGTCCTCTGTATTTCCATATTTCAAAGGAACGTTCTTTTGCCATGATGAATAGCCCTTTTAGGCTCAGAATCAATTCAGACCTTTTCCATCCCAGCACTTGAAATTCTTGGGAGGATACTCCAATCTCCATAGTCTTGTTCATTGTTATGCGACTGCATCAGCATTAGAACAGAAATCAATCTTGATTTACATTTTGCTCTTGTCCAGGTGCTCAGAGCAGCAGCTTTTCAATGCTTAGTTAGTGGACTTTGCACTAAATAAATTTTTGGAACTTTTGCTAGCCTAGTGACATAAAGTCTGGAAAATTATTACAAACTTTGACATGTATCAGCTATGGTCTATGTTAAGGCTGTTCCGTCCTTTCAAAATACACTCTGATTCTTGGTATTAGTTGCCTTTCCAATTTTATTCTCTCCTCTTTGTTTCCAGTTTGTAATTCTACTACTGCTTAATGAAATAAACTCTTTCTTTACCAGTTTTTCTTGGCACACACTACAAAAAGGCTCTGAAGTCCTAGAAGAAAGACAAGGAGCCATACTAAAACTGTTTTTAAGGATAATGTGTTCCCTGTGCTGACAGGTAGAAGTTATTCAAGGCAGTAATTATAGAAAAGAAAATTATTTGAAACCCTGTTCATCCTTGGTGTTGCCCTGCCATGTTCAGATTGCTATTCCCACACAAATCCACTCAGATGTGAAAAGCACAGGAAAACACATTCAAGTGATTTCGAATTATATTTAGCTGCTATTAATACCTTGAACCATCTTTGATCTGGAATTATCCTTGCAGAATATGTTGGAATATCTCTGAGTAAACCCAGCCATCTGTAATGTCAAGGTGCATGAACCAGTCCCTGAATCATTATTCATGGTGCTGGGCCTCAGCCAGGACCTGGAAACTGGGGTAATTCTGGGAGCCATCAGCAGAAGGCAAGAAATAGAAGCAGAAAAAACTCATTTTTGAAGAGTTTAACTCAATTAGTGAGAAATATAGCAAAATAGTTAAAATATAAATATATATATATATATATTTATGCAGTTTGATTTATAAAATGCAGAAGAAAGAATACTGAGTTTTCAAAAAGTCTTAAGAAGATAGAAGCCAGTATAAAAGCTGCTAGGCCAGTCTGTATGGGATGCATCTTCTCTGAACTTTAGAGATTAAACTGTGATGATGTGAAGGTCTCTCTGCATCTGCAGACTGGAACCAGGCGTTCACATGGCTCCAGCTGAAAGGAAACTCATTGTTTCTTTATAGATAAAGCAAACAGCTGTGCAGAATTTCTCACCAGATCTTTGTCCTCTGAGGATTTGTAGCCAACATTATCATGTCATCTGATTATTTTTTACTTTGGAGGTGTAAATTTCTTTGCTTCTAATGCCTCTTGCCTACAACTTTAATTTTCGTAATTTTTGGTTTTGTTGTGGGTATTTTTAACCTTAGCTGAGAAAGAAGAGTGAAGAAAGCATTGCAAGGGCTACTCAAGAGCTACTACAACAATCTGTCAGGAGCAGTCTGCACTTGATATTCAGTGTGCTGCTTCTCCTTTGGCTTCTGTGTTCTGCTGGTAGTGCTCCAGAGATGGAGAGGAACAGAGGTATCCAGGGGCATGATTTAATCCATTCTTCAGGAGGCATCTCAGATGAGACAGATGGTTTAATTGCTGATTTAATTCTTTTTTTTTCATTGGCTAAAGGTTAGATGTGATGTAGGATACGTGTGACTGGGAGAGGATGAAGGTGGGAGAGAACAGATGGGATTTGTAACCAAGTCTTTTCATAATGTGTGAAACTTCTATTCAAAAAAGTGAGAGAAATTGGTGAACCTCACAGCATGTCTGGTCCTGTTGTGGGCATCATATCAGCCTCCCCCTCAACTTGATTTTCCTCTGTCCTGATTCCAGAATTTCCTCTTGCCCTCAGTTGCATGACACCCACAGGACATCTTCTTAAACCCTACTGAGAGAGATGGAGCTCAAAATATTTAAGAAATTGCTAGAAAGGCAACAGTCTACTGTCTAACAGACTGGAGGAATAGAGGATACAGTTTTTTCATGGAACTTCTTGGATCTCCCCCAAGAAAAACCTAAATAAATGTCATTCATTCTTTGAACTGCCACATGGCTTTTCCTCATTGGCAACTTTCCTTCCTCCCCTTGCCCTGAGACCTGTGGTGACTCCACTCCCTTCTAATTTTCTTGTGTTCCCTGGATAATTCCCATGTAAAGCTGAAAAAGCAGCTCATTGCCTTATTTTTTCTATAAAACATGAGATTTGTTTGTTCTCTGTTAAAAATAAAGGATAATACAGAAACTGCAGTGGCGTGAGCTACACATCTTAAATATTCCTAGTTTTGAATTCATCATCTAGAATAAGTTGCGGGGGGGGGGGAAACCTGAGAGGGAAAATTACTCTTTTAATAGTAATCAAATAATATTGAATAATCAGTTTTGTTAGTGGGAAGTCCTTTTATTTTAGACCTTTATAATTAGATCCTAAAAGAAGTCAACTTCAAGGCACGTGGTTTGATCCCATCAGATGCTGTTGATGGGCAATGAGAGCATGGGAATGAGGAACTGGACAAAACTCAAATTTCTGTTCAAGCCTACCTGGACAAGGATAATGGTGTTTGCAGATATTAGGACATGGCCAGCTGTTTGCTGATCTCACCTTTCCTCTGGCTGAGGATTTAAGGGGTTGATTGTGTAAAGCAGGCCTTTAAAGTCAGGTCTGTACAACACACCAGCACGAGCTTAGGAAATTTGTCACTTAAGGCATTTGAGGAGCAATTGTGACAGGACACAGAGATGTCAGTTCAGAGCCAGATGATTCTTTGGGTTATAGAGGAATAAAAACTGCTTCTGTAGATTGAAAGGGAGCAGCAATTTAATGTCTTTTTGAAAGATTTGTACCTTCTAAAATTCTTTCTTTGATAGTCTCCATTGCGATTTAATCAGCAGTTATTAAATATGTTCCAGAAGATTTGCTGAAGGCTGAATATTGCTTTCTTCTCCTTCTTCTGCAATAAATGACTGAAACATAATAATTTGAGGGTTTGCTTTAGTGACAGCATCTCATTGAGAAGAATGATCTGCATGTAATGTCCCAAGAAAGAGAAGAGGAGACTGAAGGAGCTGACAAACCAATTAACATTTTCTACATTCCTAAGTTTGTGCACTTTTGTCTCTGGTGGTGGTTTTTTTTTACCCTGTTTTTTTTTTTTTTCTCTTTTGTTTTGGGTTTTGTTTGGTTTTTAGCTAAAAACTGGTTGGGATTTTTTTGTGTTATTTCATTCACAAGGGTGAGATGCTTCGGTTTAACAATTTAAACATCAGGTGAATTTAGGGAGTTGTTTTGCTCCTTCAGTGATCAATAGACAAGGACCTCAGCACTATTACATGTCCAGTTAAATGAGATTATTCCCATGTAATGATGACTTAACTACACTGGAATATCTTATCCTCCTGTATCAGTGGGACACACAGTAATTTCTGGAAGACACAGGAAGACAATTCCTCTGAGATAAGAGAAATCCATGTAAAAATCCCTATCCCAATGAACTACAAATTCCCTGAAGGCAAAGATGCCCACCCTCAGCTAGGAAGGCAGTATCCCTTTTAGGACAAATGGGGTGAAAATGAAATTTAAATATAGATTGTCAAAATTTTTAATAAGATCCCGAAAGGGCATGCCACAGTCTACCTCACATTAATTTTCCTTGGGGATTATGAAAAGCTTGAAAACCCCTTCATTTTGTCTCAATACACAAAGGAAAAAAGTCTTCATGTCTCAAAGAGTGTGTGAGCTGAAGAAAGTCATTGCTGCCCACTTCTGCAGGGAATCTCAAAAGCCAGGTGCACTCCTGGAACATAAAGCATTGGCTCCATAGGGTGAAATAGTGCCATAGGCACTTGATAGAACCAAACACTCCATGTAACATTTATATTACATAAACATTAGATATTCACGGTGTGGATGTGTGCTGATCATCTCACATCTCAGCTAATAAGCCAAGGATCTCTTCACAGTCAATGGGAAGAAAAAGAGACATTTTTAGGGCACAATTAATTTGCCATATTTTGCAATGTGCTTTAAAGTGAGATGAAGTGCCTATTTGTCTCTGGTGGGTTTGTGGGAACCTATGGGGACTCACCCAAGTGTACAAATCTACATTGCAAAAGTCTACAGTCGGTCTGAAAAATCACCTCCTCAGCGCCTAAAACACAGAGGAGTGCCAAGTTCTAAAGAAAGCCTGTAACTATTTTTACTTTATTTTATAAGGGAAGTTTCTCTTAATGAGTTCCCTTTTCAAATCTAATCCCCCAGCTTCTTGTTTGGGAAGATTTCTTCAGATAGACTCTTGTATCATTAATGTTCTGGTGTAGGACTGCTTTTTTACAGTCTCCAGCTATCATTAGTGCAGATATCCTTCATCTATAATGCACTTGCAGTGGTTCCCATGTGTCCTTGCCTCTCTGTTACTTTCTCATTTGTGTCAAGCCCTGAGCATTGGATTAGGGTGTTTGGCTGGGACGCCTCCACTTCCTGCTGCCAGCCTGGATTTTGTCTGGTGGCACTTTGTCAGGTCTTTCCCTTGGGGTCTCTGCTCTGCAGCCTGTGAGCTGGCTGTTCTGTGGTGTGCTCTGAGGGCTTATTTGCACTAAAGGCAGCTGAACCCCCTTCTCTTTTTTAATGCAAGGTGATAAGTGAGCCTTGGCTCAGCCTGACTTTGAGTAGCTGGTGCTGGGCTACATCCAGGGCCTTTGGGCTGCGTGGACACTCCAGTCCATTGGTGTAGGTGATTTATAACTGAATATACTCTGTGAGATAAAAAGCAATGTCCTTTAGACCATTTTAAAAGAGGATGGCTGGGGAGCTGGAGACTCAGAGTGGGCTTGATTTGCTTTAACACATGTGGTTAGTGCCTGTCCAGGTGCTCCAAGCTACCTGAGATATCCTCTTGCTGGCAGGACCCAGGAATGTCTGAAGAGGCATCCAAAGCCAGGTGAGTCTCTCCAAGGTATCTAAAATGGCACCAGGCACACACTGGACCTTCCTTTGCTCTGTGTCCAGCAGCTGACAGAACCAGAGGACACAGCCTCAAGCTGCCCCAAGGGAAATACAGGCTGGACATGAGGAAGAAGTTTTTCACAGAAAGAGTGATAAAGTTCTGGAATGTTCTGCCTGGGGAGGTGCTGGAGTCACCATCCCTGGGTGTGTTTAACCAAAGCCTGGATGTGGCACTGGGTGCCAGGGTTTGGTTGAGGTGTTGGGGCTGGGTTGGACTCGATGATCTTGAAGGTCTCTTCCCACCCTGTGATTCTGTGATTCTGTGATTCTTTCCCTATGCCATCAAGGCTCGTGTCGCTGCTTATGCTCCCCAATCTTTTCAGTACCAGAAATAAAGTTTTCTTCCTTGGACATGGCACCAGTGGACTGATAGAGCACTTCAATGCCCTTTCTGTCTGCTGTTGCCAAAGCCACGCTTTATGGAATGCAGTTCTCACTTTATTTGGAAGAGTCCTGCCACTCAGGCCAGGACATTGGTGGTGTGCAGGGACAGGGACAACACACAGCCTGGAGCAGAGGGGTCTGATCTAGGCTGGATCTTCAAGCACAGCAACAATTGATCAACACAGTCCTCACAGCAGTGTATTTCATTGGCTTATTTTAGCCTAGTTGCCCATTTGCTTTATTTGACCTATTCTATTCTATTTAGCTTCTCGATATAACTGTGTTTTCCTCAGAAACCTTTCCCAAACACAGTCTGCTGTTTGGTGATAGTGCAGTTACAGTACATCCTGTGGCCATACTGTTTTAATTAAAGATGAAAAAAATGCATGTTCCTTTAGTCAAACATTTCTGGTATAACAGAATGGTGACATAGGGTCTGGCATAATAAAAAGGGTGACATTTTTGATATGTTTTTTATAGCTTGTCTTTTCTGCTGCTGGTTCAGGAACAGGTATCAACTAGAAAGACAAATAATGTCCATGGCAGTGTCTGAATATTAACGTGCTTGTACTGACAAATGAAAGCTAACCCTCCTCAGAAGCCACACTACAAGCACAAAGGGACATGTTCTGGCTCACCCCGTGTGCTTGCAGTGCAATGAGACACTCAGTGTGCTTTCAGTGTGCATAATTAATACCAATGACAAGGAAGTACATGAGTAGTACTAAAAATAATAAAAGGCCCAGGTTGTTCAGAGTTCAAAGTCAAGCTGTTTCAATCCTGTTGCCTTTGAGGGGAATCCTGAGAGACATCAAGACTTGACTTCTTTTTTTTTTTTTTCCTTAAGAGAGAGATTTCCTCTGATATTTGCTTTTTGGATTCAGTGTTGGTGGGGAGATGAGAACATCTGTGGGCTTTGGGGAAAGTGGGCAGAGGAGCAGGAGGTAGAATGAGAAGCTGAGTAGAGTCTGGAAGCAGTCTGGGGATATTTAATATGATTGTGTTGCAATCCAGGTGGGGCAGGTAGAGGAGCTGAGGTGGGGACAACTTTCCATGGGAGAGGACAGCAGGTCCAGGAAATGAGGAAATGAATTTTTTAGTGATGAGTTGCTACCGCTGGGTGCCACAGGGGAAGGACGGAGATGTAGGAGAAGATGTCCAAAGTAGATGGGAGTAGATGTAAATGCTTTTGCTCTCCTCATGGCTGGAGGATGAAGCCATTAGAGGCAGAATTAAAAGATTTGGCACTGTTTCCTGGCTGCAGAAGCCCAGGAAAAGCAATTCCAGCTTTGGAAGATGTATTAGAAATCTGCTGGAAAAGCTGGAGCCCTTCTCCAGTGGGAGAAAATAAACCCTGTCTGAGTGGTACTGGCCAGCTTTGGGTCCTACCCTGGGCTGGGAAACCTTGGAAGGAGACTGGTCCTGCAGCTGCCACCTGGTTGCAGCTCAGGTTGCCTCCTTTCAACTCCCCTGGAAAATAACAGCACTGGATGATGATTTTGTTCTTGGAAAATCCAATTTTTGGTAATGTTTCTAAGAGCTGACTACAGCTTTGCCTCACTTGACACCCTCAGATTTCCTCTGGCCACCCCACCAAATGAGAGCTATATTCACAAATACGAGTGTAACTCTGGACTGGCTGTCTTTAAACATGGAAATATTGATTGAAGATTGCAGATCAAAGGCTGACGGGAGAACACTCTTCACCAAATCTAGGAAGCTTATGTTTTGCTCCCTAGAGAAAAGGCTGCCAATCCTAATTTATCTGCCATTTAATTCTTACTGATCTTATTTTTTTTTTTTTATGACAAACTTATTCATTTAATTGTATCACTTCTGGCTTGCATGTATGTCACAAAAACGAACTTTTCAGTTTAACAGTGGGTAGCAAAGGAGTGAGAGTTCTGAGTGATAATGTCAGGGTAGCTTGCAAAGACACCAACTGTGGGAGGTGATGCTTTATTTTGGGGTGAAATTACACAAGATAGGAGCATAGGCTTGTAGTTTTAGAGAGAATTCCTTTCCAAAGAGGATTTTGCCTTTAGAATGGAATTTAGCTAAGCTTCTCCAAGCCTTTACATAGTTTTCTGAACTCAAGAATATTCGCTTCCAATGAAATGGGCAATAATAACTCTGGAGATTAATTGCTTGGTAACATGCACTGGCATATAGTGATAGCATCTGTGTCTAATGGAAATACAATGGAAATGGGCCTTTGCAGATGAGTTCAGCTAAAATAAACAACGAGAAAACAATCTGGATTCCTGGCTAAGGCCAGGAGAAGAAATGAAAATTAATGTGCAGAGCGATTATCCCATGTGCTGCCTCTGCTGTAAACGTCCTGCAGCAGCATCAAAAGGCAGCTCATGTGTTTCCAGCCTCTCTCTCTGCCATGTGCTCCCTCTGAAGCAGAGTCATCCTGGGGAGAGCCTGCTCCGAGCTGACATCCCTCTCCCAGCGTGGCAGGTTTCCCCAGCACAAGGACATCGGGGGCTTTGTGCCTCCAGGCAGACATTGATGCAGCCAGGAGCAGACCTGCTGCTTTCCACAGCAATCCCATCCTCTCTGCAGGAGCAGGACTCTAAATCTGGGGACCAAATTGGCTCCTCAGCTTCAAATGGATGCACAGATAAATTTTCTGGATTGTGTTTTTGAGCTACTTGTTTTGCTGTTACAAGGAAAACCGAGTTAAGGTTTCTAAGTTTTGTGTTTTAAATAGTTATAATAAAATTCATGCAATACTCATATTTTGATTTGTCCTCAACAACAACACAGTGATCTTCCAGCAAAAAAAAAAGCATTTCTGGGGACATAGAGGGGATGTAGTTCAAACTATTAAATAAACACTGTAGTGTATAAGACATTAATGCATGACTGAGCACTGACTTGCTGGGAAAAAAAGATTACAGAGACACAGGCAGAAAAACCTTATCAAGTTCAAGAGATGTGACCAGTAAGAGTAGATGCAGGGTGGAGATTTTGAAGCTGACAATGGCTACCTGAACACCCACAAAGCTCATTAAAAAAATGACTCCTTGAGAGACAGAGGCTGCCAGACCAGAGGTTCAGGTGGGCTGGTACAACTGCTCTGGCCTAGAAACACAAACCAGTTTTTCAGCAGGACATGCCTGCAACAGACCATGGTGTACCAGAATTCCGTGTACCAGCTCAGGACAAACCTGCCTAGTTTCTGAATTTTTTTTTTTTTGAGAAACTCTGCTTTACCACACACACCACAACAATTTGCAAAGCAAATTACCAAGCCTGTTAAATGTTTAAACAACACATTCTGCCCCGGTGTTCTGCCTACAACATTCTGTTTTCAGGTATATTGAGAAAACATAATGAAGGCTGTATTCAAACAATCACAGAAATGTCTGTCATGTTTTAAGAGGTTGATTCCTGTGGTGGTTCTTCCACAATTCCCAGCTGAGGCTGTGCCTAACACTGGTGAAAGGAACCTCATGGGTGCTCCTCAGGATTCACAGTGCAAAGTCAGCATAGCTGCCTCAAAAAACTGCCTAAATTTCAACCCCTTTTAATCAGAATTTTGAGAATTTTTTAATTCCAAAGACAAACCTGCTTAAGGACCTGGCTTGTGTGCATTGAAAGTTTGCTCCATCCAGGAGAGCGAGGTGAATTTGGGGGATGCACTGCCAAGCCGTGCTGAATAAAGTTCCCTCTCTGGGTTCAGGCCAGGAGAGACTGGAACCCCCAAAACTCAGGATTTAACCTGGGATTCACAGAGGATTTTGGAAAAAGCATGCCAGATGTTAAGGAATACCTACAGAGCTCAGCCCGATATTATTGCCATCCTTCTCATTTTCTGAGTTTCTGATATTAAATTAGACTTCAGATCATGTGTTACCCTGGAGAGACAGAATTCCTGGCTTTGCTGGGCTCACTCCATGCTCCTGCACGTTGTTCCAGGCTCTCAGGAGCAATATATCTATTTTACTGTTAATAAAAGAGAAAGATTGCCTCATTGTCCTGCCCAGTAAGATGGCAGTAGAAGTCCTGTTAATCAGCCATCAGATCAGTGGCTTACAGTCTGCCAGTGCACGTGGTTTTTTTGTAGTTGATCAAAACAAGTAGGTAAACAGCAAATAAATAAATTTAAAAAGAAAGAAAGAAAGAAAGAAAGAAAGAAAGAAAGAAAGAAAGAAAGAAAGAAAGAAAGAAAGAAAGAAAGAAAGAAAGAAAGAAAGAAAGAAAGAAAGAAGAAGAACTGATAAAAATGATCTTTATTTAATTTGCTTTTTTGAAGTTTAAAAATTACACTGGAAAATGATGACAATTTTTGTGAGGTGGTGAAGAGAGACAGTAATATATGATATAATTTTACTCATTCTGCCTCACTCTGCCTTCTTGGTGAGGTAGGAGGAAAGGTTTCAAAACAGAAAAAAAATAGAAGCATAAAGCATCAGATTCAAAGGGATTTTCATGATCACAGTGTCAAACCCCGAGGTATCACCAGCAGTCACAGCCAAAACCTAGCAAGATTCATCTTAAAATTGGCTTGTTTCTTGACTCTTTAATCCATATGCACAATTCTGGGATGCTATCCCAAGCCCTCATTCTTAGGAACCTGCTGTTTATTTCCATCCCAAAAACATCTACTGCCAGTGTGGAGCCTTTCTGGCTTGTTCAGGCACTGGCATGTTATCTGATCCATTTGTGAGATTGGGTCTGATCCAAACGGTGAGGTCCATTTGTGAGTTGTTTTTCCAGAAGGAAGATTGTCCCAGAAATGTTTTATGAGGAATCAGGTCCTTGGCAGAACATGGGTGGGCTCTGAGTAATTAAATTGGCCAGAAAAGAAGCAGATGGGGGCTCTTGGTGAGCTCCCCCTGTGTGACTGGAGCTGGGACACACTGATGTTGTCAAGAAGAGCAAGAGGCCCCCCAGACCCCTTTATTCCAGTAAATCTGCAATTATTTCCCATGTAGGAGCAGGAGTTCAAGGGAGAGAGGAGCTGATGAATGGCAGAGCCAGCAATAATCTGATTTTGCAGCACTGTGGGTCGCTTGGGTTAATGAACTGACTCCTGCTCCCAGGCAACCCCACAGACCTGCAAGTGCAACTTGATGATTTGGCTTATTCACAAGTCCCCTGCTGTTTGTAGAGGGTATTTTTAAACGTGGATGTCATCTGTTGGTCTTTACAATCTGTGTATAATAATGGGGATTATGGGCTATTTTTTCCTACCTCATTTACTGATACCTTCTGCTTTCATTGCAATGGTTATTTCTCCTTTGCATTCCCCCACTGTGTCTTCCTCCTTTTCATGCAACAGAAGTACCAAAAAAATAAAAAAAATCTCTTTGGGGATTATCTTTGTGTTTGACTGAGAAGCTGTGTGTGTTTTTCATAGTTTAGCTTGAATATCTTGAATATGAAAAACAGCACCTTGTCTTCACCCCAGAATTTCGAATATGTATATTTTAAAATATGACTAAAGCTAAACTACACAACATTTTTTGTGATGCACGGGAGAGCCTGTGAACTGTTCCACTAAAAATAGTTGAACTTTCTGTATCAACACTGCTTTTTATTGAAAGCCATGGTGGAGTTAAAATTGCAATGTGGCAAGCAAGCTGTTTTTCCATTAAAGAATATAAAGCACACTATCTTTTTGACAAAAGCTGTTATTTTGTTAGTTTATGTTTGGTTTTGGGACACCAAAAATGCAAAAGTTCTACCTAACCAAACTTTTAAAATTATTGTTTAGGTATTTTTCTCCTTTCTATTTTAGAAAAAATCGGATTTCTTTATCTATAAAAATAGGATAAAGGAGAATGGCTTCAAGAGGGCAGGCTTAAGTTAGATATTAGGAAGAAATTCTTTACTGTGAGGGTGGGCAGGCCCTGGCACAGGGTTCCCAGAGAAGCTGTGGCTGTCCCTGGATCCCTGGAAGTGTCCCAGGCCAGGTTGGATGGGGCTTGGAGCAACCTGGGACAGTGGAAGGTGTCCCTGCACAAGGCAGGGAGTGGAAAAAGGTTTTCTGTGGGGTCCCTTCCAACCCAAACCACTCTGTGGTTCTCTCATTCTAAAACTATTTCAAAAAGATTCATTTTAAGTAAATGGAAGCAAAAAAAAAAAATTAACACTGTTTCTGTCATTCAAATATTGTTTTCAAGAAAAAAACCCCAGCAGCGCCAAGAGATTTAAAGGCAAACATTTTGCTGAAAGCTGTTGATACTGAAAAATACCTAAACCAACCATTAAAGCCTCAGAAATCCATACTCCTCAAAATTAAGATTCATATAAAATCTAGAGTATACCAGTATCTCAGGATGTCTTGGGGAGGGAGAAGGGAATTTTTCCATAGGGGTATAAATTACTGAAAACTGTTGTGGGCCAAGTGCTTTAGAGAGCCACACAGACAACAGCCTCAGATCAGGCATGCAGTCAGTGGAAGAGTTTCTGTTGATGCTGCTGGTTTCTGGATCAGGCATAAAGCTGATTTCCTGTCCTTCCTCTTCTGCTTCCCCAGGCAGGCAGAGTGATGTATGCTGTGGGAACAGAGTGGGATTTCACCTGACCAAACACAGGGCTCAGCCTCTGGACACCAGCCTGCCCAGGGCTCCCTGTGAGGAGCAGGACTTTGGAGGGGTGATGCATCCCATGCCAGAGTAGGTCACTTGTGTCATTTCCTAAAAGTGCCCAGGCAGGTGTGCTGCCTTGAGAAGGCTGAGCTAGAACAGAGACTAGACAGAGTTACAGAATAAAGCAGGGATTTATTAAAAGGATTTCCTCAATGGATCCACCTTGGGCAGCACAAGAGCCCAGCCAGGGCTGCACCCAAGATGAACCAAAATGGTCCCAAAATGGACACCGGGCACGGGCTCTGGCACTTTTATCAGTTCTGCTCCATTTGCAGATTGGAGTTAATTGTCCAATTATAGATTCATATGATGAAGTCCCATCTTTCTTGTTTTTCTCTCTTCAGCCCACGTTGTTTGTGCTCTTGGGCCTGAGATTTGGACCATTTGTCCTTGGTCCCCAGCTAGAGAAGGAATTGTTTTGTCTCCCTACTCTGTGCAGAGAGCTTGTTATCCCCTAATGTGAAGCTCAGAACTACACACTAAAGCAGCACAGAATCTGAAAAATATAAAGCCAAAACCTGAGGCATCAGGTGCCCAGCTCCTTTAGAGGCAGTTTCAGAGATGTTGAGAATGAGGTGAATCAGACCCTCTGAATCTTTAGAGCATTGCACACTGCAGGGTGGCGTGGGGCACGAGCTGGTGACTGGTTAGTTCATAAATCAGATGCAGAAAAGCTGCCTTGAGTACCCAGGGAACAGAGCACCTCAGTCTCACCTTTTCTGGGTGAACTACTCCAATATATCTCACTTTTTGCTACTGCAGTGGATCATATTCCCTCGCTGTGCTGTGTACAGCACATCAGCCTCATCTCTTTTTGCATTTGAGGGAGCCCCTCAGTGAAGTTCATTTTGTTGCAAACATTGCACTTGAGTTAAAAAATTAACTGCATGTGGAGAAAGTCTCCTTGGTCTTCTAATATGGTGCTTCCTCAGCTTTTGAAATCCCTAAATCTTAGCCTGCCAGAGTGTGTTGAGAAGAGCAGCTCTGTACACTTCCCTGGTTTTGGCATCCTTTCCCTAACCAGGCACTGCTGGATGCTGCTGAAGATGTTTTTTCTTCTCAGTTGATCCTTAATGCAGCTTTGCTGAGCTCTGTGGGTATTGTGCCATCCAAGGGGTGCAGAGAGTAGAGTGCAATTTGGGGGGAAATCTGACAAAACCCACATGATGAGAAGTGACAGATTAGGAAAAGCAACCCCGTACAGACAGATAAAATGTCACTCTGTGTGCAGGTGACACTTTCACATTATCAGCAGATGACAGCACTGCAGCCTAAGACCTTTGACAAGCTTTAATCATAGGTCAGCAAAGTCAGAGAGCGTGCAGAGTCAGAATGTGCATGCAGAGTTTTTGGGAAATAATGCAAATCTGAACTGTCTGAACACCAAAGGTCTTTGTATGAAAAACAGAGTTTTATGCTGAAGTGATCACATTTAGCTTGGGGAAACTGCCAGCACATTTCTTATTTAAGTAAAATCAACAATATATTTTCATCTAATTTCCTGATTCAAAACCATACATTTTTGAAAGATCCAAGACCACATTCATTACCGTCCTTCCACTTAAATAATTTTTGGCAGGTTGGTCTCTTAGTTTTAAATAAGCCAAAATTAGCTACAGATATGTAGAGCTCTGTGCTCCTATTCTTGAAGCAAAATCTGTGAAACTAATTGAGTGAAACTCTTTAATGAGACAAACCTCATTAAGATGGTAATTCTCCCCTGCACACGGTATCCCCTTACTCTTTCTGAATATTTAGCTAGCGTTACCAAAGCTTTAGAGAAACATTCTGTAAAGCTTATTTGTCAGAGTACAAAATAAGAATAAAACCTGACTACAATTCATACGTTCAGCTAATGACAAAAGCTGGTCATGCACCAAATATATAGATTAAGTTTGAGAGGCTTTGATATGCCCTGTGATGGCTGAGACAGGGGCCAGAGTTGGCAGATACAGCACAGCACCTATGGGAGACTCCTGGTTTGATGACCTAGTATAATGTGGTAGGGAATTTTGGTGCCCTGTGTTTAGAAACCTTTAAAAAGGCACGCATGGAAATGAAGTTAATATGTACAGGATGATTTTCTCAGAGTTTAGAAGGAAAAAAAAACCCAAATAATTCAATCAGTGTTTGGGTAGGTGCAGTATCCAAAGGCTTCCTCAAAAGATTCCTAGGCAGGCAGAGTTTTTATGAAACAAAACTGGAAGAAACCATAGTTAAAGTGCCTCTACACACAGAAACTCTTTTAGAAAACACAGTGAGATTCACCTAGGCTCTTGTTCAAGTGAGTCACTGAAGTTTTCTCCAGTGGAAAGACATAGCACCCAGCAAAATTTGCTTTAATTATGTGTGTAGCTCCCAGAAGGCTGAAATGGAGACCAGTCCCTCCCAAACATCCTCAAAGTCCCCAGGGCAGCTGAGCTTTCCAATGCTTGAGTGAAGGAATGAGGTTCAAAGCCTGAATCCATTTCCAGTGCTGGAATGTTCCTTCTTTTCAGCTTGTAAAGGAGACACAGGGACTATCACCTTCTCTTTTGGGTGTTTCCCATTGGCATCTCAGCAGTTTGTGTGCCAGCAGCTGTGACACCCCCCATCTCTCCCATCTCTCCCATCTCTCCCACCTCTGCCTCCTCTCCAGAGCCCCCCATGGATAAGGCACAGGGCTGTTGTACATTCCTTTGCTGTCGCTCTGATTTTCAGCCTTCTGATGTTTTCATTCTTGTGATGGAGTTTCTCACACTGCTTTTGTAAACATGCACATGTTTTTCTAACTGTCTTCTTGTTTTTCATTCTTTCTCCTGGGAGGAGAAAGGTTTGATAGACTTTGTCATTAACCAGTGTAGTTAAAGAAGATGTAACTTCCCCTTCCAATCAATAGTCGTTCCCAAAACTCTATATAATACAAAAACCAAAATAAAGTTTACTTCTTTACCTTCACTCAACAGTGTCTCTGTGTTTCGTGTTCCATGCTAGTGTAACACCTTGCCCCACCTTGGATCTGCCCTGTTCCCTTGGAAACATCTCTGTGTGCCTTTCCTCCAAGCATTAACCTTCTTTGCCCTCATCCGTGGAGGAAAATATGGCAGGAAAAGAGGCTAAATGAGCTTTGCAGGCTGCAGGGAGACCCCCACTGCCCCATGCAGGCACAAGGCACAGTCTGGGGGCTGGCACAGCTGGGTCTGAGCTCCCTGGAGCTTCCTCAAGTCCTCCCTGCAGGGAGCTTGGGAACAAGGCAGCTGCCTGTGTATTTTCAGGACTTTTTGTTTCTCAGTCCTTGCCTGCAGTGGCTGTGCTGAGCTGCACATCTCGGGGTACCACAGCGAGGGGAGACACTCTGGGAGGGTGAATTGCACAAACCCAACCCTGCTTTAACTCACTCATCAGTGAGGTGGCTTTTCTATTCCTTTCTGGCATTCAGATTTGTCTCAATGAGACACAACCTCCCTATATTTCCAAACAAAAAATATATTTAGAGTTATTAAAGTTGAAAAAGACCTCCAAGATCATCAAGTCCAGCCTTCAGCTGAGTATGACTCTACCCACTAAACCATATCACAAAGTGCCACGTATGCTTGTTTTTTGGACCCTTCCAGGAATGACTCCATCACTTTACCAGGCAGCCTGTTCCAGTAACCACTGTTTCAGTACAGAATTTTTTCCTAATATCCAGCCTGAACCTCCCTATTTATGTGAATTCAGTATCATCTTCATGCTCTTCTCCAGTGCTCCCTCCCCTCTCCTCACTTCAACGAGCAACATTTAAAAACCATTACAATTTTAAAAACAAGCAGATGAGCAGACACATAAAACACCACCTTTTGAAAAGCCCGGCTCTGTCCTTTCCACAGATACCATCACCTTTTTATGATGACAGATGCAGCTTCCCTCACGTTTGGATTTGTCTCAGAAACAGCCAGGAGAAGCAGCAGAGTGAGTGGGGAGGAGGTTGGAGCCCATCAGGTGTTGTAGTTGAGTTTAGGAACACAAGAGAGATGACATGCACTCCGTGATTCAGAAGGCATAAAGGCTTATTTATTAATAGAATATCAGACTCTTATAGAGAAGTTCGTGCACATAAGACCTGATTGGTCTTTAGGATACTTCTTGGTTAAACATGGAGTAACTCCTTCTTGTAAACATCCTGCACAAGACCAGGTGCAAGGGATAAGATAATACTTGTTTGAATTCTTTTCTCTAAGTTTCCCAGACTGAGTTATCTCTGTTCTCTCTTCAGAAGAACTGAGAATAACCACAATCAGGCTGTGCTGATGCCCACACTGACCTGGCTGGCAGACCCTCAGACACCAAAGCCCCTCCTCACTGAGCAGTTTCTCATCCTGCTCAGGCAGAGCTGGGCCATGGCAGGGCTGTACCTCAGCTTGGCAGATGGATGAGCACGGCAGTGTAAATGTGTCAGCACAGCACCTCAGCCACTGCCTTCTGAACCAAGCAGGTGTTTTGCTCCTGTGCTAGAGCACATTCAGCTGGGCTCATTCTGAGAGCGTGGCTGGACTGTGTGTGTTAATTTGTTCCTGGTTCATCCTTGAGCAGCCAGTGCCTCCTTTGAGACAGGAGATTAATGGTTGCCCAGGGAGAAATGAGAAGATGGAAAAATCAGCTCCTGTGGTTACTTATTATTGCTGTATTTAAACGATTCAAACCCACTGTCCAACATTTTAAAAAAAGAATGTTCTTTAGGAAGGAATTGTGGATGCCCCATTCCCTGGGAGTGTTCAAGGGAAGGCTGCATGGGGGTTGGAGCAACNATGCTTGTTTTTTGGACCCTTCCAGGAATGACTCCATCACTTTACCAGGCAGCCTGTTCCAGTAACCACTGTTTCAGTACAGAATTTTTTCCTAATATCCAGCCTGAACCTCCCTATTTATGTGAATTCAGTATCATCTTCATGCTNTGGGGCTCAGAACAAGATGATCTTTGGGGTATCTTCCACCCCAAACCATTCTGTGGCTCCATGATTCTATGATGAACAATGTTAGAGATGCTTCCAGGTCCAGGACCTATGATATGAGACCTGAATATCCAGCAGCTGCAAAGCACTAAATCAACTTGTCTCACTGACATCACTGTGCAAACACAGGATTTACAGCCTCCTGTAGCAGAATGTCAGCCACATAACTCCTGCTGCTGGATGCTCTGCTGAATGCTTTTGTGTTTACAAGAACGCACAGAGAGCTGCAGAATGAGACATGGTTTATTGCCCTGTGTGTGTGCTGTTGTGCACATCAAGGGAATTGGTTTAGTGGGCAATAAGCTGTTAAAAGACTGAGACACTGGTAGCTAATACCCAGAGAACCCAACTGCTGGGGGCTGTAATGTGAGCAGTGGGTCTCATCAGCATTAATGACTTACCCTCCTTGCTGCTCTCACATGGAGAGGAAAACATAAGTGTCTGATGAAAAAATCCCTACATTTTGCTAAATATAATATAATGGAATTGATGCCTTGAGAGTCTGCTTAGAACAGAGGCTAGACAGTGTTAAAGAATAAAGTAGGTATTTATTGAAAGGCCTTCAGAGGATACACCTTGGGCGCTACAAGAGCCTGGCCAAGGCTACACCCAAGATGGATGGCGGGTCAAGAGTTTTCACACTTTTGTAAGTTTTGGTCTGTTTACATTTTGGGGTTAATTGTCCAATTACAGCTCCAGGTTATCAAGTCCCATCCTCCCAGACTGCTCTCTCCAATTTGCTGTTGTTTGTACTTTTTGGGACTGAAGCTGCAATGCTGTCCTTGGTTCTGGGGCTGGAAAAGGATTGTTCTGTCTGACTGAACTGTGAGGAGAGCTTGCCAACACTTTATATGAAATTCAGAGTTATACACTAATGCAGCACAGAATCTGGAAAATATGAAAGCTAAAACTTAAGGCATCAGAATTGTGACTGAGCTCATCACAATTACTTTTTGTGACCTCTTTTCCATAATTATTGCAGGTCACACTCATCAGTGGATTTGTCAAATCTGTTCATACACCTCTGGAAATGAAATGGGGCATTATCCAATTCAGTTGTGGAAGCAAAAAAGTTTAGGAGCCTTTTGGGTTCTTGTCCAGACTACTTAAGCTCATAATAAATGGGTGGGACTCCTGCAGCTGTCAGCAGTGTAAGTCCTGCCTGCTTAGTTCCTTCTAATAGCTATTAAATATTCAATTTAGGTGCTGGAGGCGAATTGTCTTCTGTGTTTGATCTGACTTGGGTGACAGGGATGTCAGTGCAGTAAAGCTTTTGCATTTCCATAAATATGGCACTTGTCAGATCTCATCAGCCTTCTGGTGAAGCTGCTGTGGTTTGGAGCATTTGTCAAGGAGTAATTGAGTCTATGGCTTGAGACTCCATTCAAATGGGCACTGTTTGAAAGGGTCCTTTCAGAAGGGAAATGTTGGTTCTGCTCCTCATTAGGGAGCTCACACACATCAGGGGATTTAGATTCTAGGTTCTACTTTGTCAGTACAGGTGAACACTAAAATTCATGCATTTCCTATATGATTTATTTTCCAGTTGAAAAATTTTCAGGAGTTTTCTGAATTTTTCGCACCTCGAAGGTAATTGTTCTTGATTCAGATTGACTGTGGCTGCTTACTCATTTATGAAATGTCATCAAATAAAAATTAAATTAGACAATAAGGATATATTAGACAATGAGTATATTCAGTTTCAAGAACATAGAGAAAGATCACATAGGATGGGTAATTCCCCTGAGTAATTATTATTCACTAAAAATAAATATATGTGGGGAGTATAGATATAATTTAAATGTGCAAATATTAATATATAATTATTTATATATATTTAAACATTAATGTAACAATTTGCATATATATATATATATATACAGATATTAATTAGAATATTTTCCCTCAATTTGTTTAATTACATGTTTCACTTTTTTTTGAGGTTCCTTGTGGCTTACTTGAGCCCTAATAAAAAATCTATGAGCCCTATAAGTGTCATTTATACCATAGAAATCAATTCAGGGAAAAAGATGCTGCTGGCATCAGTGAGGAAGAGAAGGGAAGATGAGGGAATATTTGAAGAGATGGTTTAAAGAAAGACAGGAGTGTTATTTACTGGGTCACTCTTGGACTTTGGAAGAAACATAATAGATGGTATAAAATACAGATAAGGAAAACAAGCAAAAAGGAGTCGAAATGGAGGAGGATTAAGAGAGCAAAAGGGAATGGAGAGGGAGCTGATAAGTGAAAGCAAAAAGATAGGTAGTGAAAAGATTAATTAGAGTCTTATAGATGAGAATAAAGAGCAAGGATGGGATGGATATGCAACTCATTTCCTTTCAGGAAAATCTGACAAGAGTAATAGAATGCTTTTGGAAATAAGACATTATCAGTGAAGTTCACTGCTTCTGGATAAATTCAGGAAAATAGTGCAGGAAGGTTCAAAAAGCACTTAAATGTGAGTAAGAAGTTCAATAAAACCTCCCAATTAAAATAGTGATGGATAGTGTACGTATATATTTTTAACTCAAAATTAGACCCTTTCTTTAACATAATGTTGAGTTTGGATTGATTTTTTTTCTTTCCTCACAGAAGTACACAGATTTTCCTTAAAAATCTGAAAGCCAATGTTCCCCAAATTCTTTCTCTCTTCCTCTGTCAGTTTTTGAACATTAGTATCTTAATTTGGGGTTATTTCAGTAATTTTTATTAAACAGTTTTTGAAGGAAAAAAATGGAACACCATTGACTTCAGATAATGAAATACAGACTAATCTTCACTTTTTAGCATTATGCAAGGCTTTACCCCCCACTGTTGAACAAAGGACAGGGACTAGAGTCAGCCTTCCACAGATTTGGCTGAGAAAGGATTTTTTGCTTGTGTGAAATTTTCCCTCTGTTTTTTTTCTAAAATTGAAATAATTTAACTTGTTATATTTTAAAAGATATAAAAAAATAAAATAGTAGGTCAAAGAGAGAACCAGGGGCACCCACAGCTTCTCTGGGCACCCTGTGCCAGGGCCTCCCCACCTTCAAAGGGAAGAATTTCTTTCTAATACCCAATTTAAAACTACTCCCTTTCAGTTTTAAGCCATGGCCCATGGTTATGGACCAAATCTCACATCTTTCTACAGAAACTTGGACCTCTGGATCCACAAAGAGCTGTTCCTGCTCAGTGGGGCTTTGTTCCATGGCAGAGGGTTTTCAGACAAGCAAAAATTTTAGGCCTCAGACTTCTGAACCTGGCAGTGCAAATACAGAGCTGTTCTGCTCTGCACAAATTAAAAGTGGCACAGAAATGTCAAGCACAGGATTCATTTGTATTTGGGCAAGTGGTGCTAATGCAGAATTTCCTTTCCTTTCTGCTTCTCTGCAGGTCTGACACCAAGGCAGCTGGATCAGCTGGGAGAATCCTCACTCTGGCTTTGCATGGGATTCTGGTATCCTGGCTTCAGCTCTCTGCATTAATTCTCATTAATGGGAGTCTCACCCACTTCAGTGCTACGTCCTCTCCTGAGAGAGATATGAACACATTACACTGATTTATCCACACAGAAAAATAACCACAGTGAGTGTAAAGAAGCTGGTGATATCCAGAAGAAATCATGCAGTGTATTTTAATTTAAAAAGTTGAATAATACTCTAAATACACATGCCTAATATTTTCTCTAAAAAGAAAAATAAACAGTATAAAACTTTGGAAATGTCTCAGTAGAAAATATACTAGCTTTGTTCTTCTGATTATGTTTGCAATTTATAAACACAGAGCAGAACCTGAAAATACTGGAAGAAGTTGGAAGACATTTTAAAATTTGCTGCACCTTTAGTAATTTTTTTATTTTTATTTTTATTATTGATAATAGTAGAGTTTTCATGCTACTTAAGCTTTCAAAGCTAATACCTAGAAAAGCCTGTTTGTAATTTCACCAAATGAGTTGTAGGTCAAACAATCCTAAATTAATCACAATGACAAATGGCCCTGGAACTGCTCTAGAACATTAAAGGGAGTAACTCAAACACCAGTTATATCATCAGGAATCCCTGTAAGATCTGCACCACTCTGATCACAACTGTGTCATTTTTCCTGTCACTGTCAAAAACACGGCAAAGTAAAAATGCATATGAAGTTTTAATTTAAAATCTTACTACTATCAAAGTGATTTCTACAGCTCAAGGCTCATCAAGCATTATAAGATTTAGGCCAAGCCACACAAAATGAGACAAAACAAAACAAAACAAAACAAAACAAAACAAAACAAAACAAAACAACCAACCCAAAAAGAACCCCCAAACAAACAAAAAAATTAATTTTATTAAAAAGAAACTTCTAAATTCAGGGACACAACATAAAACCAAAGCATTTTCATGTAGAGAGCTCAGACTAAATCTTGATGCTGCCATATCCTTATTTTTCTCCTCCTTTAGCTCATCAGCCCATTTCTAGGAGATCTTTGCTGAAGTATGTAGCAAACAACACCATAATTATAATTTTGTAAATTATGTGTGGTAACAGAAGTATATTTTCTTCCAATTCCTTGTTGTGGTAATTAATAATTTCTTTCATGAAGATACGTAAGACTTGAAGCCTATCTGCAAACTGAAGCTCACTGACAGCATCACCAGATGATTTACAAAATCAAGTGCCTAATTACGGGCTCTCATAAATATTCATTCTCGTGTTCACAGTTGTGGAGGAGAGAAAGTGAGCATGTTGATTAATCAATTGATAGTATCTGATTCATCTGGCTATACAAATGGGGAAGAAAAGGCAGCAGAGCAATTTCCAACAAATCTTGGCTCCAGCAGATTGTATTGCTTAGGAATGTTAACAGGAAATGAAAAATTAATAAGTGCTGAAAATTAAAGGGTGTGTGAGAGCAAAGGGGGATGCAGGCAAAGTGAGCAGATTTTCCACATCGATTGGCCCTGTTACTTTATTCAGGTGATAGTATGAAATTCATGCTTCCCTTACTGCAGTTCATGAAATTTGCCTTTTCAAGCTTTGCCAAACTTGAGACATTGTGGCCAAATGGTCTGATTCAAGCTATTTTTTTTTACTTGGACATAGGAAAGATGGCTAAACCTCTTCCACAAGTGCAAATAGTAAGAAATAATTGTTTTATCTGCTTTAACAAAACGTGAGGAAATTAAAAAACCTCTCAATGCTAGTGCTAATGGTTATTAAATCCAGAGGAGAACAATGCCTGTCAGTCTTGGATAAGAGGTCCATTCTGGAAAGGGTGGGGAAGCACAGTGGATTTGTGTGCATTGTAAATCTTTGAAAAATTGCAAGTTCACGTTAGAAACTTGCTGTGCCTTGGAAGATTGAGCACCAACACAGCACCCTGGAACATCTGCACCTCCCCTGGTCTGCAGAAGTGATCCATTTTGGGACATGATTACACTGCCCTGGAAAGGAGGGGGCACAGACATCACTGAAATCCCCTCAAGCCGAGATGAAATTTTGTGACCTCTCTCTCCAGAGACTCTCAATAGCATTTGGAAAATTGGTTCCTAATTAGGCACCTCAGCTGTGCTGAGCTCCTGATGAGCTGAGAGGGTCAGGCCTGACTGAGGAACAGGCTTGAGGAGTTTTTTCCTGTAACAGGTGGTCAGAGGTGGGGAAGCAAGGCAGGGATGGGGAAAAGGATTTGTCTGAAGCCAGACACAAAGGCAGGAAAACAACACAACTCCCTGCTCCCTCTGTTCCCTGTCAGGAAGACCACAGGGCTTATTTGGGATCACCTCCTGCCAAATACCCCCTGCTCTCCTCAAATGAATCTCCTCCTTGGCTTCATGGCTTTGTGACTGCCCATCACACCTTTTAATTATGCTGCTGTAACTCTATTAATGCACTGCAAGCTCCTGTGCTTTTTTATTATTTGCTGCTTATTCTGGCAATACTTTAGCAAGTGCTAATACAGTCTCCACCAGAGACTGATACTGAAACTCTTTCCCCACACAGAGGTTTATTTTCTTCTCTCTGCCACCAGATTTTTTTTCCTTCTGCCTTCCATACTTTTAACTTTCATGGTGGATGGTTTGTTGAAAGCCATCCACCATGGCTGTGCACCTTCTTTTTCTGCAGTGCACTGAAAGGAAATTCAGGAATGAGAATGTGCAGGAAGGAAATGCACCTATCACTTTGATAAAGAAATAATTTATTACCTATTCTTACGGTAATTAAATCATAGTGATATCCCTAACATAAAAGAGTTATGCTCTTAAGTGTTCTAAATGTATTGAACAGTATTAAATGTGTACCATTCTGTATGTTACAGACCCTCCTGCACATTACAGGCATATTTCCATCTGTCTTTACAGAGGAAATCAGATATTTGCATGTTATTGATACAATGAAAATATCCATGTAAGAAAAGTTATTTGAGCGTGTGTGTCAATAACCAAAAAAAGAGTTTAACCTTTCTCTATTGTACTGCCATATTAGATGTCCACAGTCAGTCACTTTTCAGGGGTTATAATACCATAGAGGCTGCTTTTTATTTTTTTTTTCCAGATTTTTCAGTGATTTTAGCGGTAGGAAGATAATGAATGAAATTTTTTGCCATTGGAAAAGTATCTTGGCTGTATGCAGGGATTGCCTCTTACTGAAGTTCCTTCCTGTTTCAACTCACATGACTTCCCAAGAATAGGAATTTTTATTTTGGGACACAGACTCAAACTAAAACAGTCAAAAAAAGGGTCGATTTTCAGAGCTCCTAATCCATATACTATTGCAGCCAGAAACAGAGTAATCCAGGCTTCCTTTGCCCTGAGTTAAGGATTTTTAGGATGCTCCAGCTTTCCTACCTATATCACACATTGGTCTCCAAAACCACTTTTTTTATTTGTTTGTTTTTTTTTTTTTTCAGGTGATTTTTCAGCTTCACAGTCCCGTTATTCTGCTAAAATACCCTTTCCCTGCACACAGAGGGGTTTGTGGAAGTCCTCAGAGCAGCCTGTCCCATCCTGGGAGTGCCAGCCACTCCTCTCCATGGGCTCCCTGAGTGCCACCCCCAGCCTGCCCCATGTCCTTATGGCCACAGGTTGCAGTGGCTGGCTTGCAGGCTTGTGCCTTTCTGGTGCCACTTTACAGCTCCATTTTCAGACCTATAGTGCAGTAAATTGGTTCCCAACAGGTTGTGAATAAACCACTATTTTTTGTTTGGATGCTACATTCGTTTTTATGATAAAACCAGATTATGTGTGAGAATGCATAAAGCTGGTAACACAGTTATGGTGCCCAGGCTCCATCTGGGGGGAGGGATGAGTGACCATTTTCCAACATTAACGATTCCCAAACTAACATCTGTGAAAATGCTTCTGTCCCAGCCATGAAGACTTACTGAGAACTGGAGCTGTGGACTGAATTATTTCAGGCTTCCAGACACCTTTTGATTGGCTCAAAAACAACCTCATGGAGCCAGGAACCAGCCAGCATCTAAGAATCTTTCTGAAATTCTACATGGTTCTGCCTTGCTTGTACCTCTTGCTATATTTCTTTGCTTTCAGTCCTGATCATGGTGCAAATCACAGGGGTGATGAAATCAGGGCAAATTGCTCAGCTGGCGTTCAGACAAGCTGGGATTTGCATCAAGGCACAGAATCACAGAAAATAGAGCCGTGCTTTGGGCTGAGGGGACCTTAAAGATTATCTTGTTCCAACCCCTGCCATGGGCAGGGACACCTTCCACTATCCTGGGTTGCTCAAAGCCCCATCCAACCTGGCCTTGGACACTGCCAGGGACAGTGAGTCCACAACCTCTCTGGGCAATCTATTCCAGGGCCTCACCACCCTCACAGCAATGTATTTATTCCTTATATCTAATCTAAACCTGCCCTCCTTTAGTTTAAGGCCCCTGGACTTTTGCTTGGTTTCACAACTGTGAACAGAATTTAGCCCATAACAAAATCTGGGGAGTAAATGCCTGTAAACAAGACAGCCAAATAAGTTACCAAAAATTGTTATTGTTTTTGCTTCTGAGTGTGTCCATAAATTCTAGATGACCTTGTGAGAACAATCTCCCAAGAATGGAAAACTGAAAACTCATTACTAATAAGAACGGCTTAGAGAATGGAGTTTTATTACATTTACAAAAGTTAATGCTTCTTCAATTCTCTCTCCTTTGACCCATTCCAGTATTATCAGATTAAATATGTTCTGTATAGAAGAATTCTGATTCAAGAGTCATCAGAAATAAATAACATTTGCAGAAGGACTTGCTAGTAGAGCTTTTTATTCAAGTGCTTTATTAAACTCACCTAAAGCACTGATTAAACTGACCTAATGGAGTAAAGGACCAGCAAAGTGAAGATTTAAGGGCAGGCTAGCTGACTAAGTCTGGATTTGGTCATTTATGTCAAGTCTCCCAGGATATATTCAAACCAAAGTTACTTTAATATGTGACACTTTTATTTTTTTTATCTTGAAGACCAGAGCCAAAGCTAGCAGCCTTTTTGTTAAACACAGTGGAAAGTGTTCGGATGCTTTTTGAGTTACCTTGATTTTCAGTATATATTTCAGCCCGTTGTGAGGAAAATGTGAGAACTCTCTGAGCATTTGGTTAACTAAGGAATCCTAAGTCTCTACTATTCTTGATTTTATTAAAATGTAGATACCTGAACAGAAAACAGAATTTTACACTTTATTGGTTTTCTCCCTTTTGTAACAGAGAAGCAACTAATCAGATGATCCAAATACCCAATGTTAGTACAATGAAATTCTCCAAATATTGAGATGATTGAGTACTTCTACATTTCTCTGCAACGCCAATTTTTCTATGAGCAAAGGTTCCTCTTTCCCTCACTCATGTCATGATTTTATTTCCATGTAGAATCATAGAATCACAGAATGGTTTGGGTTGGAAGGAACCTTAAATATCATCTTGTTCCACCCCCTGCCATGGGCAGGGACATCTCCCACTGTCCCAGGCTCCTCCAAGTCCCATCCAGCCTGGCCTTGAACACTTCCAGGGATGGGGCAGTGTTCCAGTGCCTATTTGTTTTTAAGAAAGACCTGTATAAATTCATGTAGAAAAATTATGGTGAGGAACAAGAGAATGTATTTCCTGATATGTTCCTCAAGGCTTCTGTTCCAGTGTCCCTGTAAAATGACTTAACTTTCCTACACATATGTTTTAGAGTAGTTTCTTTCCTTCCCTTTTATAATACATGTTTGTGTTGTTTCCTTTACTCTCCAGGTTAATATTTGCAAAATGTCTTGTCGCTGAAAAAAGCACCAGCATTGCTATTATTGTTTGTGCTTGGCTCCTCAGATGCTGGTGCATGAAATGTATGAGAGAGAGAACACAGAGTAATTTAAATCCCTCTTTGTAGTTTGAGGCCTATCTTCATTTTTCATTTTCTTTTTCTTATCATGTCCAAGAAAAAAAAAGCACAAAAGACAGGCTTAAAAATTGGTTCTGAAGATGCTTCCACTTCATATGTACACAGCCAACAAGGCAGATTCAAACACAGCCAAAAGCTTCCAGACTTGAAATCAGTATTGGGGTTTTTTTGTATTTTTCCTCCAGTACAAACATAAAAAACCTAGACCCAAACCAAAAAATAAAGCAAAACTGCAGTAAGTCAAAGCTAATTCTGAAATGATAGTTAAGGCTACTTATTTTTTGCAGAAGATCTTCCCAAACGAAGGAGTTTCCTGGATGCACAGACATGATCTTGGCTTTATTGCACAGAGCTGAGAGAAATCAATACCCATAGCTGTGATATTTTGGGACCATTGATAAGAGAGTTCACAGGAAAAGGGAAATGAGAGTAAAATTGCTCTGATAAACCAATAATGTGCTTTAGTAATATAAACTGTGCTTAGGACACTGGGAGAGAATTTAAATCAATTTACAAGTGTTTGAAATAAGAGGAGATTAAATTTATCAAAGTTCATTGTTGTGTGAAAAGCACTACTGATAGCACCAAATCAGAGCTCTCTACAGGTTGATGTCCAGCAGGAGAGTTCAGGAGAGGGATTTCCTGGCGGGGAAAATAGAGGAGAGACATTTCCTTCACACCTGAGCCTGTGCCACCAACTGCTCCACGGAGCCAGCGAGGACACCTGGGGTGTCTGGCACTTCCCAAGGGAGGGAAAAGCCTCTGGAGCTGTCGTGGAGAGGAGAGGGCTGGGGTTCAATCTGCAGAGCTCCTCGGGTTGTTGTGGAGGTTCCTTGGCTTCCAGGGGCCAGGCTTTGCTGAGCTCCCACGTGAGCCCCAGCAGGAAAGGCAGTTTCTGTCCCCTCTGCTCAGAGGTGACAAACCCTCAGGTTTCTGTCTGGAACAGCTGCTCCAGAGGAGTGCTGGGTGGCTTCCTTTTGCCTCTTCAGTTCACCTCAGCAAATCCTGCCCACCCCAAGGGACAGTGTACAATGCAGGGTGGGCCAGACCCTGCCACTTTTCCTCAAGCACTGGGTTTTAGCTGCTCCCCTCTTTCTCACACCAAGTGCAGCTCAGCAACAGCAAAGATCCCCAGGTGACATAATGCAGTTCATCTGCCTACATGAGACACTCACCCAGTATGAATTGGTCTTCCCACATAATGGAAAAAGAGGGGTTTATACAAAGTGAGAAATGGGCTAGAAATTACCTAGAAAAGGATAAAATAAGAACTAGCTATGGAGCAATTGATAGGAGGCATGTAGGAATACTGTCAGTTTGTTCCCACAGGTGTGTCCTGTGAGGGTGAGGAGGAGTGCCTACATCCCAGTTTGGGTAAAAAGAGGCCACCCCTGGCTGGTACTGTGGTGTATTCAGGTTTGTGGTATATTTTAGAAGCAGCACCTCAGGTAATCTGCTCATATAGAAAAGTAAAAAAGCAAGCATACTCAGAAAACCCTGGGATTAATATCTTATCCACCAATATTTAGAAATGTACCCCCTTCATGAGGAGAGAGGTAGCTCTGAGCTTCCTCTGCAGTGAATGTGAAAAGTGAGCACTTCTACAGGGCTGCATCTCTGTCCTAAATATCTGAATCACCCTCTGCAACCCTGTTTTGCCCATATTGTCTGGTTTTTCCCCTGAAAGAACTTGGGACAGCTCCTCCAAACTGATCTCACCTAACAGCCTGAAATGAAGTCAGGTAAATCTGGGGCTCTAAGGATTGGAGCAGGACTGGATTTCAATACTTCATATTTGGCCCATCCATCCAGAATTTTAGACCAAAGCTAAGATTTCTCTCCTTTCTTTAAGACAATGGTTATTTTAGGAACCTTTTATCATAACTTTGAATACACTCATGCATTGAATACATATTAAGTGCTTGTGTCTATTTTCCTTGGTGTCCTGACTGCAGAAGTAAAAGTTTGGGAGGGATTAGTAGAAGGTTCCTGTAAGAGTGAAAAAAATTAGTCACAGACAAGAGATAAGAAAAAATCTAATTACTTCTAACTTGGAATCTGGTATGTCCAAGAAGAGGATTTTATGATAAGATATACTGTTTAAGGTCTCACTGATCCAGGAGTTCTCTTCTTGTCATGTTGGTGGTTCTGTTTTGTTGAGGATAGATGAGATTTGCAGTCAGAACTGCAATATTTAAATCATTGTCAAAACTATACAAAGGCACCATAAGCATACTGGATCATGATAAAAACTCTAAAGAGTTTAGAAATACTCAGGCTCAAGGGGACAGCTTGTCCTTAAATTGAACCAGTCTCTTCCTCAGTGAAAAGAATGAATTTATTCTCATGCAAAAGTGTCTGTGGCACAGAACTGGAGATTTAATTTTACATGCAGTAGAGCAAAGAACACAAAAAATGTCTGTTGGAAAGCAGTCCATTACGCTGATACGCTATCTGTACACATTCATCTTCCTCTTTATTCATCATAATTTGTAAAGAAGTATTATTGCTTGCCATCCAGTAGTGCTCATCTCATATTTATCCACAGTGTTAAGCAGATGGCTGTGAGTGTAATTAAAGAGACAGGAAAAAACCTCATTGTTCTTTATTGATAAAAGATGCAGAATGAGACAAAATTATTTTTTCAGTTTGTCCACTGGTATTTTGTGACATTTACATGTAAGAATAACAGGTCAGATAGTAGGTCTTAAAATATACAAATGTAATTCTCTCAGCACTAGAGACACAAACAGGGAATTTGTTTTTCCCTGCTTTTCAAAGAGAAAGAAATTGGAGGATTTGGTCCACTCTTTTGTGTTTGTGCTATAATGTCAGAAGACATTCTACATTTTAAAATTGTTAAAAAGTGGCTTTCAGTTGTGCAAGCTTGTTTTTGAGTGCCTGCTTTAAATTGCTGTTGTCATTATGAGATACTTGTTTATTTTGCCTCTCACCATAGTTCCTCAGTTTGGAATTTCAAGACCAGCACAGAAGGTCTTTGCATTGGGACACTCAGAGTCTCTTCAGAGGCAGATTGGTAAAAGATTAGACATGTGGAAGACAAGAAAACAGTCTTTTAGTCTGCATTACAAGTGCCTCATCAAAGAGGTATATTTACAAATCTGCCACTGTTGCTTTACTGCCTTCAGTAGGTGCCTAGGCCATCACAGAACCACAGAACAGTTTGGGTTGGAAGGGACTTTTAAAGGCTGTTTAGTCCTACTCTGCTTTCTGAGCAGGGACATCTTCAACTCCATCAGGTTACCCAAAGTCCAACCTGGCCTTGAACACCTCCAGGGATGGGGCAGCCACCGCCTCTCTGGGCAGGTTGTGGCCCACACCTTCGGGAAAACTGGGCTTCCTTTCCTTGTTTCTTGAAATTTCTCATTGTGCTGAGTGTGGGGCTTGGGGATCTCTGTCCTGCCCTCTGTGGGAAACAGGACCTCCCTAGCTCAGGGTAATGCTCTTGCTTTCATCCCCCTCCACAAGGGTCACAACCTTCACTTGCACCATGACACCTCCACAAGCCAGATGAAGAGGAAGGAAGAACTGGTTTATTTTAAAAGCATCCTCTCTTCTCCCCTGGTGACCCCAAGGGTGGGGTGCTGGGCAGAAGGCTGTGTTTTACAGAGGTCATTTATCTATTCTGGAAATCACAAGGCAAGGGTTATTTCTATCATTCTGCCTGGCCATTTTCCTTCAAGCCTCAAAGCCAGGGGCACAGGAGGGGTGCAGAGGGGACAGGCAGGGCCATCCTGTTGTTATGCTCATACATATTACAGTAAAACCTGAAGATCTCAGCCAAGGCCACACCTGAAACTTTTACAGCAAGAGGCAGTGCCAGCACCCTCAGAAGATGCTGCTTCAGTCTCAGTTTTGCTGCTGTGCTTGCAGCAAATGCCGGTTCACATTTATGTGGAAGCTTGGAGGCTTGAATTCTGTATTCAGATCTTGCTCACAGCAGTGGCTCAGGATGATGCTGGTACCACCTCCAGCTCCTGATACATTTTTAATATATTCATAGATGTTAGAGCCAGAAAAGAACCATATAATTTAGTCTGACCTCCTGTAATTTACACCATAAGTTCACCCAGTTACTCTTTCATTGAGCATTGAAGAATATCTTCTAGAAATGGCTCCATCTTTCAGCTGAGGGACAGTCTGCCTCTTTCCCTGGAAGTTTGCTTCAGGAATTAATCACCCTCACTGTTCTGAGCTTGTACCTTACTGCTGAGAGGTATTGGTGAGGACAACCTTCTACCACCTTTACCTCTGAAGTTTTTCTCTGCTGGATTAGACAACCCTTTGCTGGCTGGCATTTTCAGATTCAGCTGCAAGTCCCTTCACCATTTATTTTTTTGATAAACTGAGCAGGTAACAGAAGAAAAAGATAGTCCTGCATCTAGTTTTATTAAGTGTCAGTGATTATTTCCTACCCTCACTGCAGTTATCATTACTTTTGGTTTGAGTCAGTGACCTAATACCCAATGTTCTGAGTTTTTTGTACTTGTATGAACTGGAAGCACTCCAACTCCTGCCCAATATTATCACTTTTAATAATGTACGCTACCATAGCTCCTATTCTCTGAACATTTTCTTCCCAAGGGAAGTGAGCCATAAACTGCATAATCTAAGTTAAATGTGGACTTTTCCCATTATTTTCAGCATGATTTGAAGAGTTTCTGAGACTCAGGCAAAAGCTCTGAACCAAAAGTCAGCAACAGGAGTGGTGACTGGCCATTTCCATTACCTTAAAGTTGTTTGTGGGGAAAAGACGTCTCTGCTCCTCAGGGAGTAAAATGAGACCAGAGCAGATTAAGAGTTTTTCTGAGCTACCCAGCCCCATATCCTGCCCTTGACACCACCAGCTGTGGTTGTGGAAGAAAAGAATATAAAAGATCCCTCTTCCCATGCTCTTTCAATTCCCACAGTTATTGGTACCATGGTTTTCTGGTATGAAGATTGGACTATCACTTTTACTTCTCCTGCTTGGCCTCCTATCCACATTTGCCCATTTTTACTCCTATTCTGACCTGCAGCAGAGGAGGTTCCACAATTTATGTGCTGTATGGGAAGCATGACAGTTCCCTCTTTGAAGTTCAAACCTGCCACCCCAAAGCGTGGCATGCCTCCTCACTCCTGTTTTTTGAGGAGCCGTGGGCAGTTTTCTCTCTCCACATTCTTTGCAGTTTCCTAGCTGTAGAGTTCCCCCTCAGCCTAGCAGGTGTTTAATTTCTGAACAGAAGAGACACATATAGTCAGTGCTTTTCACACCTAAGAAATTTCAATCCAAGCTCCTGGTTAGGCTGAAACAGGAATCCTTTGGTCATGTGGCACACCAGAGTCCAGAGATGAGACACCCATGGGCTTGGGTCCAGAAGGTGAACATGCATAAAGGTGCCTAGTTTCAAGGCTGGAGCTAATATTTTCAGTCTGACTTTACAGCAGCCCTACTTTGGTGAGATTACATTGGTCCTTACTGGTTTCTCACCTCAGCTTTCCCTCCCCAGCTCGTTCTGTAGGTACACACTCCACCCACCCACAACCTGCAGGGTGGCTCTGAAAATGGATCTCCAGTTAATGCACGGTCACCTACAGAGCTGAAAGGCTGTTACTGGCATCTGGGGAGACCTCTTTGTCAAAGACAAACAATTTGGTTTACATTTGGAAGGGAAATGCTGGATTTTTAGTGCAGTGATCATAGATGCAGCTGCCACCACCTTATGTTCTATTTCAAATGATTAATAATATTTGTCAATTCTGGTATGTCACTGTGCTTTATTGCTGTACAGCATACTCCAAATGATGGCACTCTCTTTTGGATTGATCTGATTAATGATGGATGAATCTGTTCCATTTTATTGTAAGCCTCTCTTAACTGAATGGCTTAGGTTAAAAGAGAACAACCTCCACCAAATGTTATGAATTATAGCATTGTTTAAAACATGTCTCCTTTCTCTTGTTGCTAACAGTTTAGTGACAATACCTGAAGAATTGAACTTAATTACTTTTGATCAAGCCCTGCTCCTCCAGATATAAAAATGCCCTCAATTTTACTTTTATGATTTAATTTTTTTTGCCCAGCAATGGAAGTGTCCTTCTGTCGTTACAGGGCTTTATGTTCTACAACAGATAATTTCAGCACCACAGATGCCCATCTTGTTCCTGGTGAAAATTGCTCACAACACCACAAAACCCTTTAATGATTTATCCTGCTTCCTGTGCCCCCATTGGAGCAGCTCCTTTGACACAATGGCTGCAGCTCATAACAAAAATGGTATTTAGGCTCTATACATAGCTCTATTGTTGTGTGACCTGAGGCTTTGTTTTCACATCAGCTGCTTGTCCAATTCCTTGTCAGTCTTGTTTAATTAGCTGGTATGGTCCTGTACAGCAAGGACTTTCTAATGTTCTTGTTTGCTTAGTGCTTAGCTCAAGGGTGCCTCCATCTCTGCTGTTGTAATGCACAGAATAAATAATATTAATAGTTTAACCGAAAACAGCATGAAAATCTTCAGTTTCCTCTCTCTCCTAATTAGTATTACCCATGCATTCTCTGTAGTTAGCACTGGCAAACATATGCTAATGGCAATCACTTACAAAAAGTAATAGCAGAGGTTTAAGGATTGACTACTACAATCAGTTAAAGACCCCAACAACAGTTTGATGCATCAAAACCTGTCAAAATATGTTGCTGTAGTAAGAAACAGAGCTTCTGACTACAAATGTTTCTCTAGGTGTCATATTTGCCACGACCTGTGAAGGAATTTTAGGGGAGGTTTACTTGTTTCATCCTTCAGATTGTTGCCAGAATAATGTGAAATATAAACAGCAGAACCACAAATCTTCACACAGCATCAGAATTAGTCTCATCCAGAAGCTTTTTTCTCTTCTGATACTCCTATTGAGACACTCACAACTTAAGCAGATCCAGCATTTCTGGTCTTGAAAACAGACAAGGGATGTTCTTCTCGAAATGCTAAATATTTAATCTTTTGGACTATCTCACTGGCCTCCCCTTTCCATCCTGTCTGCAAGCACATGAAATGGCATTTTTAACTCTCCTTGATGCAGTTAATGCAGGCATCTAAATCACAGACTTTCCCTGAGTTCCTATGCAGGGGGAATTTAGTAAAAATTAGTGAGTGCTTGTCTAGGATGTAAAAATCTGCAAGTTCTACAGCTGGGCTCTTTTGAGAAGGATAAATCAAATTTAGGTAACCTACTCATACGTCCTTGAACTTTGAGGGTTTTCTACCCAATACAAATAATAATAAAAATATTTTTTTTCAGGAGAAGGAAAGCTTTGCTTAAACCCACACGTTTTATTCCAGAATTTTAAATGGAAGCAATTATTACATTCTATCAATCCTTTCTGGCTGTCTGCCTCTTAGTGTCTAAAGACACTGCATAAGATCATTTTGGGTTCCAATTTTATTGGTGTAAATACTCACAAAAAGTAAATATTTTCTTTAGGTAAATAAATATACAAGCCAAAACACTGGGCATACCTAAAACTCCTACATATTAATGATTTTATATTTGCAGTAGCCTGAGAGGAAATCTTCTCAAGATGATAAACACAATTTAAAATAATAAACAGAATTTAAAAAGAGAACTGGACTGAATCAAGATAAAAATAAACATATGGATTATAATAGAGTAGAACTGGCTTCTGAACCATCAGTTCTGTTTTATACACTCTAACATTCCTTCTTGCATCTTCCTATCTGACACATATCTCTTGAGTACCAAGAGCTGAAGAAAGAAAAAAATGTCAAATTTTTTTCTCTGTGAAATGAGCAGGAATGACTGATGGTGCCCACAAACTGGTTCTGTTTAGCCTGAAAGCATCATTTTGATGTGGTAATCTCAGAATACGTGAATGGCACATTGACTCATAATGTGTTACTCAAATATTGTAATGTGTTGAAATACTTTGTATTTGTGAAAAACTTCCTTCCTAAAGCTCAGCTGGGCTTGGGATGCTTCACATCCACCTCAGGAGCAGCCCACAGACTTTCTGGTGAGCTCATTTTAGTCAGATTTTCTTCTGACTCACTCAAGTGTTTGTACCAAGAGGTGGATGAAATTAATGGTGGTAGAAATTTCCTTTAATCAAATTGGTTTGACCTTTATGTTCAATAGGAAACCTTGGCTTAAGGAAAACAGATGCTCTTCACAATATGAAGGTATTTTTGCTTTCCTCCCACATAAAATGAACAAATTACCCACTGCATTTCTCAGTCTAGACTGCTTTTACTTTGGGGGGCAAGGGATGAAGAAACATAAAATGTCTATGGATGAGAGGGAAAGTACACAGTGATTCACTGTAACAATTTGCAGAACAACATAAAAATAGTGGTTGAGTCACAGCTGACCTTTCAGAAAAGGTAAATTCTCATCTACATTTTAAAGGGTGCACAATACTAAAACCAGAATGACACAGGCTCCATTATTTTACCCAACTCTTGTATCAGACATAAAGTAGTAGAAGGTCTTTTATTCTGTAGGGTGCCCAACTAAATTGATCTATTCTCATTCTTTCCTTTTTTTTCCCCCACAAACTCCTTTATTCTTCTGGAGAGATAATTTTACTCAGATGGTTTGGGGTAGCTGCTTTAGCCTGGCTCCTGCTTCAGCAGAACTCCATTATATGGAATCTGAGGAAATGGAGTTGGCATGGGATTTTTGCCTATTTTTTCCCAGTGAGTCATGTTTGGTTTTGCAGTCCCAGCCTGGCTTTCAGTAGGGTGCCTGCCTGATGGGGTTTGAAATCACATCTCAGTGAGCTTCTTACTTCCTGAGATCCAGGCAGATTGGCTGACTGGTTTTGAAAAATGTGAAGCCAGGTCTTCCACACCTCAGCAAAGTGTCCTATATCCTGATTTATCAGCCAAAAAGATAAGAATGATCTCCCACCCCTCCTGTGAGAAATGGCTACTGAAATGGCTATCAAATGGCCTCATAGCTGTGTAACCAAATCATTCTATAATTAACCCATTTGTATATTTACAAATACAGATATTTCAGTGTCATTTCACTCTAATCCACACTGGGGGATCGATTAAGAAGAATCTGGGTTACCCCAACCTTCTGTGGCAGGTCCATGGCATTTAGGATGGGGAACACTGAGCATGAGAAGGAGCTCTACCCTATACAAAAATAAAAGGGGAAAGAATGCCTCTGTGCTGCACCAGGAAGAGCTGCACAGAGACACCCACTTGTCTCCAAAAGCCACATGGCTGGATGTCCCACCACTGCCAGAGGTCCAGCTGAGGTAGATAGAATATCCAAAATTGTAGTTATTAGCTCTGATAGACCCAAGGTATGATGTCCAAGTCGTTAAGAGTTTAACTACAAGGTAGGGAAAGCAAGGAATTCCTCAGTCAAGAATCAGATGACTTTCTCTATGCTTCTGGGTGAATTTATAGATTCTTGAGTGATGTAGGGTTTCCAGAGATGTTCCTGTCCCTCCTGAAACTGATCTCCCTGCAGCACGTGAGACAGATGAAGCCATTGTCTGCTTTATCCACTCAGTCACTGGCTCTTCATTAACACTTTGCACTGGAAGCAGTGTGTGAAGCTTGCTGTTAGTAAGGCTCAGAGAACAATATGAATAACCAATTTAAAAAAAATCCATAAAGACATGCTGCATGGCAAATTAAACATGTTTGTGATGAAGAGCAATAGCATAACACTGGAGAGGTGACTGCATTCCTTCTCTGCATTATCTCAGCATTGGAGACCGTTACTGGTCTATCAACAATACAGTTAGAAGACAATTAAGCAATACTTGTACTGGTTAGGGCACATGAAGAACTCAGTTGGTCACTTTTAAGGGGAGTGTTATCTAGGAGACCAAAGATATCAGACCAGCAAGGCATGACAGATTTTGCTGCAATTTTTGCTCCCATTGCAAGGCTTCCTGTTACACTCATGAGAGGTCATAGGTAAATCCTGCTGTCAAAAAAAAGTATTTGTCTATGCTTGTTAGAGGACAATGTTCTTTTTTTTTCAGCATTGTGAATTCTATTTTCATTAGTTCCTGCACTAGAGACATTCATAAATGTGTCAGTGCTTCCAAGCATGTAACATCATTTTCAGATGGACATGACCTTTCTTTATGAAACCTGTCTTTGAGTGTTGAGACGCATAATCACAGCCCAGTTATCCATATATTTATATATATATTTACATAAAATATATTTTTATATTTATATATTTATTTAGTTAGCTGGTTATTCATATTTTAAAACTTCAGGCTTTTTTTTTTTTCTCTCCTGAATAATACTCTTGGTTTCAGGAGAATGGATTAATTCAGGATTAGGGGAATCCTTGTATGTCTGAAGACCTAGGGAATGATAGTTCCACTACAATAGGTCTTGATAGAGGTCTGACAATATAATACATAAACATCAACTCCAGTGCCTTGGGATGCAGTGTCCTTGAGATCCAACCGCCAGAGTTAAGTCCCTTGCAAAAGTTTGTTGATTTTTTTTTCTGGCAATGCTCAAACAGGAGAATTTTTGCACTAAGAAACTCTAAGTGTTACTTTAACAAGGAGTTTCTGTTTTGAAGTTGCATCTTACCCCATTTTACACTCTTTGTAAAAGTAGCTCTTGAAGCTCAGCTGCCCTTTTAGGCTGATGAAAGCGAAACTGTCCTGATACAGGTGCCTCAGAGTGCTGGGATGAGTTTCCTTTTGGAAATTGCTTCCCCTGTAAAGACTCCAGGAATCATCTTTAGGGGTAGAGCAGACTGTCAGCAAGCCATGATGTTGTAATTACAGATTGCCAGGTGAGATAAACCTTATTCTTCTCAAATTAGAGCTAATTTCCAACAGAGAGAGAGCTAGATAAGATCCTTTCCTGTGCGCTCTGCTAAGATTGACCTCTCTTTTAATGAGAGCATTGCTGCCTTCACAGCACAACAGGCTGCAGACAGGCAGCTGACACTCAGGGAAATGCTGCTGTTCATGTTCTAGTTGGATGGTGGCTACTAATTGGATGCTAACACAAATTACATCGTGGCTGCCTGCAGCTGTGGATTTGCAATGCTGCATATTTGATATGCCCATTCAATCATGCTTGCTCAGACTCCTGGCCAATTTGTAAATGTTCACAAAAATCCACCCACCAAGCTTCCAGGAATGAGTGTGGGTGACCTGAGTGCTCGCATCATTGTCCCACGATGTATTTGGGATTAAAAAAGGTCCCTAAAATCAGCTTCCAGAAGATAATTCATCTCACCTGTGTTAGGAACCTATTTTAGGATAGCTTGTGCATGCACCAGCTGCTCAGATTTTTGTCTTTTTTCTTCATTAAGAATGGATCTCTCCTTGGTTTTAAAAGACAGAAGTATAGACTCTTTTTAACAAGGGGTCAGATCCTGCAGTCCTTTGCATTTTATTGAATATAGTTATGCCACATGATACAAATTATAACTTGGTCTTCTTTCTCTATGCTATAGAGAACATAAATCTGAATTTCCCCACTGGGTGTAATCACAGGCCTCATGCATGAGGATTTAGATTCACCAGGAGAGCAAAGGCTAATAAAACACCACTCTGAAGATGGAGCATCTCATGTCTTTTATCTAATCTTTTTTCCTTGTTCTCCCTCTGACTTCAGTGTTAGATGAGTTGGACCATTAGTTATTTTTATTACACTGACAAATGCAGAGTCAGGTAGGGGCACAAACTGGCTTTGATAGAGGTGTAGGATCCCTGCAGAGATGGAGACTCTGCTTAGGGAATGGCTAAACCAGAGAAGGACATTGTGTATTGCTGTATTCCATGAAACCCAGGGTACAGACAGGAGATCCCATTTGCTCTACTAAGGCAGCAAAATTGATTCCACTCCAGTCTTCAACTCAAAGCCTGGAAAAGCCTCTCAAGACTTGGTGTGTGTGTTCCCTTTTTCTCCTCACTGATTGAAATGCGAAGAGGGAAGAGGTTGCAGGCGCTTTTGATCATGATGATACTTTTGTCCTTTCAAGCCTGTGCTCTTAAGGGTTTGCTGGGCCATTTTCAAAAGGCCAGTGCTGAGGAGCCTGCATGTTCAAAGACTCTCTTTTTATTCTTTTTAACATTAATTGCTCAAATGTTACCTGTCACTGGTCTTCATCAACTTAAGCACTGCAGGTCAAAGTATAGAGCTTTAAGAGCTGGATGTTAAAGTCTGCAACCTCCCACTCTGCACAGAAACTGAATTTGCAAATAGTGGGAACATCTCAGATTCAAGTTTTATTGCTGATGCATAGAAGTCACCACACACACTCCAGATGAGGATTTCTGTTTAAATCATGGCTTTGTGGCACAGTGGAATAGCTCGATCTGGCAAGTCACTTCCAGTTTTTTATGGATGGTACTTTCCAAATGCCTTGGAAACCTTCACTCTGTGCACTTGTTGCATTCAGGACAGCATTTCTTATTGCATCCATTGAGATTGTGCCCATGAAGGCAGATTTCAGAGAGCTGAGTATCCCTGTGTATTATCTCAGGGAGGGGAGGGGTTCTGTTTAGGAAAGAGCCAGAGTTCACAGAACTTTCTGGGAAAGCAGCCACTTTGCAGGAGGTTCTGGCATTATTCAGCAGGAGAAAGCCTGGTTAATGGAATATTCACCATCACTTGTGATTCAGGATTATTTCTTTCTGTAAGCCAATGCTTGTGTGTGGCTGTAGAATTTGTAAGCATGTGAGGCTCCTCATTCCCATCACTTCCAGTCAGACAGGCCTGGCCCTGGGTGCCTTGGCCTCACTGATGGATTTAGCCTCAGGACAGCCCTGTGGAGCAGAACTAGATGAGCCTTCTTATATTTAAATGGCTTTCACAGGGTCATGAAGCCAATAAATGAGGGTATGATGGAACAGGACTAGACACCCATCATCTTCTGTGTGACAAAGAGAGCCACAGCCAATCCAGACTCCTCATTTGTTCCTTTGTCAGGGACTTCAGGTGCTGGGTGTCTCCCAACCCCTGTGTGTCCGTGCACCCTCCAGTTTCTTCTCCTAAAGCACAGTTTCATCATTGTTTAATCATTCCCTCTTTCAGGGCTGAAGTGGGGTCCCTGTGGCCTCTCTGGGTCCCTTGAGGAGTTCCTTCTGTCCTTGGAAGGCAGAGGGGCAGCTGCACTGAAACATGTGCAGCTCAGGCCGTGCAGCAAATCCAACAGTCTGATTAAGAAGGCCTGGCCTCAGGACTCTGCAGCCTTTTGGCAACAAGCTGGGAGGGAAAAGATGGTAATCCAGCTAATTACTGCACAGATGTGCTCTGGTATAGCCAGGTCAGGTCCAGGAAAACAAACCTTAGGACACCACTTCCTCAGTTAAAGCCCTTAAAATCCAGTTGCCATGTTTGCTTCTCCCTCCTGCTTTTCCCTGTTTCCTCTGACTTTCTGCTTATTTTTCCCTACTAGTAGTGAGTGCAACTTGTGCAAACAGTTGAGGAGCCTGTGCCCTCTCACTCTTCTCCCTGTGATTCATTATTATTAATAACTGGGATATTTTTGGCTTTTGCTCATCAGGCAGCTTGTACCAAATCAGCAGCCTGCCTTTCAGTGCTGCCAATCAAGCCTTTCATTCTGCCTATGGGAGCAGAATGCCTCGTCCTGTTAGGGCTCCTCAGCACTCCTGCTGCTGCTACCCTTACCTGGAGCTTACCCTTGGACTTGGATATACCCACATGTGTGTGCATGGAGCAGGAAAACACGTGTGAGAGCAGCTCATGTTTTCCAAGCCCTGCCTTTTGGAGGCACAGCAAGGGCTGCAGCACCAGGAGACAAACATGTTCCATATGACACCTACTTTTTGATGAAGTTCTCCTCAGCTTGGGGAGACCTGTGGTGCTGTGGCAGTGTTCACTGTGCTTTACAGCAGGTTTGTTTTCATTTCCAGCCTGAAAATCTATGCAGCGCAGAGGGGGAGGAGGGTGGCTGTTAAAATGACATAAATAGTGGTACCAAACCAGATGGGAAAAGCAGACAGAGAGAGGAAAACAAACATGTTAACCTTATAAAGGAGCTATGGGGCACAATTTTTTAAGCAGGGCCTGTTGCAGGCTTTAAGCTGATAGAGACTTGATTTAGATTAGATATAAGGAAGATGTTTTTGACAAATAGGGTGGTGGAACACTGGCACAACTTGCCCAGACAGGTGATACATTCCCTGTCCCTGGAAACATTCAAGGCCAGGTTGAATGGGACTCTGAGGAACTCGGCCCGGTTGCAGATGTCCCTGCTCCTTGCTGGGGCTTGGATTTGATGACCTTGAAATGTTCCTTCCAAAACAAACCATTCTGTTTCTTTATTGTCCTTTTTTCAAAATGAACTGTGAGGGGTATTGTTAATTATTGAGAGTTGCCTCTGCTGGAAGGTGCAGATGAGTCTGTGTCTGGAAGTCAGTAATATGGATTTTATTTAACAGCAAATGTGAGGTAGAGCGATAGAAAGAAATAGAAAAGAGAGGGAGGGGGGAAAGAGAGTGAGAGAGACATATTAAGCAGAAGATGATCACCCCCTGTGGATCCAGTGGTGTCCTGTTGGTCTTTTTTCACCCTGGACTTCCCGGTTTGGAGGGTCTCGAGGCAGTTCAAAACTTTTCACTATTTATAGGTTTTAGAAAATAAAGGAATTGATGCTCATTAGCTACACAGTTCTCTTTTTCTCTTGGTTAAATGATTCCCTCAGTTCCAATGCTGTTTTGCTCCTTTCTCAGTCTTTCTGTTTTTGTTTTTTTTTTTTTTTGAGTTGATGTGTTTCTTGTCTTGAGCTGGTGGGTTGTGGTCTCCCCCGACAGAATTACCTTTTACCCAATCCAAACTGGTTTCAGCTCAGTTGCTTCCCTCATGGCCCATAAATTCTGCATTCCTTGTGTGCACTATCAGAGGCATATTTGTCTCCTCCAGCTTTGTTAACCTCCCCCAGGTCTGAGATGGCACTTGGACAGTAGTACCACCTTTATCTTGTCTCAAATTCTGTCATGGTGGCTTAATTTACAGTTCAGATTCCAGGTATCCATGGAAGCATATTCGGGGTGGGTTTTGTAGTGTATGTATTTATATTTTGTCTGTGCTTATAGTGTTGGTGCTTTAACAGGTGAGCTCTTTATTGATACAAACAATCAGGAAAACAGCAATAATTTATCCATAATACCATGAACATAAGGAAATTAAAAAATCCTTTGATCCCTCCTGAATCATACAGGAGAATCAGGTGCAGGAGAAAACCAACAAAGAGAGTAGGATTAGCAGAGTGTTAACCAAATAACACACATCTCCCTGTGGCTGACACCATGCCCAGGGGCCCACAGGAATCCCTGCAATACAAAGCAAACTGCTGAGATCAGATACTGGAGTGGCAATGACCTCTGTGGATTTACCCTGTGAATTAATTTGGTCTCAACTGCCCTTGCAGGTTCTCAAGATTGAGTGCTGGAAAAACTTGTGGTGTCACTTAATCTATCCCTTTTCTCTCCACTTTTTCCACCATCCATTTCTGCCTCACGTGTCTTTCCCTGCTCTGCTCTGTGTGGCTCAGAGCTGAGGACTTGGGCCATTATTCCATGGCCCAGCACACCTCCAAGCACAGAGGATGTGCTGTCACAGGTTGCTGTGCATCACTGAGCTGCAGCAATCTGCCATGTGCCATGAGAAATAATGGAACTTCTGTTAACCCTCTGTCCCTGTGAGCACAGCTAAATCAATTTTCTGTACGTTTGCCTTGGGCTGAGGGTGTGCATGAGGACCAGGAGGGTGATTTGGGTGAAGTGTGCCAGTTTGTTAAGCCATGACAGTTCTGTCACCTTATAATTATTGTTATGGTCCTAGCTTTATTTTAAAATTTAACATAATGTCATTAAATGGCATTTGACCTGTATTTTTAAAATTCAAGACCAGTTATCTAATCCACCTTCTGACATTAAAAAAAGGTAAGGATCAAGTTCCTTTTATCCATACACCCCCCATATGGGATTGCTGCCACCAAAACCAGTCCCTTCTGACAACAAACATTATCTTCAGAGTCCCACTGAGGACTTGGCTCCCTCTTTGGGCACAATCCTCTCTTTCCTTTTCTAAGAGATGGCAGAGAAGATATTTTCCTTCCCCTTAATTCTTCTCACTTTCTTCCTTTGCATGGTCCCCTCCTTGTTTTTAATTTGTTTTATCCTTTATCTCCTTATCCCAGCACCACAGAAGGTCCCTGCCCCAACTCACTGTTCTGCTCAATTAGCAACATCTCCGGCAAGTGGTGTGAAAAATGTGAATATTGAGGAGACAAAGGTGAAATGTCCTTAAAGTCCTAATGGAAAGGGCAGCCTGCAAGGAAAATGTGCAGCCTCAGACCCTGATTTTCTTGTGTGTTGCTCAAGCTAGGACAATATCACTACATTTTTTTTTTTTATGCTTTGTTTAGAATTTTCCTTTTTGTATTATTGGAGTAAAAAACAAGAATAATAATGAAAACTTGTTTCTTGGTAGCTATTTGCAGTAATTTCANAAGCTGGGAAAATATCACTACTTTTTTTTTTTATGCTTTGTTTAGAATTTTCCTTTTTGTATTATTGGAGTAAAAAACAAGAATAATAATGAAAACTTGTTTCTTGGTAGCTATTTGCAGTAATTTCACCTTGATGATGGTCAAACAAAATGGTGTTGGATTCAGATTACTTTCAGTCTACCTTTTTTTTTTTTTTTGCAGATGTTCCTGAAAGCATAAAACTTCCTTCTGCACTAGTAAGCTTAATGTATTTTCAATTCAAAATCTTCCCCACCCATCACTCTCCACACATCAATCTGCCAATCCAGATCCCTTTGCAGCATGCTCAGTCACTTGTTAAAATGTTCTGTCATTTCTTAGGCAAGCTGGCAGCTACAAGAACTTGGTGTGTCTGATGCCAATGTTCATGTCAACCAAACCTTGCATTTGCAATTTATCTTATTTGTAGACCTAAAGTGATCACAGGCAAGGACCAGAAGACTCTGAATATTGTTCTGATTAGTTTTGGGTCAAAAACCTTATGCCTACCTTCCTTCTGCTCCTCAGAAGGAGTCAGGAGCTTGCACTTTATGGCCTGTCTTGTGATTCAAGGCATAATAATTTGCTTTTAAGGAGAAGATAAGAAAATCTGTGGGAGGTGATGGTTTCCTGAGGAGTGGTGAGGGCTGCTTGAAATTTCAATACATCCAGATCTGATTTAATTTGAGATCAATCTCAAAAACAAAGATGGCAATGTTTATGTAAGTGGAATTACGATGCAGTGTAACCGAATTACAGTTTTGCCATATGAGCTTCAAGAACAGTGGGTTAAGTCTCTGTAAGTCATGGAAGGGCTGAATAGGTTCATTCACTGAGAAATGTCTCAGTGACACAGCACCAGGTGCACTGGTTCTGGGGTCTATCCCAACAGGGGAGTAGAGAAGCATTTACTGTTTAGGGCACCAAGGCATTGTGCTGTGGGCAGGATGATGCCAGGCTGCAACAGGACAAGAAAATCACGTTTCAAAGGCAAAAGTCTGAACCAGAAGGAGTGACACAAGTCCTTGCCCATCCCTGGTGAGATCCTGGGTGGCTGTAAGTTGGGCCAGATCCAGATGTGGTGTGTTTATAGAACTGATTTTCTCTAGCTGAAGGTCAGACAAATCAGCTCTGCTTCCACTGAAATCCAGATCCCTTGCCTCAACCCAGACAGTGAGTTACTTTTAGATTGCATGGATTCAATCTGCAAGAAAGAGGGGATGATAGTCCCAAATCCCTCAGGCATTCCCTGAAATCTCCCTGAATCCCTAAGAGACTATAAAACTCAGATTTTGCCAGCCTGTGGGATCTTGGCTGAACGTCCTCTGCACAGCCAGGAAGAGGAAGGGGATGATGCATCTCACACATGGTAACATGTTGCAGTCCCCCTGAGGCTTGAACAGAACATGGACCATCTGGATTTTTGTAATGCAAAGTTCAATTAAAATGTTTTGATGTTAAGCACATGCCATTTTTGAGGATACAATTTTTTTTCTCCTCAGCTTTACATTTCTCTCTAGTCTGTTAGAAACAAGAATGAGAGAGAGAGAGGAAGTTATAAATATTTCACATGAAATTCCATATGGCTTCTATCGTCACACTAATATGCATTTAGGAATTATTCTTTTTTTTTTTTAATAAAGAAAAGCAGATGAAATATGAATCTTGCCCTAATAAGCTAGGAAAATAAACTTTGGAAGTAGGGGTGACTTTCTAGACCTGTGTATTGAAGACTGATATGAAGAAGGAGACTTCTGTCATTGGACAAGCCTCTGCAGGTGAAATTGTCAATATTTATTCCTCCTGAGTCAAAATTTTTAGCTGACAGCTCCAGGACCATTGGCAAGTAGTTAAAAAAGGCAGTGTCCTCTCAGTCATCTTGGGATTACCACATATTGACCTGCATATCTAGCAAAATGAATATACTGACCTGCAAACCAGTAAAAAAAAGGTGAAAAAATTCCCCCCCCTCCAAAAAAAAAAAAAAAGTGGTGAAAAACCTTTGCTCAGAGCACCTTCCCCTTATTGTATGGCCAAATCCTAGTGGAAGGTGGGTTTGGGAAACACTGCCTTGAAAGGATCTTTGTGAGGAGCATGTGGCACCTTCAACAAAATTCCTTTGTTGCCAAGCATGGCAGCTGTCTGTGCTGGGAGCACTCCTTGGGACAAACACTTGGAGGTCTCTTGAAGTAAGGAAAGAGAAATGGGCAAAATGCTCTGGCTGGTTCACTAGTTTTTTTATTTTGTTGGCTGTTGTTCACGACTGGGAATCTGCAATATTGTGGGTGCCAACAAGACAACATGTCCCTTTCACACCCCATCCCTGGAAGTGTCCAAGGCCAGGCTGGACAGGGCTTGGAGCAAACTGGGGAAGTGGAAGATGCCCCTGTCCATGGCAGGGTGTTGGAACTGGCTGATCTTTAAGGTCCCTTCCAAACCAAACCATTTTGTGATTCTGTGATTCTCCTGAGGACCTCCTCTGGTGGCTGTGTGTGCAAAGCCATTTTCACAGGGGTTTCTTGCTTGGTGTCACTGCATTACTGATCCCACTGTTGTGCTGAACACATCTGTGGCTCTGTGAGTAAAAGCACATGCACAAGACAAAGTGAGGTATTCTCAGTCTAATTAATTCAGCTTTACAGCCCCAGTCCTGTGGCTGTGCATTGTTCACCCCATAGATCAAGCAGACACTTTGGATGCACTGTAGGAGTGTGCTGAACTTTGGATGTACTGTGTGATTTTATTGCATGCAAGCTAGAAGGGTTTTAAGAGTCAAATCCCCATCTCACTTAAATTGGCAGGAAGTTATAAATCGTTTCATAGTTTAATACTTTGAAGCTGCCTTCTTTATATTGATGAAGGAGGAAGGTCACATTCATGAAGAACCTGGTTCTGTTAATCAGTTCACTGCTGTTAGCTGGGGCAAACCTCATTCTTACCCAGTGTGGGCATGGATTTCATTTGTCTGTAAAGCAGGTTGGAGAAATAGATAAGGGACCTGTTTTGAATCTAGCTCAAGCTGACACACTGTCTAATTCTTCCCTGGTCCAAAACATCTCTATTTGGCACTCCATGTTTGTTGGGGAATACCCCCACATCTTTTCCTTGTGGATTTCAGGTCACATATGCCGACTCTGAAATTTTCAGTGATTTGGTGGGTGCCAACAGAGCAATTCAAAAATAAATAAATCAATATGTACATTGGTTGTTTTCCCTGGAATGCAGAGCACCAGCTTAATCTCTGAGAGAAGCAATACAATTCCCTTATAATTAAATGTAAGTTACACTGCTCACGACACAACTTCCGAAATGTGCTTGGAAATGGCTTCTGTGGGAAGTCTTTAAAGCTTACTTTAAGCAGATGAGTATTGCTGAGGAAATAAAGAGGATTATTTGTGTGCTTACAGATAAGTGCATGCATAAATTCTAGCAAGATTGAAGTATTTGAGTTTATGTTAAAGTGAAAAAAAAGTAACAAATATCACCTACTTTTTGTTTTGCTCACATTTTATGCCAAGCTGGTAAACCCACTATAAAAAACTAGAGTGCTTGAGTGCGTATATGGGATTATTTATATTGTCTTTCATAGGCTTTTTAATTACTTCAAATAACATTAGGGTGCAGGAAATTCTCGGTTTTAATTCTCAAGTTAAAGAACCCTGGAAAACATTGCAGTGTGAATCCCAAATGTTCTACATTCCTCAAGAAAATGTCTTCCCAGGACACATCTGGGATGAAATGCTTTATTTACATTGATTGATCTTGGATTATTGCAGAACATCCAGATTTATTCAAACTACATGGAATGCTTAAAGATGATTAGTGACCCATATTGAGAGAGGTCAATGAAACAGTCTGAGAACAGTTTTCATTCTTCATTAAACATGAAAAGCATCTGTGCTGGTTCAAAATATGCTCAAAGTTTGATTTTGCCAACTACTGATCAGTCAGAGAGATTTGAAATTATCTGGGAAACACTGCTTTTATTTATGTGCTGCTACATAAGTGATGTGCTATTGCTTATAGTTTTGTGCTTGATTTAAATTCAGGATTTAAACTCCATGGAAGGATGAAGGGAAGAATGAAAGGGAAAGCAAAACTGAATCACAGAATGTGTTGGGTTGGAAGGGACTTTAAAAATCATCTTGTTCCAACCTCCTGGCATGGGCAGGAACACCTTACACTACACCAGGCTTCTCAAAGCCCCATCCTACCTGGCCTTGAACACTGAAGATTGACAAATGACCTCTTTCTTCCCCAAAATGCAGTGCCAGAACAAAGAACCTAGCACTGAAGGTAGTTTCTTGCTTGTGCCTGTTTTGTTTTGCTTTGTTTTGTTTTGTTTTGTTTTGTTTTTCAGTCTTTCTCAGGAACCCCTAATAATGGAATGTAGATTAGAGTAATATTAGGACTTTTGAGTCTTGACATCACTGAAATGAACACTGAGACAGATAAAGAAGTATAGAGAATTTTGTTACATGTGCAACCCTTTAAAACCACTAAGTAGAAAAGCCTGGACTGGCTATATTAAACCTCTCATTCCTTTAATAGTAGAAATGAAGTAATAAAACCTCTTTCAGAGAGAAAGCTCAGATTAGCTATGCCATAGTGTGGGTAAATAGGTATGAGAGTGAAAATGACCTTAAGTCTAAATTCTGCTTCCCAGCATCACCATATGCTGCACTGAAGTCAACTGCAGCTTCTGGAAAATAGGATGAAAACCAAAAAGGAGAGCAGCATCCTGCAAGTTTAGTTCTAGATACAGAAAGGACAAGATCATATTTTAATCAATAACCCTTTGGGACTACATCTTCTCTGCAGTTTTGTTTTGGTTATAAGAACTCTTTATCTATGTCTTAAGGGGAAAGGAATGTTCTTTGGTCCCTTTTTCCCTTCCCCATAATATTCATTCCTATCCATAAAATAAGTGGCCCTTATTGAAGATTTTGATTTTTATTTCTGGTGTCTCTTGCTGCTTTCTCAGCTCTTAAATTGTTAATTTGTTGAGAATGAAATTGGAGGAATTGTAGGTATGAAAGAATAAAATTTTGAAAGCATGGCAGATATTCTGCAGACCTTTAAAATCACCCAGCACCTGAATGTCCAACTTGATAATTAAGAGTATTTCCCTTTATGTCTAGAATCACTGAAGTGTCACATCATATCCTTCTACACAAGATATTTTCCATGTTTGGCACCATCCTGATGTGATCAGGTAAAAATCAACACCAGTAAGAAAATCCTGGGGGCCCTCTGCATGAACTCTCTCTTCTGGGAGAGAGGTTCCTGCTTTATGGACAACAATTCCAGAGTGTGATATTGTGTAAGTAACTGAAGTAAGATTGCAATGACAGAAATAATAATAGAAAAATGCCTTACCACTCAGAGAACATCAGAACTCACTGGTAAGATGGAAAAGAAATATTCACCAATGAAGAAGAAAATTCTACCCAATATTAAGGAAGCATTAAGAACCACCCCAGTCCAAGAGGGCAGTTTTGGGCTAGTGCAGTGGTTTAGCTCCAAGCCACCCAGGCTGCTTGGATACAATTACTGCCAAAATCCCAGCAGCTTTTTCTCCAAAAGAGCATCCAGTGCCAAAGCTCACCGCGCTCACGGGCTGCCAGGCATTGCCAAAGCATTCTCAGGGATGCTGTTTGTCATGCTGGGGATTTGCATCCCACCACAGGAACTCGCTTTCCACCTCTGCCAGAGGCAGAGCCCTCCAAATCTGGTGGAGAGAACACCTGAAGGAAGGGCTCCCTCAGCCCCCCACAGAGGTCGTTGCATCCACAAGGATAAGAAAAGGGATAAGGGGATGAAGATTTGACTTTTTCTCTGCCTCAGATGTCGGAGCAGCTGCTTTGAGGCTGTTCTATCCTCTGAAGGAACATTCTGTCTCAGCAAGCAGAGAAAGGAAAAGAGAGATCTTACACCACGATAATTACTTGAGCAAAAATAAACACACATATGGTGTGACATTTTCCTAATGCTCGGATCCTATTTGGAAGCAAATGTATTAATTAAAGGGGGGAGTGGAAAGGGGGAAAACAAACAATCTCTGAGTCATGAGAACATGACAAGCTGTCCTTTGAAAAATGTTATTTTTATTTTTCATTGACACTGGTGTTAATTTATTAGGTGTAATAGTGTGTGCTTACTTATTTATTGTTCAAAAGCAACAATTGTCTTCCTCGTTGCTTCTGTGTTTCATGTTTCAGTTTTGTTTATTTTTATAGATAGTGCTGAGCTAAGAAGAAAATTCAGCCCCAGATAAGGGGCCATATGAATGTCTTTTTGTCCTTGAAGCTCTCAAAAGCTGATGTTAGACTTTCCCTAGTCTCATAAAAGATGTGATTCAGCTTTAGAGGCAGGGCAGATACAAAATTCTCTTTGTTTCTCTTTGATGGTGAAATTCTCTTTTTATTTAAGTCATGCTGCACTTGTGCTTAGGCTTCAAAAGAGAACATCTTTGACAATTGTCTTCAAGAATTAGAGGTGGAAATGCAGAGTGCAGTCCAGAAATGGCCATTCCAGCAAATACTCACAGTGTTGATGCAGCAGTAACTAAGCAGAAACAAATCTTTAAAGACTGAACTTCCCATGGAAAAAGTCAAAAGAGAAATGGATAAAAATCACGTTTCCTTCCAACAGGGTACATAAACAGGCACTCAAGGAGGTCCCCTGGGGCTTTCTTATTGCTGCTGTTCCTCACATGACCATCCTTACAGTTGTACAGAAGGGGAAAGCCATATGCCAACCCAGGGAAAACATGGAGCTTTTGCTACCCACAGCCTTTTAAATTTTGCAAGCTTTTATAACTGTTTGCGTAACTATTGGTCCACAATATTAAAATTAAAACCTTTGGAAAGGACACAGTAATAGCTTTTTTTTTTTGTTTTAATATGTTCTTTAGTAGCTTCCGACTCTCTTCTGTGCAGTTTTTCCTTGTGGAATTATTTTAATTCCCCAGAAATGTCAAACAGTTCAATTTTCCATTTTCCAGAAATTTTACATTTTCTATTTTGCCTCTCTATTTTCACCTCTGTCTTCTCTTGTTTCTCAAAAGCAAAATAAAGAGATGAAAATAAATAGTATTAAAGCTGTAGATGCTGGAGGGAAAAACAAAATGCTAAAAAGCTATTTTGTTTTTTATTTAAATATGAAACCCCATTAGTAAATAATGACATTCCAGGGGAGAAATTTCCCTTTAGGAAAGTACAACTTAAAGCTGAAAATATTTTAAATGTAAGTTTTAATCGGTTCTTGAAATAAATGCCATGTTTCAATCTAAAATAATGTTTGTTTTATTTCCATTCCCTCGTAATTTCAGAAAATGTACCAACTATAAGGCATTGTGAAATAAATCATGATATGTTTCAGTCAATTATACGTTGTAATAAAAACCCTGTAAGTGTTTTGAATCATGGTTGTTGTGTTCTTTCAGAAGATCTCTCAAACTTCTTGCCTAACCTGTGGAGCTGCTCACTCCCAGCACATTTTTCAATCTATTCACTCCTGCAGAAGCCATCTGGTTCTCAGCTCAGTCTTTCTCATCTGCTTGGTTTCTTTTTTCTCCTTCTTCTATGAATCTTAGGCTAATAAAGACTTTTTAAAATATAGAGTCGGGCTGGTTAAAGCACAATGCAAGTTCTTTATGGAAAAAAAATTAGTTGAAACAATTTTTCAGATTTTCAACAGTTGGTTTCTCCCACCCTCCTTTTCAAAAAACCCCTAACAAACCAAAACCCCTCCAGTTTTCATTTGTATTTTGCCCCTATTTCTTCTGTATTCTTTGTATTTTGTTTCAACCCCAGCTGGAATGTATAGATAAAGATAAAATATAGAGAGGAGTGCTATTTTAGGTGCAGGTTCCCTTGGTTGTTGCCATACTCTGGTTCTTGGACACTACTTCAACCTCACTGACCTTCTGCCTGACATTGCCAAAAGCATCAGCATTAACAATGGAAAGGAACAAATTTTGTCCTTATGGGATTTGTTGGGACAGGAAAGAACTTAGAGTGTCCTGAAAAGGAGAGAAGGAGGTTTCCTGGCAAGGAAAATGACAAAATTATTGTCCTTTCCCATTCAGCTCAAGATGCCATCAATGATTCTTGCTGTCTGCATGGGACTTCGTGCTTACTCTGCTGGATCATAACAAATGGGGAATATATTCTCTTACACTCCCATTTTTCACTTCCAATCTATTTTTTTTCCCATTTCTAAACCTAAAAAGTCTTAATGGGCTACACAGAGAGCGAGTGGCAAATCCTTCCTCTCACAAAGAAATGCACTTTATGTTAAATCTATTGAGTCATCTTCATTTTATTAAAGAGGAATTTAAAAACAATAAAAGTGGTTGAGGTAGAGATTTGCCTTTGGATTTCTCTCCTCACATATTAAATGGGTATGACCAGGCTTCATGCTGGGCTGCCATCCTACAGAGCTTCCTTTCAGTGGATCAAATGTGAGGCACCTGAGACGGCAGCACAGTCCTGGCAGAAATGGCACGGGAATTGTGGCACAAAATCCACGGAGGAAATACTCAGCTTTACCTGGAACTATCCGTGCAATTCATCAGTGAGTTGAGAGTGTCAAACCTGCAAATAGGAAGGGCTGCTTGCCAGTTCTTCTAATTGCACCCCTTGTGTGTTGTTCACACTTGCAATAGCCAACTGCTTTATAACAAAATGCCCTCAGGGCTTTCTACAGTTGATTTTCTTTCCCTGGTGCTGAATTATTTATTACTTTTCCTCCGCCTACAGCCCTTCATGGTTTTTTCTTTTTTTTTTTTCATTTCATATTTTATCATTTCTATTTTAAAAAGCATTAAAAAAATCCTCAAAATAAAAAAAAAAACCACAATTTGAGAGGTTAACTTGGGGTCTGCCCGTTCTCTCCAGTTTCTGTGCCAACTTTCAGCATAAAACTAGTGGTTTAATTTATATGAAGACATCTCTTTGGATTTCCAATGGAATTTTTAATAGTGAATGGAGATTGACAATCGAAGATCAAAAACATGGTTCCAAGAGACTTTTGTGCTCTTTTATTTTTGTGCTCAGCATAATTTTAACACTATTTTTATTAACATCAGATATAAAGAGCACACAGAAAGGTTTAGATTAAATCCAACGACTCTCAAAAATTGAGGATTTTGAACAATCTGACCTTTTGGAAGAAATTTTTATTAGACCTAAAGATAAATCCAGATCTGTATATAATCAGGAGATTGACTTCTGTTTTGTCAAACACTTTCTGGCAACAAAGGGAGAACCAAGAGGGAAATCTGTTAGAAGGGGCTAAGGGTGTAAAAAGGAATAAATGAATTGCACAAGCAATGGCCAGCAGGGAAAGAAGAAACTGCTTTATTTTGCCTGTAATTGCAACTTCAACTCAAGGCACTATCAACGTGGGGTGATTAGGTTGGGGTGATTTAGATCTGTTGTCCAATTTGACCTGTTGCCATAGGGTTAGAAGTAATATATATAAAAAACCCCACAGGTCACGGATAGATTGTCATTCTGGATTTACCCTCCTTTAGGAACTGAGATTCACAAATACTTCTCCATTTAAAATATAAGCTGCTCACCTCAGGAGGCTGATCACACCTCATTGTATATTTTTAGAGCTCTTACCATCTCAAAGGAGTTTTGTTTCTGGATTGTAAAATGGGTCTGTTTAACTGAAAATTGATTAAACAACAAAAGGAAAATAAATTGCAATGCCAAGTATGAAAAATGACACATGAGTTGCATAAGTGCAAAGATGAATAGCTGTGCCTGCAGGCAGGACCATTATAAACAGCATTCTCTAGCTGGTTTCATTGGATTCTGAATTTTCCCTGTACATGACTTAAGATTAATTAAATAAGGCAAAAATGGTAGCTCTTTGGTATGAATAATTGTCATGTCTGCCGAAAGTGGCCGCTGGAAAAGAATTAATCATCTCTAGTTCAGTTCCTCTTCATCAGCAATTGGCTTTGTTATGAATGAAGTTCATGTGTATCATTGACTTACTCTTCTCAGTGATAATGAAGTCTCCTTCATTCAGACTAACAGACTTCTAAAATTCAATGAGGAAGCAGTATGCTAAAATTACAGCAAGATTGATTTTTGAAGTTTTCTGGAGGTGGTGGATACAGCTTCACTCGAGTGCCATCAATCATATGTAGATGGAGCTTAAAACACGTTTGTTTGGAAAGATAATGCAAAAAAAGCAGCCATAGTGACATTTAGTCTGAGGATGAAATTCAAGAGAGAAACCTGGATAACCCAAGTCAGTCAAGGAACAAACACTTTAAAAGTCACAACACTGACCACTCGAATCAATAAACACATCCACATGTCTTGTTGTGCTGTCTGTAAGATGAAGAGAAGTCTACTCAATCCATATACGAAGTGACCTACCCTTAAAATTTGAACCATGACTTTTTTCACTAGAAATATTGTTCAGTCAGATTGGCTAAACAGTCTTTTAAGGCCACTGTGGAGAAAAAAAAAACTAGTGTCAAGAGGTTTTAGTAATATTTGTAGCAGCAGCCTTGATGAGCAAACTATCCTGTCTTGTCACATAATGCAGTGCACATTCAGCAAATGAGAAAAAATAGCCTTCATTAGGAACCTCTACATTCATCCTCGGTACCTGAGCTTTTTATAAGGCCTGAAGAGTGAATTTTGACTTTCTTCAAGACCCATGTTAACCTTAGATATAATAATACTAATATTATCACTGTGCATATAAACATGCATTCTTGTCAGATATTACACATAAAGTGGTCCTTATGATCTTCTGCAACAGTGAGTTACATGTCTGGGCTGGCCAAAGTTTTAGGGAAAGACAGATGATTTATGAAAAGTTGTGCAATATATCTGGTTAACAATATGAGTATGATAAAGGTAAATCTTATTCTGGAATGTGCTCACAGGAGAACCTCATGTCAGGTCCTGGATGTTACCTTTGGATGTGAACTCCCCTCTCACACAGCATCAGAGTCCCTGCAGTCAGACTCCCGTGTCTAGGGGTTTTTTTGGTGCTACTTAAGAACTGGAACAAGAAGTTGATCAGGTATCACATATAAGGGATTCTTGAGCTTCTCATTTACTGTAAACTGGGGAAGAATTTGGTTCTACCTTCCTCGGTTGGTAAAACAACAATCCTCCGATGTGTGCAGCTCTAAATACAAAGCAGAAGAGGTTTTGCTATATCCTGTGCAAGGTAGGAAGAGAAATACTTGTTTTAAGTTGCAGAAAAAAGGTGTGAGGTTTGCTGAATATTCAGGGACCCTTCCCAAATACAGTGGTGATGCAGCACAAAACCAGGTATCTCAGGTGGTGCTGCACAGTCTTCACTGAGGCCTCTCTAATCACTTTAGACAGACGCCTGTCAGGGGTAATTTGAACATCATTATCCTGTCCAGAACAGATGATGATTTAGAGGGACACATGGAGAAGCTTCCAGAGTAAACAACAGGTTTTTTGGCTGAGCAGTTCTGGCTCCTGCCACGGATGTCTAATTGAGCAGTGAGGCCTCTTTCCCATCACCTTTGTGGTTGAAAACATTTCCAAAATGATGTGGCAACCACTGCACTTTGCCTAAAGAGAGCCATGATCATCAACCTCCCTTTCTCTGTGCTGTGCCATATGCACTACTATACTGCCAGGGAGACCAAAAAGGAATGGAAAAATACCTCTAGAATTAGTACACCTAGAAGTATAGAGCAGTTTGAGTTGGAAGATCATCTAGTTCCAATCCCCCTGCCAGGGACCCTCTCCCACTGAGTTCCAGGTTCTCCAGCACCAGACCCAGCTGATTTGAATCTGGCAGATTCACATTTCCACAAGTTTTTGCCTGAAGCTGCTTTGTCTCTTCTCTTCTCTGAGCACCCTGGGCTCTGTCCTGCTCTTTGCCTATGCTAAGCAAAAGCTGTCATCTCTTTGATACAAATCTCAGCTCTCTTGTTTAGTTATCCAAAATCTTATTATAAATCGTCAGAAAATGTGTAACAGGAATAAGGAGAAAAGTACCCATCTCTGATGGAGCTCTCATCAAAGAATAAGATGCTTTTTAATTAACCCTTAGGAGTTTTAGCAAGACAAGCCAATTTGTCTGTGTTAGCATTAGTCTTGTTTCCATAGCATGCTTTGGGTGGCAGATAGCAGGTCAGGTTTATTTTAATTAACTTTGGGTGACTAAAAAAGACAGACATTTCTATCTTGTCCATCTTCTCTAACCTCAATATCTTTCTCAAGAAGATTTAAATAATAATAACAGGGTAAGCTCTTCAATTCATTGATTGTTCATGAAAGAAAGAAAAAAATGTTTTAAAAAAGGAATTATGTTTCTTGTAGCCTACAAAGCATTCTAGTCCTTTATAACACATGGTTTAATCTGCTCTCAATTAAATAAAACATATAGAAAAACCATTTTTTCTGAAATGCAATTAATTTCAGATGAAACCTACTTTTATTCTTAGCACCTTTGTGTGTGGGGATCATGAACTGTATAATCAGTGAAGGATAGAGAGGCATGTAAATCTCTAAACACTGGATATTAATAAAAAGGCAGGAGATAGGCCTAGGGAGCTGGAAGAAAAGTCACCTGGGTTTCTACCAGTTATTTTGCAGCCAAATGTTACAGCCATAAAATTTATGGGAGTAGGGATCTCTTTCCACTCCTGGCACAGGACATTTAGCACCATGGTGTCCTGACCTGCACAAGAAGCTCTCATGTCTATTGGAATATGACTGCTGCTCTGCTAAAGTAGACATTTTTCCAGCATAATTTTTACCAGATCCCTGAAACAGAGAGCAGGTGCAGAAGCAGTAGTTGTTATTACTATTAGGTAAAATAAATGTTTTATCATAAGGTAAAATACTGCCACAACACAGGGGAAAAATCATCAAGTGAGTCTCCTATAAGAGAAAGTTTTGTCATTAGCTTCCAGTCTGAGCCACCAGTGGTGATGCTCTGAGTCCCCACAGGATCTTTCACCCCAACTCCAGCAGATGCTTGTTGAAAAATAAATTCATACGGCTCCAAACTTACTGGATTGAACTCCACATCTGCAGACTGAAGATGTGAGGGTCTTCTTTCAGGAAATATATTCTGGATCACTAATCATCTAACAAGAGCTTATTCTAGAGTTATTTTACCTGTGGATTCTTTGCCTTATTTATTGGGTGCACTGGATTGAATCAAGATGAGTATTTGCTATACAGTGATTATCCTGTTTTTCTTATGTTAACATTCATCTTCCTTCAGCACAGTATTTGAATTCAGAGTCTTTTTTCCCAGTCTTACCTGTCGGTCTCAACATTTGTCCTTTCTCACATTCAAAATTGCCCTCTACTGCTGTTAGTTTGTTCATATGAAACTCATTTTCCTCCCTTTATGAAAAAAAGAAACAAGTTTTAAGAAAATTTGAGTCCCATTGCTTGAATTATTCATGGACTTTTTTCCCCAGCAATTTATCTACTAGCTCTGTGATTTTCTTCTTCTCACTGTATCTTTAGTTCATACTTTTGGTAATACATAAACAATTCCACAAGTAATAAAGAAACAAGCAGTTGGCTGAGTGTTTTACTTGAGAAAAAACCAAACACTGCAAATACGTCCTTTTCAATAAAACAAAACAATTGGAGCTGGGTGCAACTCTGAGTCGAGCACAGCACTCTGAGCTTGCTCCTAATTTTGCTAGGGTATGAATTGTGGGTCTTTCCTCACTCTGGTTTGTCTCACTCCTCACCCTGCTTCTCCACACTGGAAATCATGGGAATTAGAGAAGTGGTCTCTTTTGTCAAGCCCAGATGATGAACAATAACCATATAAATCAGTGCTTAGTGGGTTTGGACCAAGGCTTTCCAAGTGAAAGGCTTGAATTGATTTCAGCAGGCTCTGGAGGGGCTGCCAGCCTTGTTCCCTCAGGCAGCAGGAGAAGCTCAAGCCCTGGTTTTCCTGAGCAGGGCAGAAGGTGATTTTAAGGGCAGAAATGGTGATTTCAGTGCATGTTCTGTGCCTGCCTGTGCGGCCTCTGTGCCTGCTCCAGTTTCCATGTAAATCACTGGGAATTGCTCCCCTAATTTATAGAGAAGAGGGGTTATCTTTTAAAGGAGCTTTAAAAGGCTTGGAATCATAGCATAGAGTCAGAATATCCTCGGCTGGAAGGAATCAACAAGAATCATTGCATCCAGCTCCTGGCCTTGCACAGGACTGTTGCAAGAACATATTATAAGTTTCTCTGTATGCAAGTCTGCAGAAAAATCTTCCTACAGGAAAACATCTTTTTACTGTCTTTTACTCTGTATAAGTTTCTGTAAATAAAATCTCTGGTTTGTGTTTCAAGGACATTTGGATTTCTCTGCCTGTCTCCTGATAGTGGGAGATGGGGGTTTCTTTCTTTCTACATATGAGGTGAAAAGTTGTTATCTCTGATTGTGTGAGCTATTCAAACATTTCTTTGGACGAAGCTTGAAGCAGGAGCTTCAGATGCTCTGTGCTGGGCAGATAATAGCCCAAATCCTTCTGAACTATGGAGTCATTTTAATAAATCATATTTAGCCTTCTGATATTATTGTCAAGAGTCCTTTGTCAATGCACGGACCACAGCAATACAGGACACCCCAACAATCCCGCCCTGTGCCCGAGAGCATTGTCCCAACACTCCTGGAGCTCTGCCAGGCTGGTGCTGTGACCACTGCCCTGGGGTGTTCCAGTGCCCAGCCACCCTCTGGGGGCAGAACCTTTTCCTGAGATCCAGCCTAAACCTCCCCTGACACAACTTCAGGCCATTCCCTCAGGTGCTGCCACTGTCACCAGAGACCGAGTTCAGAGCCTGACTCTGTACCTGTGTCCATCTGTCCCAGACAGCTTCGAGATCAACAACTAAGCTGTTCTTATTTTTTTAAAAATTAAAACTCGTATGTGAAAATATCTTCTTTTAATGCTAAAGAATGAAGCAAAACAGTCCAGGGAATGCAGCCAGTCAAAGGCCTGCAGAGGCAGGAATGTGTCCCCTTCCCATCTGGAGACTTAATCCAGACCAGTTCAATTATTTAGCTCATGAATGCAGCACCCTTGACATTGCAGTCAACATTTTAATTTCACATGAAATACAGTGCAATTATGACCTACTGAGAGAAATGACAGCACCGTTTATGTCACTCAGTAGAAAATTACAATTGGGTGGAACAATTGCTGCAGTTTATTTTTGTTTATGAAGAAAATTATGCTTGTGGCTTCTTTCACACCCTGGGTACCTGATGGGCAGCTCATGACAGGAACACAATCCCACAAAGTAATGCAGAATTATTAAGATAATTTCTCAAAACCACTTCCCCAAGGCAAATGCTAAACTTTTCCTCTTTTTTTTTTTTATTTTTACTTTAACATGACTTGTGGTGGAAAGTAGAATTATAAATTAAAGCTATTTATATAGTTTTTAGGGCAGAATTGGCATTTCCTGGACATAATAACACTCTATGAAATTCTGCAGTGCTTTGCCTGGGGCTTCATCTTACTTTTCACCCATCACATCAGCACCTTGTAGGCTCCCATCAAAGACAGGAAGGTCTTTGTCATGGCGTTTACAGTGCTCTTGCTTGTACCAGAAATGTGTCAGGAATTTCAGATACATATTCCCAGCTTTTTTTGGTATGGGCCTAGGAACCAGGATTCTCAGAGAGCAATCACTAATTTTTTAAAAATTGTCTTTTTTGTCTCAAACAATAGCTGCTCAGCTGCCTAGTCACCAAAGGTTCTGAACAATTTCAAGGGCTCTCCATAGTTCATCTGCTTAACTTTCCCTTTTTATAATTTTTTTAACCTGTTAATTTATTTACAAAAAGAAAGGAGAAAATAAAAGCCAGTAATACTGCCTGATAAATACTTGCTTGCTTTCTAAGGGTTTGGTGGACATATATTGCTAAACAGTTTGAGGTGTAATTATGAACTAAATATAAATATCCAGAATATGAACACATTTAGTAAAACTGGTGATCTCTCAATTTTATACCCCTTACACCTTGTGTTATTTTTCTACACCAATCTACTTTAAAAGAGTCCTTGTGATTGATGCTAGTTCTTCTTCCAAAGGATTTTGGACATGTCTGAGAGCTATCCTGAAGCAGCATAAAAAGTAGAGCTTCTCTTTTGCTTAAGTAATTCAATATTCCTTGAGCTGTTGTTTGCTTAGGGATAGGCAAATCTTACCCTGGTTTTAGCCTAGGATTTGGGAGACACAGCACCCAGCCTCTGCCTCCTTCCCCACAAATCTGGGGAGATTACAACCCTCTTAAAGATTCAGAATTCACATGGTAACATGGATTTGCAGAACCACCTTTTTAATCATCTCTATTTTAATGATTCTTTTAGAATTATAGTCTGTTTGAACTGCTTAATACTCTCAGAATTAATTTTTCTGTGGATCTTGGTATTCCCTTTGAATATTTCTGTGTCTTTGGCTGAATTGTCTCCTCCTTAGGTCTCTACACAGATAGCTCTGGGTTATGAAAAAGTCTTAGCAAAGATAAAGTGGCAAAGCAGAGATGTTTAGGGTCCAGTATGCACATCCATTGATGTGCTTTTAATGCCTCCAATTGAAATTCTGATTTCAAAGCTATGCAAAAAAGTTACCTGATGCATTGAATCAGAGCTGTTCATTGTAGAGATGGCCTCTGGGTTGTTCCCAAAATAGAAAAAAATCACACACATGTGATGAAAGAAATTTGTCCCTTAGAGATGCAATCTGTGAAAAGCTACAAGTGACCAAATTAGTAATTCCTCCTAACACTATCAGGCTTGAAGGCAGCGAGGAGCCTTAATTCTCCACACTCAAACTGTGCCTGTTAAGCACTGGGGAAAGAGCCACATTCTGGAGAGATGGGATGAGAAATGAGGATATGAAAGGAACCTCTGGAATCACGTGAAGACATCACTCTTTAACTGAGTTTACACAAGTTCCTTTCATGCCAAGCTGTTCTGTCAGAGCACCATCATGTGCTGGTACATCCTGGCTAAATGAACATCAAGCCTATTAACTGAACAATTTGTCTTTTACATTGAGATTTGCTAATGCACCTTTGGGACAGGTTTTCATTATAGATGAATTGTTTTTTCCTTTGAGCACAGGTGAGATGTGTCTCACGTGGTACCGGCAGCCACACTTAGCAGGTGTCTTTAAAAATGCTTTATCATTATTACATTATCATAGTTACTTTAAAAAATAATAATCATCTCATTAACCTTATTAAAACATCCACCGATGCATGATCATATTTCCTGGCTGTGAACTGCCTGGCAGCCTATGCTGCACTAATGAATCATTTGAAAGCTGAAGTTTTACAGCAGGTACCCACTTGTGCCGCTTGAAAAATTTCTCCAAAAAACCTTTATTTTCAATCCCATCTCCTTGGATACCTGGCTGTCTCATTTAATAAGCTGCTATGAAGCTTAGCACAGAATTCTTTGCACCATAAAACAGATGCAGGGTTGTGTTATTCCATGTTGAATGTAAAAAATTTATTTTAAAAGGCTGTTTTTTAAAGCTTTGTTCAGTTCAATTCACCTCTTATTGTGGCAAATATTCCCCTAAACAGACAAAATGAGAAGAAAAATTTGTAGTTTCTGATTTACATGGAGCTTGCCAGGAGACAGAATTCAGAACAGCACATTCTTCTGTAATATATTCCTTGGGAACCAAATACCTTCTCATTGCTCACCTGCACTTTTAAAAAATTCATTTAGTACATCAGAAATGCCTCAGCTTAGCAGCTCTGGAGGCAAACATCCTGTATCCACCCACAGAAAATGGGCTGCCTTAGGCAAAGCTGTCCCGCTGACTTCTTTGAGTCCACAGTAGCAGAGATGCATGTTGGGCTCCTTGCCTCATAAAATTGCTACTTTTATGGCTTTAATTCAGTGATACCATGGGAATCCGTCCATCCTGCTTCAAGAAGATTTAGGAATGCATCTTTATCCTTTAGGAAAGGCTAAGAGGGCTAAGAGGCTCCTGCCGTGGGAATTATTTTGGCAGATCACACCAGAAGGCAGCACCCAAATATTGGGTGGGGTGTGGGTCTCAAAGGGTGAGGAGAGAAGGGGTATTTATGCTCTGAAATGGATTTTTTTTTTCAAGGGAGGAAAAACTGGTGAGTCCTACTGGACAGAAGCACAATGTGGCTTTTTGGGGTGCTTCCCAAGAGCCTGCTGCCTACTTTCCATGCTGCCTGGCTCTGTGGGAAGAAGGGAAAGTCAGTGAGTATCAGGATCTCAGTGAGAGGGGGAATTGCAGGCAGCAGCATGTGAACGAGCCTCAGGCAGGTTTCTGTGGAACCTGGCAAATCCTGAGCCCAGCTCCTTGGTGGCCCAGCTGAGGAGCTGTGGGCCCCAGCTCTGATGCAGACCAAAAGCCAAAGTGCAGGGACATCCTGGAGCAAGGAGCCAGATGACTGGGAAACCTTGGGCAGGTGGGCTGGCAGAAGATCAGGAGGATGGGATGATAAAGTGCTTCAAGTTATGTTTAATTTTTTACAGGAGCCACGGAGAGCACAGCAGGAGCAGCAGAGTGGCAGAGAAACTCAAAGCAAATAGGATGTTTGTTAACTTTTAATTGAACTCTGGGACAGAAGCCAGGGATCTGACAGAAACAAAGATATGATTCAAAAAAAGAAAGGCCACAGGTACTGGGGGATGAATTTTGAGCTCTAAGGTGGGTGATAAGCTCTTTGCCAGCAATAGAAAATGTGAGGCAAATACATGAGAAATGTATTGCCTGAAAAGAGACACTCATAAAAGAGCTTGAACAAAGGGTAAACATCATCATGTTGCAGATATGCTGTGATGTCCTTGATGGCATCACAAGAATGCACTCAGCAGAGTGGTGTTGGACAAAATATTCGAGGCAGAGCTGGAGTGCCCTTCCTGACTGCAAACAAATCAAGTGTGTGCTTGACAGAGACACTTGTCCCCATTTCCCATCAGAGCAGCCTCTCCCAAAAAGGCAGAGATGTAAAGAACAAAATGGATACTAACGTTTTCAAAGTCTAAATAGAAGAATAAAGAGGGTAAATTGAATTTTTTTCACTGGTACCTGCAGGCAGCCCAAAACAGGCTCAGGATTTTACTGCAGAATGGTCCCTGAGCAACTCAGCGGGTACACACAGATTAACACTGGGATGTCTTCAGCACTGGGGAAGATGGCTGTGAATGTGTTTAAGCCATGATCTGCTTGAGAAATTGCCATTTTCACAGTTTGCTGAAGAGGTTGTTGTTTGTACCCGAAGTGTTCCAGCCATAGATATCACCACTGCACAGCAGGTAATGAAAGGGAATATTGTAAGCAGCTTTAAGACAGCTAATAAATGGATTTTTGATCTGGGAAAAGATGGTAGAAGTACATCCACAGCCTGTTGTGGGATTTGGGAAGAATCAGAGCCAATGGACTGAAATAAGTAACTGGTAATGGAGGCTGCATGCAACACAGGAAAAAAGCTAACAGCAAGGCAAATAATGGAATAATTTATGTGGGAAAAAGACCTTTAAGATCATCAAGTCCAACCATCACCCCAGCACTGCCACACCTGTTTCCCTGCCCTGTTGGAGGTGCTCCCCAGGGGTTTCTTTTATAGGTGGGAGGGAGGTTGGCCACTGTTGCTCCTGGCCCTGCCCAGATTCCATCAGCTGAAATCAAAGAGATTGATCACAATAAGTGCACTGACATCCACGCTCTGTTTATCCCAGAAGAGAAAAAAAGGGGTATAAAGATGCCTTGGAATAAAGATATGTGTGCCTAACTCATCTGCTCAAAGTAGTTATCTGGGAGCACTGCTGTGCTAAGACACCTAACGACAATGAGGTATAAATCTTAGTGGGAGTTTGAAAATCTGGCAAAAGTAAATTCTAGAAATCCTCATCCTAAAGAACTCCTGGTGTAATTCCACTTTGACAACTTTACCTGCCTGAAAGTGTTGTGTCTTGTCAAGTCAGTTCAGCTCAGGTTAATATAATAACTCCTGATTTGGTCCAAGACAATTTTTTTCCCAATCTTTGCATCTGTTTTAGAAAAGGATGACTTTCTTGCTGTACTTGCTCATCTTCCTCCACAGATGGAAAAAAAAAAGCCAGTGCACAATAAAAGAAAAGAAATGTTTTATTTTATTCCAAGGATTTCATATTTTTGGGGATTTAAGTAGGAGATGATATTGTTAATCTGAAATGGCCATAAGCCATTTATTACTGTGAATGGGAGAGAGTGGCAAACAGCACCCCACACCTGAAAATACAAAGAATGTGGGTCCTCCCCAGCTATTTGTGCCTTGCAAATTGAATGCAAACTTGGGTTGCTGGTTTTATTCAGATTCTCCAGAGGATCTGACAAAATGCAGTGAAGCAAAGTCCAGAGCAAGGCTGGTAAAAAGTAATAAGCAGGTACCAGCACAGAGTGAAGCAGAGAATATGTTCCCTTTTCCCAACAGATTTTAAGGTGACATGTATTAATAAGGCATCTCTAGGTTATTAATCTTTAAAATGATAGAGAAAAAAATAATTTTAAAAGATACAGAATGTATGCTCCAGGAGCATTGGACACATTTTCTTCTGGCCTTAACAACTATTTTTTTCTGAACAACTGTAAGGTCAAGGAAAATATTGGAGGATTCACGTCCCAAAAATTCAGGTCAGCTTAAAAAACCACTCTAAGGGCCTCGTGGAGGAGCAAACACAGACATTTTTACATTGCCTGAGTAGACAGCTCCCATTCATGGACCTGAGTTAGCTAAACAGGCAGTTGGTGAAAGCAAATGTATTTTCGTTTAATGTGACATGAATATCACGAAACACCCAAGAAGTGGTCACGCTGTGGAAGGCATGGAGTTAAATAAGGAGTTGACATGGGCAAAGCTAAGCTGTGCTGTGTGAGTCTCATCTGTCTCCAGTTAAAGTCAGTCATTATGTCCCAGTAAACAAGATTTGGAAGACTTGAGTGTCCAGTGGAGGTCAGGGAGGGTTCCAGGGTCAGATCCCAGCAGCAGAAGCCTTTTCTGAGTTGTTTTCTGACGCAATAACCACTGTGCCTGCCAACCAAAGCAGGTTATTTGATATTTTTAACATCACTGCTGTTGTGCCTTTTCATACTCTTATATTGAGTCAGTTTCATGTGGGGTTTTTATTTTTTGGTTGGTTGTTGTTTACTTGCCCTGTCTAGAAGTTTTAATAGTTTGGCTGTTAAAATAAGGAGTATCCACTTTGCTAAAAACAAAAGTACAAACTTTGTAAGGGTACTCTGAAAATGAGCTGTCTGGGAACCGAGCTCAGAGCTTAAGGCAGTATTTCTCACAACTGTTCATTTTAAAAAACAAAAAAAACACCACTCTGAGCTATTCTTCCAGGAAGCAAAAACAGCCTTTCAAAGCACGCAATTTTGATTTATTCACTGTTTTAAAAAACTTACAATTTCTGACTACTTATAGCAAAAAGTATTGACAAGGTTTGAGGAATTTCACTGCTTTTGGTTGTGGAGTTCAGCTGTTCCTGATTTACCTGTCACGTTTCTTTGCACAGTTCTATTAATAACTGCAGAGATGTTGAATTAATTAGTCTTACAGTCTTGCCTAGCAGTCTCACCTAAGGAGTCTTTCCTAACCAAGGCATTTTCTGGGTTGCCAGCCCCACTCTTGCCTGCAGTCCCTGTCTGTGTGCCAGCCCAGGGCTGCTGCTCTCACTCCCCAGTGGTTTGCACCTTTCTGGGCTGCAGACAAACCTCCCTGCTCACAGGGACAGACTCCTCAGGGATTCCTCTTTGTATAAACCAAGGGCAGCATTAAAGAGCTGCAGACAGTGGAGTTATTAATTGGGAACCGTGGTTTAATTACCCTTTGGCTTTGAAACTGAAAAGAGAGTAGAACTTTAAAGGAAAGGAAATGAGAAACCTGAGATACTTTCAGGATGAATTAAAAAATCCCCTTATTCTCCTATTATTATTATTATCAAACTGTAAAAATAGCCTTTCACATGTCTTTTATAATACAAAATCCTCGTATCTCTAAGAAAATCCTCTGAATGCCTCAGCTGATGTATAGAATGGATTATGAAAACGGCATCTCAGGAGAAGAATGATGAAGGATCCCAAAAAAGGAAGCTTTTATTGATGAGTCATTGTAATGTGGGCTTTTAAATACACTATATGGAAAGCTATGATTTATTAAGCCATTCTTTTTCTTGGCAAGCTCTAGGTGGAGACATTTATCTATAAAATTATTTTCTTCAACGAAGTTTGTGAGATGAACAAACCACTCCTATTTGAAAAAAAATGCTTTGAGAATTCATTTTCAGACTCAAGCTCACTACAAAAATAATATAAATAATTAAGTGATAAAACTTAACACAAATGTCACTTTAAAAAAACCCAACAACAAACCTTTGCAAATGTTAAACTAAATCTGTGAATAAATGATGTGGTATTACCCTATATATCTTTTTTTTTAAAAATTCAGATAAAATTTTTTCTTTATATATTCCCTTTTGATTTAAAATGTAACCAGTGTTAAGATCAAATGAGAACTCAATTTCCTTTCTTAAAAACTTAAAAATTGTTAAGTGACTGTCCTTAAAATGTTGGGAAGGCATATTACATTACATTTCTTAGGAAGATTCCCATAGTTATTTAATAAAAAATGAGATCATTCTATTTGGTGAGCATTTTGTTTGCACACTTCCTCTAAAGAGCTGTGATGTGTGGAGCACTTAATTTAATTTATCTTCCAGCACTTGTGTTGTCATTAAATACAACAATTCCTGAGAACCTTATGTGGCTATGGGTTGACCCTGGCTGGACACCAGGTGCCCACCAAAGCTGCTCCATCACTTCCCTTCCCAGCTGGACAGGGGTGGGGAAAAATAAGGAAAGGCTCCTGGGTGAAATAAAGGCAGAGGGACATCACCCACCAGTTACTGTCACAGGAAAAACAGACACTCCTGGGGGAAATTAATTTATTACCAGTCACATCAAAGTAGGGTGATGAGAAATCAAACCAAATCTTGAAAACACCTCCTCCCCACCCCTCTCTTCTTCACAGGCTCGAATTCACTCCCAAATTCCCTACTTCCTTGTCTCCAGTGGCACAGGGGCACAGGGAACGGGGACTGTGGTCACTTCACCGTGCCCTGTACCTGCTGCCCCTTACCATGGAAACCCAACACACCTCATTATCCCTACAAAAATCCCTGGTACTTTCCCTGTTTCCACAGCCTTCCCTAGAAAACAATTTCTTGGCTTTCTAACATGCAGTGGGTGAATACAACATATTGTCCAGTTTGACTGTCCTAACACTTCATTTTATTTAATGTTCCTGTGTAGTGGAAAGGGGAAGGCATCATGATTACATATACATAATTCCCTTTTGCATAATTTTCCACATTACATCTTCATTAATACATACAATGTTTAAAGAGAGAATTATTCCCTCTCCCTTTTTTATTGACTTAAACTCTCCCCTTTTCCCGCAATCTAAAAGAAGGCAGAACTGTTAAAACATAAAAAAACCCCATGAGAAATCATTGACTGTAGGAATGAATATACAGCATTTGTTCTCCAGATGCTGATTGTGAAAATTCAGGTTTCTGATAGAAAACTTAAAATCCATTATGATAAGGAGGAGAGAAATCCCCAGGAAAAGAAAATGCTGCATTAGGAATTTCATATCTCTCCCAGTCTCAGTCACCTCTGTGCAGGAATTAGTCAGCTCTGGGCATTTTTGATTTTGTGGTCTGAAACCTTCACTGTGTTTGAGGAACTTTTCTAAATAAAGAACATACAAGTTATTAAATGAGCACTCTACGGGATACTACACAAATCCTTCATGAAAAAATCACTTATGCAGCTGATTTACTCTGCCAGTCAAACACTTGTGAGAAACACTTGCAAAGATGGCAAAAGTTTGGAAAATATTTCAGGGAAAAGCTTTGAGTAACCACTTTGTTTTATATATATGAAATATTTAGTCATTATTCAACTTCACGTCTGCTGTTTCTAAAAAAAAAAACCACCAAACCAACCAACCAAAAAAAATGTAACACCTAAACCACTCCATGGCTTTAAATTCAGCACAGACAGGGCAAGTCTTACACGTTTTCATCTCCCCCCATATTGCTCACCATAGCTGATAATGAGCAGTGCCAGCACTGACTCTGATTAGGAAAACTAATCCAGAAAGATAAAAATCAAGTTCAATTCTCAGGAAGCTGGCAACACCCAACAATGGGGGGAAAAAAATTTTAAAAAAATCACTTCTGTAAAGGCTCAGCATTTTTCGGGCATGGTTGTTTTCATTCCTGTTCACTGTACTTAGCAGTTTACAAGCAGATTGATATGTGGTTTCAAGGTATTTAATAATGGGTCCTTAAAACTCAAAAAGCCCACGTTACCAGCTCTTCTCTCACCTTCATCTGGATGCAGTAACTGTTGTCTCCTGCATTCAGCACACAAGTGCTCCACGCTGTTGCATGGGGTTCTCATCAGACTGCTAATTAGTTCTGATATATTGACCCACTAGGCTGTGAAACAAGCCTTGGAGAGAAAACATGCTTTACTTTGCTCTTTATGTTATTTTATAGCAGTAGAACTCCATCAGTTTCCTGGTGTTGCTCCCAATAAACACGAATGAGAGCCACAGAAGAGTTGGTGCTTGTGAAGAGGAGAGTGCAGGGCAGCTTGAGAAGGAGCAGCAAGAGGAGTCACAGAATCACAGAATATCCTGGGTTGGGAGGGACTCACCAGGATCATTGAGTCCAGCTCCTGGCCCTGCACAGAGCAACCTAAAGAATCCCACCCTGTGCCCCAGAGCATTGTCCAAAAACCCCTGGAGCTCTGCCAGGCTGGTGCTGTGACCACTGCCCTGGGGAGCCTGTTCAGTGCCCAGCCACCCTCTGGGGACAGAACCTTTTCCTGATATCCAGCACAAACCTCCCCTGACACAGCTTCCTGCCACTGAATGAAAGCTGTTGTTATCACCTTGGCCAGTGATAAAACACAGACAATTCAGAGAGACGTTGAGCTTCTTAGCTTCCTTGGAAAGGCTCTGTTTCTTCAGACTTTTCCTCTGTCTTGCAAATCTAATTTTTAAATCTCCATATTAAATAAGAGTACAGCTCTATTCCCAACAGCAATGCATGTATTTCACTTAATGTATGCTTCATCTTTTCCTCTCTCTTAACTGGAACAGACGGATGCTTCTTGCCCAATTTCTTGGCTCTCCAGTGCAGCCACATGACTGTGCATGTTCATACAAACACTTAATTACCAGTGTTATTTGAAAATGCATCTCTCTGCCATGCACATGGTAGGAAGACGCTGTGACTTCATTCAGCAGTTCCTCTGTTCAGGCACAGACCCTGGTGCTAAATGGAGTTTGCCAGTGTTTCCACGGAAACCAATCAAAATTCATGAAAGGACTGATTTGACTAGTTCCAACCAGCAATGTTTTATTTCATTCGAGGGCCCAATAGCAAAAGATATCACTTTCACTCACCTACTTGAAAAAGAGAGTGGATTAAATTGTTGAATCAGGGTTTGATGGTGTCAAGAAGAACTTTACCCAGCAGATTGCAGGCAGGCTGTCTGCTCATCCTTGGTGGCAGCCCCCAGCTGCACAGCTCCATGCACATCCCAGTGCCTCTGCAGCACCTGCAGCAGAGCAGCACAGTGGGGACAGTCCCAAGTCCTCACCTTTCCTGCCTCTTTGCCCTCTGTGCAAATTTGCAATAAACTCTTACTCGCTGGATATTCCAGCTGGGGGAATTTGTTATGTAATTTTTCTCTTCTTACCTACCCTCATTTTACCAGTCTTTTAACACCCAGTCTTGATTTGTATTATTTTTCTTCCAACTGGAGGAAGAAACTGCATAAAGTTTTATGCCAGGCTTTATTTACTGTCTTGTACATTGTTGCAGTAATAAGCTCAGAATTATTGCATGCATATATTAATTTAGAGCTTTGAAGTGGGACCATTTACACATATGATCTATCTTCAGTTTGAAGCTTCTTACAGCCAATTCTGTCTGACCCAGAGAAAAGCTGTGCTGTGCAATGATTCAAAAGAACTGCATCCCAAGCTTCACAGAGGTTCTGCTGCTGGATTGGATGAGAAAAAACAGCAGAGGGAAATGAAAAAGGATGGAGAAGAGAGGACATAGAAGTTTAACAGAGCTCTTCATGATGCCATAGGGAAAGGTCACCTCACTGGCTATGTGGAGAAATAAATGCAGTGAGGAGAACCAGCTGTCCCCTGGACTGACGTGATAATTGACCCATATGGGTCCTTCCTGCCCTAAACAGCTCTGAAGAGTTAGAGGCACTCTGTTGCTTTGACTAAAATTCTGGAAATAAGCAGCTGAAATCAATTTAAATCTGGTTTATGCACCCAAATACTGCTTTTTATCTGGGCTATTAGTCATCTTAACATCAGGTGAAGAGCTATTTGTTATTTAAATAGCTTAAACTCCATGTAAAATAGCGTGTCTGCCTCTATATTTCTTTCTCTTAATCTGCAGTTCTCACCTTTATGCTTATGATTTTTCAGCTATAAAAGGAGCTGCACCCAAATATCACTTTAAAGTTTGGAAAAGTTTCCACTTCAGTCCCACTGTGAGGCAACACACTTTCAAAGAATGTGCCTTCACTCCCACAACAAAGGCATATCCATTTTTTGTAGTCAAAGGACCTCTAAAGAAATTTCCTTTAATAAGGATATACACTATGGAGTTCAGACAGAAAGAAAGGCACACTTAGGAAAATTTATCACTGGAATAATGGGAAAATGCCAAGACTAACTCCTCCACAGGGTAAAAATATACCACCTTTGTCCCAGTTCTGCAAACATATTGGTGAATAACTCAGTATGGGGGATGACCCCACTCAAGGCATTGGGATAAAAGTGATGTTTGAAGAAATAACCCAAGTTATGGGTTATTTCAATACAGACTGACCCCACTCAAGGCATTGGGATAAAAGTGATGTTTGAAGAAATAACCCAAGTTATGAGCCCTTGGAGAATCAGAGCACACTGGCTGAAGACGGTCTGGTTATTTTGTCATGTCAAAGAAGTCACTGAGCTTTATCAACGCTGCTAAACCAGGGGAATGCAATTACAAGTTTTCAAATATAGTCCAGGTTTCTTGGTGTACAGGTGGTACGGGTGTACAGGGGCAAAAAGAAATGTGCATAAAAGGCAGTGTGGGCTGGGGGGATTCTGTCCCTGTGCCCTGCTCAGGTGAGACCCCACCTGCAGAGCTGCTCCAGCCCTGCGGCCCAGCACAGGAGGGACCTGGAGCTGCTGGAGAGATCCAGAGGAGGCACCAGGGGGATCAGAGGGATGGAGCAGCTCTGCTGGGGGGAAAGGCTGGGAGAGCTGGGGGTGTTCAGCCTGGAGAAGAGAAAGCTCTGGGGTGACCTCAGTGTGTCCTTCCAGTGCCTGAAGGGAATCCACAAGAGAGGTGGGGCAAGAGTGTTTGCAAGAGCCTGGAGTGACAGGACGAGGGAGAATGGCTTCAAACTGAAAGAGGGCAGGTTTAGATTGGATATTAGGAAAAGAATGTTCCCTGTGAGGGTGGGGAGGCCCTGGCACAGGCTGCCCAGAGAAGCTGTGGATGCCCCATCCTTGGGAGTGTCCAAGTCCAGGCTGGCTGGGGCTTGGAGCAACCTGGGATAGTGGAAGGTGTCCCTGCCCATGGAATGAATGACATGGTTTTAAAGATCCCTTCCAACCCAAACCAGGCTCTGATTCTTTGATTCTCTGTGTACAGCATGGGTCAATGCACACCTGGATTTACAGGGATGGGGAAGGGTTTTAGGCCACAGACCACTCTGCCACCTCAAAACCTCTGTCCCCATCATTGACTGACAAGTGAACAGCTAACCTGTCTCTAGGAGAAAATCTCACAAAAAAACCACACCTGGTCTGCCTCAACCGGTACTTAATGGAAACTGAAAAACAAATCAGCACCTTATACATTTTCACAGTGCCTAAAAAATGCAGTTCTAAATTCTTTTGTATGTCTAACTGTTATACAACCCATATTCCACTGCTTATATTTGTCATATAATAAATACAAAACCATATCCCTGGTCAAGGGGCACACCATTTATTAATTTATTTGTTTCTTTAGCTTGTTTATTGCTGTTTGATGTTTTGTTTTAAAAATTTGTATTGACAGGCATCACTTGGAAAAATGAGTTTTGATAATATAGATGACTAAACTTTCCAGCTTTTGGAATAGCAATGAAAATAGAAGAAGGCATAGTAATTTCAGAGAAAAAAAATATTCTCTTTGGAAGCAAAGACAGTCAATGCTAATGGCTTTAAAATCTTTTCCTTCTACAATTAATAACCCAGTGGCATGGATCTTTTCAGGCTATTACTGAAGAGCTGTGTGTTTGATGCCACTGGCGTCACTTTAACAAATTGTTGTATGAAATAACCCTTCAGAGCTTTTGTTGATTGATAACTGAGTTAAAGAAACTTCCTTTTGTGGAAAAAAGAGAGTGAGGTGGAGGGATGCAAATGACTTCTAACTGCAGATCAGAAAAGGGCCACTCCATCATTCTGTCTGCAGCTTGTCAACATAAATTTCAGTAAGTGTTCTTAAAAAAAAAAAAAAAAAAAAAAGAAAAAAAAAAAGAGGAAAGAAAGAAAGGAAGAAAATGAAGGACTGAGAGTGCCATTTTAAACATCAATATTTCAAGTAAGTTCCCACATAGTTTACACAGCAGGCTTAAATTTTGCATAAGTTAAGAGAGAACTTTCTTCAAACTCGTGGTAGCATTGACTGATCTTCTCCAACAACTGCTGTGCACAATTTTCACTTTAAAGATTTCCCTAATGTGAAAACCATTGTAACTACTTTTTTTTTTTTAATTTTTATGCTTTGCTTTTCCTCCCCCTTCCAGCACTAGGACTCAGCTGTTGCTTTACAGACTTATGGCAGGGCACAGGTTTATGTGCTTACAGAAAGTTCAGCTCCATAAACCTGTTCTGGAGGGCAGAACCTATAAATGCTGCCCTGCACAGATCACTGAGGGTTATGCCTCTGTCATATTTACTGGGCTAGATGGAGATGAATCATTAAAGTAATATCTGTAGGTAAAGGAAGAAGTTTTTGTCTTTCAAATCCTCTTGTAGGGAAAGGACAGCTCACCTGGAGCAAGAGTAAGTCAATACAGAAGTTTTCACCTCCGAAATAATGTTAAAATTTGAGGCTTGATACGGCTTCTTTAATATCCTTGGCTTTAATTTAGAACACATTTCTAGATGCTAAAATTACTTAATTTCCAGAAGATGAAAAATGTCCCAGTCAGAGGAAAAGCCTTTGAAAAATCTTATTATTTAATTCTAAAGACAGGGAGCAAGCATTAAATACAGGGATTACCCAGGATTTAAGTAGCATGAGAATTCATTTTCAGTCCTTATGGAGTAGGTCATCTTTAACAGCAGGAGAGGGAAGCAAGCAAAGAAGCAGAATTTGAGAAAAAGATGATTTAAATAATCTCAGGATATAATTTTAGCCAGTGGAAGAGACACCTTCAAAATTCCTCCTGCTTTGGACAAAGCTATTACCAAAGAATATTCCAGGTCTGTGTATTGCTGCCCACTAAAACTTCACAGTTCAGTAATTATGAGACACAAAGACAGAGAAAAAAAAGAGCTGTGTGTATAACAGGTTTGACCTAAAGCATAAAAGTCTTGTCTGCAAGACTGGGAGGAAGTTTTAGAGTGAACACAGGCTGGGTTTTAAAACCCCTGTGATGAAGTGATGGTTTCATTTAAAAGCTGCATCGCGGGCAGGCTGAGAGCTCTGGGTATTTAGGGTTGCCTGACACTTTCCATTACAGGGACCTGTTTTCAGACACTCATACCTCTGACAAATGTGAACAGTTTGGACTGAAATATCTCATGCCAGGTGTCTGCCTCAGAATTAATTCTGCGAGGAAATTATGTCAAGCAAAATTTAATGGTTTTCAAGTCTAAGGCAAGGAAAAAATACTGTGTTTTATTCTCAGTGAAAATAGGGACAATTTTTTTTTTTTTAACTCTTAAGCAGAAATGCATCTATCTTGCAGAAGAATTACCCAAAGTTTGTTGGGAGGTCTTTTCTGTTTATCTTTTTTTTTTGATCAACCACTTAGAAGTGGTTATTCTGCCCTTTTAAAGTCACAGTTTGGGATGGCCTTGCAAAAAACCCACTACCAAAATATCCAAGTATTCCTGCCGAGAGTTGCTGTTGACAAGGAAAAAATATCTTGAAATTTTAGTCCTAGACTGATTTTGAGCCAAGCAGGACGTGGAAAGTACCTTTCCAGCCTAGTTCTGACACAACACTGAGGTCCAGGAAGATCATTGCCACAGTTTAGGAAAGGTATTCTCCAATTTAGTGCACAGAAAATTTGACTTGCTTTAATTCTGGTATTTCTTATTACTTGGGTGTTGCTTTTTACTATTATGGGTTTTCTTAAATCCAGTTATGGGAAATATGTTGTACAGTATCTATCTGTCCATCTTTCAATCTATGCACCCAGCCATGAGGGACATGAAATATCCCGTTTCCAGCTAGTTTTTAGCATTTTTACCTTTATCTGTGCAGCAATATAGTGTCAGTTTGATCTTAATGAAATATTTTGTTTTTCTGCCAAGCTCAAGTTGCATATCCAGGGATGGCCAATGTCTCTGGAGGATTTTCCAAATTCCTTTTGCCAAGGCAGTTTCTCTGGAAAGGCAGCAGTGTGGGTGGAGTTGGATCAGATGGATGCATATGCTCTGTGACTCGTGTTTGAATGGACCTTGTACCACTCACTGGGCCCAGTGATGCAAAAGAATTTCAATTTTCCTCTTTTGCTCCTGCAGTCAGTGCTCAATCTGTTTCTAGAGTGGTGCCTGAACCTCTGACAGATCTGGGTAAAAAAAAACATCTTAAGTTGGTCATCAGGGTATTCAGATCACAACAGACTTCTGTGTGAAAGAAGATTTTTGGGGAGTTATTTTCACATTTGGTATTTTTTGTAACGGGAGTCTGGCAAAGCATTGGTGAAAAATATTGCAGGTAGGACTGGTCCCATGTCACAAGGAAAAAGGACAGGGTCATTCAGCTTCCAAGAGTTCTTTGAGCCCTATTGCTTGGGATTTTGAGGTTCAGTGACGAGCACTGACACGGAATTTACATTGAATTTACATAGAATTTACATGCTGCTTGGTGCTATGGGCTGTGGTTTTACAGAATGGATGAGATTCCTTGCATGGAATTAGGTCAAAATTAAGACACTTACAGATGTTTGTAGATAAACAGCTTGCCTCAGCTCTCATTATGACCACCAGAGCCCTGGAGATGGATTCACATGACTGAAGATAAGTACCTTTGCTGTTTTATTTCTCATTTTTTTTAATTTTTATTTATTTTGATTTCAGAATTTATATTCTGAAGTACTCAGTGACTTGTTTTGAAGTCCAGTAGATGTACGGGTGTCCCTTTGCTATTGTGATTTTGAAAATGCAGTTTTAACTGTTTTAATCCTGCTGTGCTGATATGGTTATAATCCAGCCCATTCAGGAGAGACCTTTATTCTAATGCTTCTAGTTTACAAATATTTTGTTCCTTTATTCAGAAAAGAAATTATGCCCCTACTTTGTGGCCATAAATATTTTTGTGGTTAAGCTTATGAAGGATTTCTCTTGGGAATTTTGTTTTTGTATGGCTAAAGTTCTTTGAAATCTTTCAGTTTCATTTTTCTATTACCTTCATCTTTCTATTAAGAAGTATTAATGGAATCACAACTTTATTCCTTTTTTTTTTTTTTTCTCTAATACTGGACAAAAATGGTTTCTATTCCTTCCTTTACAAAATGTAAAAAGACTGAAATAAATAAGAATCAGAGTGCCTTTGGAGATTGGCCTTTTTGACTTTAAATGTCCCAATTAAAACCTAGTGCTTGGTTCAAAACATCTGGTAAGTTTATGAGGACTCATATATCCCAGAGATTTGACAATTCATACGTACATGTTTTATTGCACTGTTCCTGTGAAATACAATGTAGACAGAAATATTGTCCCCTTGCCTCAGCAGGCTTGACAAAAGAGAAAAATAGAGCCACAAAAATTTCCAACAGGTTGGGAAATTTATCTGATCTGTGGAAGGTAGTCCTAAGAGGAAGACAGACATCCTGTGAGGTGATTTAGATCCAAGTTTTTACAGATATATAGATATTGGTCTGCTTTGCAGGGGGAGTGAAGCTGGCTCCTGGTGTATGAACTCCGCAAGCATTTAGACCTGGAGGTGTGGAAAGAGGTCACTTGGTGGCCAGATCTGGTGTTCAGAGGTGGGATACATGGACTGGTGCCTCCCAGGGATGGGGACACCTGTGAATTTGGTCCCTTGCTTGCTGTTCTGTTCCCAGGTAAAGGTGGGTCCCACTCCTTTCTCCTCACAGGGAGCAGTGGTGGGGCTGCAGCCTTTGGTGAACTCACAGCTGTTGATGTGCCAGTATTTAAGCTGAGTTTTCTGGGAAGTGGGAAATTTCCTGAGCTATTGGTCCTTCCAGAGCCTCTCAGGTTCTCAGGAAACAGCTCTGAGAGCAGATGGAAGGAGAAGGTCAGGACACCACCAGACAGTGCAGGTGGCCTCTGGGCCAGGGGAGGCTGGGGCACCTCCTGAGCTTGGGTGGGCACAGCCTGCGCACATTTTGTGATGGGCACCTAAGGATTTCCACGTGTTTCACCCCAGGCTAAAGATCCTTCAGAGAGGAGGGTTCCTGGGCACAATTACACTCTTCAGATCAGGCACGTGGGAGCTTTCAAGGGTGCTGAGGAAACAGTGAATTTTAGGCAATCATAGCTGGTCACTGAAGTGTGGCCAGTCCTGGCTGTGGGACCTGAGTAGCTGAGGCATGGGAACTGACTTCAGCACTGGTCCCATTTCCCGTGTTTTGGAGCCTGCTCTCTGTCACTGCCTTTCTCTACAGCTACAAAGGAGTAAATTCACCTTCCTGGGTCTCTCTGTCCCCAGCCCTTTTCTCTGCCTGAAATAACTCTCCTGAGGCAGAGCCAGCCTGGCTCTGTGAGTTACCCTTGCTCTGCTGAGATGTGGAAAAGAAGGACAGGGGGTCATTTGGTGCTCCAGGAGCACTGGTGTGACAAGGGAATCCCAACCCCTTACAGCCCCATATCTCCAGGTTTAATGCAAAATGCTTCAGCATTAGGATTTGATGGAAAACTCTGACTGCTGTAGTGCACTTGGGAAATCACAAAATGCCTTGGGATTCTTGTAGTCAATCTCTGCAGATTCATATGTATCCATTTGCCCTCAATTTCATGTGCTATATACCTAAAAATCAAACTTTTTTCTGCATTTAACTCTGATGTGATTCAAAGCTCTAAAATGTAATGCATTACAATTAGCCATTCCCACATCCCCAAAACATAAAACAAATTTCTGTCTTTAAAAAAATCCTATTGCACCATTTTTCCAACAGACCCAGAGAACTTAGAGAGAATGATAAATTAGTAAAAATGATCCTTTGGGTACATTTTTTATCCCTACCCAACTTATAAATAGGTTACATTAAAAAAACAAACAACCTCTGAAGTGCATTTTAGTAAGTAAAATAAAACAATTCAGATTTATTGCAGCTCAAGAAACAACAAACAAGCCAGCTGAAAAATAGAAGTAAAGAGTTTTACAATGTAATGAATGGCAAGGTAGGAGCTATTATTTGCATGAAACTTGTTTAAAAATAAGCATGCTGTTAGCAAGCTATATAACATTTTTCTACATTATACTACTTCCCAATTTTGAATTTTTTTAATGAATGGGGAATTGCTGTTATTTCCTAAAGCACTCTGATCAAGAACTGTTATACTGAGGCATCCAGCTGACTTACTAGCTTGAAAACCAGAATGCAAGGAAGGAAAAGGAAAGCAAAAAGGAATCAATGGGTGCTAAATAACCCCAGCTGAAAAGAAAGCACATGTCACAGATGCATTTAAGCATGGCATGTCCAGGAGTAGTAGGAATTAGCATAACTGCTGCCATGGAAATCAGCAAGAGTTTAATCATCAAGTTCCATGGGTGATGACTCAGAAAAATGCTGAGTGCTTTTGAAAAATCTTGCTCCAATAATTTGACTCTTCCTTTTTTTTTTTTTTTTTTTTTTTAACAACTTGATCATATTAAGAGAAGGGGAAAAGAATAAAAGTCTGTGCTCCATTTTGTCACATCTGGCATGGTGATAAATCCAGTTGTGCAGTGATCTCTGTGCACCATTACAGAGTTGGAATTTGCTGACTGAGAGCACCAAACACTTGAGGGGTCACAGATCTGAGCTGCATGACATTTTTGATTTGGTGAGTGAGCTGCTTTGACACTTCTGAAATACACTGCCAGTTTTATTTCATTCAAAACTCCACGGATTGTTCAACCCTAAATCATAAATGGTTTAGGCTGTCCCAAATCTGCACTTTCAATAAATAAGTGACTTGTCCTTCCCAAAATCTCCACATTTGCAGCCTGTAGTAGGAGCTGGAAGAAAAAGGCAGCTCCACAGCTCTTGTTAGTCCAGTGGAAGCCAGATGGCAAATCACTGCCTTCTGATTAGCCCTGAGTGGCAGAGATGGCAAAGCTGACAGTGAATGCTGACAGAATAAGGCAGCACATGGCAGGTTTTAAACTGAATGTATGAAGGAAGGAGTGGACCGAACTGAGAACAGAATCTTTGTTTCTCTATCCTTCCACAACGAAACTGCACCGTGTCAAGACAATGGAAAAATGCTGATTTTTCTTCCCGCTCACTGAAAAAGAAATATGAAACTTTTAATGGAAAAATTATTATAACATTATTAAGTTCCATAAAACAACTCAAAGCAGACAGAAAAGAAAGCCAACTCTTTGTAAAACACATTGATTTCAAATATGAAAGGAATTTGTGGAGGCAGGGGAAAGGAACATGTCTTGTTGTTAATTACAGCAACACCTTTGATTTGTGTAGCCAAAAAATCAGAATGAAAAAGATGAGATGCTTTAGATAATGCAAGACAAGTGTTGTCCCTATACCCTGGCAACAGATCAAGAAAAAGTGGTACTGATTATTATATTATATTTGAGGTACCGTTTCTGTCTCTGATACTTTCCTTTTGTTTCTTTCTGTTCATCACTGGAGTGATTTCATTCTTGAAAATGATGTATATTTTACAAAGTAGGTAAATAAAATTAGTAACTTGTTGCCAGGAGAAAGGTCTGGCATTTGGCTTATGAACGAAGTTTCTGCCCTTTCATTTATGCATTTCAGCACAACAAAAATCTTATTTTAGTGGCTTCAATTTCTTGTCATCTCCAAAACTTGGACCCAAGTCCTTGCAACAAGGGTTGCTTTCCTTTTTGTTCTGCTGAGTTTCTCTGCTTTGCTCTCCGAGTTTTGTTCCAGTGGAAAGAGAACACCAGTGATGTTGACCTTCCACTTTGAGGAATGAAGAAGGCATCAGACATAATCTACTTCACCAACTCTCCTCTGCACAGGCTGTAAACTGAGTGCTTTCCCAGGAAGGCCATGAAGTTGGCATCCTTCCCACCTGAGACAGAGCAGCTCTTACAGGACAAGTAAATACTCTCACCTTGCTTTCAGAGTCCCCACTATCTTGTTCTGCCTTGTGTGTCTCAGATAAACAAAGACACGAGTTCACATTTTGAGGTGTTTGTTCAACATCTTAAAAAGAAGGGGAAAAAATCCCTTTAAATTTAGCTAGTAAATGCAAACTTTCACTTCTCCTTTTTGCAGAGAAAAAAGTCTCTGTCGAATTTGACTCCAGAGGTTTTGTATGGAACAAAAGCTTGGATAACCTGGCATCTCTTTCTTTTCTATTTTTAGTGGCAGTTTAAAAGGAAATTCCTGAAGTGGATTTTCATTCCTTCTCCTTAGGGTACATCAGACTCAGCAGGTGGCAATATAAACTTCACCAGCTGACACAATGATTCTCACTTGGAAGAACCATTCTTGAGGGGAAGAATAAAGTTAACTGTTAAAAACACCCTTATCTGATGTGGCCAGTGAAGAGAATATCAAGAAAGCTGAAGTCAGCAATTGCACAAATACTTTAAGGCTTTTGTTGTATACATCTGTCTCAGAAACTTACTGCTCTAGTTTCCCACTGGAGCCAGTGCATGAAGTTTGATCGGATGGCCTTTTGTGTTCAGATTTTGTGCTTGCCTTCATCCATCTCAGTGATGGATCTCAGCTCTTCAGATCCCAGTGATAACAAGGTCTCCGAATTTTAAAGTCTAGAGTAATTATTCATTTATTCCTTCCTCTTCCACCTTTGCCAACAAAGACACCTTTCATGAAGGAACATCTGAGACGAGCCAGGCAGTGGTTGGAGTGACCATGGCACTGATCACCAGTGTCAGCAAGAACCTTTTGGCTCTTGTGAAAGCTTTCTGCTCTGCCTCTCACTTTGTTCTATGTTATCCTCATTCTCAATGCCCTCTGCTGTCTTCCCAGCTCTGTTCTTCTCCACACTCTTCCTCACCAAACATCATCTCTAGCCTTCTCTTCACATTCTCTTCCGCTTCTCACATCCTCTCTGCACTTCAAAACACGTGTTTCAGTTACATATTAAATAAACACAAATAATACATAAATACTGAAATTAAGGAGATACATTTTTATTCCCAAGATCAATGCCCTGTGGCACACTTATGATCTGAAATCCCTGCCTCTGGCAGCTTTGCTTGCACAATAGCTTTGTCCTCAGTGTGGTTTGTCTGTTGTGAAGCAATTCAGGCATGGAGAAACCCTTGTTGCATTATTTGTACAGTTGGGACTTGAAGCATGTCTGCTCTCAACCGTCACATTTACAGTAATCCTTATGAACTTTTGTTCCACAAAACCACAAGACCACAGTTTTTCAGGAGACTTGCAAAGAAGTCAGCACATGTTAGGTGGGGGAGTGTAATGTTTCCCATATACACACTCCTACCTGATGGCAATAATTCAGTGTAATCCCCTTTTGTAACAGGCCAAACCAAATCCAAGATCAGATTTGGTGCAGGTAACAAGGATTCAGGAAAATAATTTGCACAGCTCCACTGCCACACGGCAGCTTGTGAAACTGTTGTAATCTCATTCTGTGCAGATCCTCTGAAAACATGGTCCAGTTTGCTTTTGCACTTTATCTAAAACTACTACCAGGTAAGGAATTAAATAGTCAATAGCTTAGATAGGGAATTTAGGAGCGGGAGGTCAATTACTGAACAGACATTTCTGGAGTGACCTTGGGTAAATTACAAATTGACCTGTGGTTCTGGCTTTTCATTGCTAAACCTGCTATGGGGGAAACTCCATAAAATACCAGGATTTTGCAGCATGAACGGCTGCAGGAATTCTCTAAAGAGAAGTTGCAGCACATGATGTTTTCATTCATAGGGTGTCAATTTTGAATTACCTCAAAATATTGCCCATGCTGGGGAGGGAACCCTGGTGATCCACATCATATCAAGCTGTGCAAAATAAATTCCCAGTTAAAGGGTATCAAGTCCCACCTCATTTTTCACGCCACATCACTTTTGTGCAAACATTTAGAAATATAACTTTAATATCACTTTAATGGAAGCAAAATAATATGGCCTTTCCATTCAATGGAAGATTAACCCTGGAAAAAAATAATTTACTGCCCATTGTTTTTGCCTTTTAAGTTAATGGAGCTTTTCAATTAATAACAATAAAGCAGGCTTTTACACAGAATATTAATTTTATACAAGCAATATCCTCACCTTTTTCTGTTCAGTTCAGTGTCATAATGTTCTTGGGACTCTCTCCTAACTCAGAGATGTTATTAGGAAGTACTGATAGCTGGCTATTGCTCATCTGTTGGATCTACAGTCAGTCACAGACCACTGTTGTAAAACTCCTAATGACTTGGAAAGAGCTTTCTGGAGCAGAAAGAACTCGGTGTAAACTGCAAATTTCTGGGTGTGTTTCCCAAGTGTCTGCACTTAACAATGCCCTAGGAGATACAGTAGGTTTACACAGGCAGATAGTGACAGGACAAGGGGGAATGGTTTGGAACTAAAGACGAGAGATGCAGGTTAGATGTTAGGAAGGAATTCTTCGCTCAGACAGAGCTGAGGCACTGGCACAGGTCGCCCAGAGAAGCTGTGGCTGCTCCATCCCTGGAACTGTTCCAGGCCAAGTTGGATGGGGGTCTGAACAACCTGATCGAGTGGGTGGCATTTCTGCCCGTGGTAGGGGTTGGAACTGGGTGATCTTTAAGGTCCATTCCAATCTAAGCATTTCAATGATTCTGTGATTTAGCAGAGGCAAGAGGACTTCAGCAGGCATCAGTGGTTCCCGGTGTCCTTGTGGCTCCTGGTTTCACCCATATCTGGTTCAGTGCATCAGGATTTCCTCAGCAATTCTATTTCATGTACCAGAGGTATAGAGCAAAACAGCCCATGTTGCCAAGGAATGAGGCACCTCTTCACATCAACTCCTGGCATGAAATGATGCAAAGGAGGCAGATTTGGTTCTGTTCCACCACCGCTGCCAGGAAAATCTCCTCCTGACTTTGGCTTTCAAACCATGCAATAAAAAAAAGGTTCTTTACACAATACCATGAACCCATTTCTGTATTTTAAATACAGATGGCTCCCAAAGGAAATGTCAGCCAGTGAGTCCTCTCACTGAACAATATTTAATTCTGCTGTCCAGCATGACCATGAGCACATGTACCTTCCCTGCTCTGTCTCATGGCAAGCTTTCCTGAGCTGCACCTTGCCTGTGTGCTTGGGTTTTCCAGCAAGGGGCTAGGTGAAAAGGGGATGATATCTATTGAATCACCCTGCCATTATGTCAGGACCTAACCAAACTCTGTGTCCTAACTCAGGAACTGCTGGAAGCATTGTGGATAAGAATTCCCCTGCAGTGAAGACACAAACATTGCACTGCAGCCCCACTCAGTTCTGTCTATCTTTTTGTTCCTGAACATGGAGATGTGTACTGCCAGTCTATTTTAATTAGGGAGCTTCTGTCTGTTAATTTAGCCACACTGTCATGTCTTCTGCCAGTTCACTTGCCTCAGAATGCCAGGAATTTGTCATGTAGTGAGCACCTCTCTGTGTCAGCTCAAGGGCTCAGGTCCATCTGAACTTGAGCCAGAAGAAATTTGGAAGTGGTTTTAAAGCTGCTCCTCTCCACAGTCATTGAGAAGGGATTCACTTGCAGTAGATGACTCATTCCAGCTGTCTCAGGCATTCATTTTTGGGCATGTTGGAAGTGCCCTGTGAAAAAATCTCACTTCTACTGTCCACAGGGCATCTATTTAAATAGCATCTCCTGTGAACTTGAGGTTCACAGTTGCCCTGATGCTCATAAGAGATACAATATTGATTTCCTGTGGAGACACAGGGCAGCAAATCAACCCCACTATCTCACATGGGGAAATCTCTGAGCAGATTTGATTTTAAGCTGAATTTCACCCTCATGTCTTAATAATTAGTGGGCTGAAGACAGGTGAGCCTAGGTCAACTTTAAAGGAATTTAGAATTGTTACCTTACTTTATTTTGGGACGTGCTGCAAGTCTGAAGGTGATACCAGAAATAAGACCATTTTTACAGAGTTCTAACACATCCTGCATCATGTCATCCTGTCCCAGGAAGAACAAAGTCTATACTGTAGAGGATAGAAATTTTTACAGGCAAATTTCAGAGAAGAGGTCAAGGCCTGCCCTGTGGCAAAAACAGCAGCCCATGGACCCACTGCAGAACAAAGCTGAACCCATCAGGGAATTTTGTGGTGCTTCTCTGGAAACATACTTGAATAACAACAGAAAATACTGGGAGAGTGGGAGGGAATCACAGAGAAACAACAGAGGGAACACCAAGGCCAGCAAAATAGGAAATCCTTCAGGGTCAGGCAGATATTTCTGAAGGAGCTACAGCCCCTGTGGATGTGAGGACCCACATCAGAGCAGAGGAAGAGTGAGAAGAAGGAGCAACAGAAATTGTGTCAGGACAGCTGAAGGACCAAAAAGATATCCTAGAAAATTTCAGATTCCACTAGATGATTCCAGTCTTCATCTGAATTAACTCTTGATAGTCTATGCACAGGAGTCTTAGAATTAGGGGCCAATTCAAAATAGCAACACTGACGTCCTTGGAACTACAAGGAAACATGATAAGGGTTGGTCTGTTAAAAAAAAATACATTATATGGGAACCAGGCCTCTGAATGTTTTAACAAGAAGAGGTATCAAGCCTAAATGGCAAATTAATAAAAACAGAATCTAACTCAAATCTAACAGGATTTAAACTGGCACAGTTACCATGGTAACTTTACTGTTGACAAGCAATACTTAAAACATTTCCTGTCAATTAAAAGCACTGTTTGGTGCTGCTGAGAAGTACACAATGAAATGATTCCCCTAAATGTCCCCTGGAGGAAGCACTCAAGTGCTTGGATGCATCTCAGTTATGAGCACACACTCCACACAGCCAGGTACATTACTGACCTTTTGGATGTCAAAGGACATTAGAGGAGATATCAACCCATGACCAATTAAAAAAAAATATATTTTTTAAAAAAAGAGCTTGAATCATTAGTTCCTGCAATATAATCACTTTATCTTAAAATGGCCACATATGCAACATGAATCCCCACTGTTGCTAATCAGATAGTTCCACGCCGTGATCTGTTAAAATCTGAATTTGTTTTCTGCCTACTTTTCTCATACATCAACAAGCTCAAAGAGTCTTTTTTCCTTTTCCTTCCTTTACATGTAAAGGTTTCCTGCAAAAATCAATTTTATCTGTCGAATGAACGAGGAATAATCTGATGGCACTTCTGCAGACCTGATATCAGAAACCTTTGACAGTGTTCTTCAAAAATGTTCTTCTCTTTTGTGTGGCTTGTCTGTGAGGCAATTAGCCTGCAGCAAGTCCAGATTTTCTCATTCACAGAGCCTTTCATTTCAGCATTACAAAAATGCAGTACTTTCATTTAATTTTTCTCTTCTCAAAGCAAAAAATAATTCATTACACTTTTAAAAGAAAACTATGGAGAATGTCTTCCTGATATTTTTCTGGGAAAACGTACACTATGTGCATTTTTAAAAAGACACTCATACTTACTCAGAATAACACACAAATAACATTATGGATTCTAAACCTGTAACATTGTCTTTTCTGCCCTTGTTCATGTATATGAAAGCTCTGAAAAAACATTTTTTATGGAAAATAAGAATTCAGTACATGAAAGCACATGGAAGACAAAATGTATTCTCTCATTTTGATGTACCCATGATTCTCACTAAAGATTCAGAGTGGTACAACACTGTCAAGACAGAACACTGTGGTACACAACTTTTAAATTAGCATAGGCCAAAATTTGATCTTAAGTCATATTGATAATTCCTATAGAATGAACATCTCAAGTATTTGGCAGTGTGGGGTAGAAATACTCAGTCAGTGTTGGTATGAACTTCCTGTTACCAGAAGACCCCTAGGATCCAGGTAGGAAGTACCTGAGCTGTGTATCTTCCTCTAGACATCATCCTTCATTTGAAAGAACTTTTCAGTTTCATGAGAAAATAAAGGTATTATTGAAGACAAGACTGCAAACCAACTTCATGTAGTTCCAAGAGGGCCCTTGTAAACTGTTTCCATTTGAAAAATGTGGGGCTTGAAGTGATACTTACAGTCTTTTAAGATCTGTTCAGCCGACTTTTGAACAAACAAAAGCTTCAACAGAGGGAACTTTTCTGGTGCTACACAGAAGTGCATCTGCTCTCAGCACAGACAGAAGATTTAGGATACAATACCTACACACCCCTTTCATACAGGAATTTGATTCACTGTTCAGGACCTATACCAAGGCCATTTGTTATCTTAAGCCTATTTCTCCTGATTTCTGTTCTGATCTCGATTTCTCTGAGTAGCTGCTGTGAACCCCTGTCACTTGAAACACTCAGACATTTCCAACAGCAGCACAGCCAGCAGGAGCTAAAATGCTGAAAATATGAGCACGATTGGAACCAGGTTCAAAGTCATGCAGCTGACTGCTTTTAACCTCTTCCACTCTCCATACATCTTCTGGTACAGACTGGGAGATCTCCTGCTGGAGCTAAGGAAGCTACACTGATTTATACCAGCTAAGCATTACGGGGCAATGGACTGTTCAGAGAATTTTATCTACAGCTTAGTTGTCACATAAACAGCTGAAACTTCTCTTAGTTAAATGAGGTCTTCCTTGACTTATGCTGGTGCAGTGACAGTAGAATTTCATTCATGTTCCCCTACATTCTGCACTCAGTGGCATTTGCTAAGTTATAGAATGTTAGCTACATTTACAGAGAAAAAGAGCTTCATTGCATTTAATGAAATTGCCTCTAGCAAAAAGCTGCTTTATTTTTATTTTTTTTTAGAGAAAGCAGTAATGAGTTACTCATTTTTGTGATGCTTTCAGTTCTGGGAAGTTACACATCACATTATGCCAGTTTAGGACTTGAAGCCTGTGATCAGCTCTGTGTTTTTTTTCTGGTTAAGCTCAGAACAATTGCACATAGTTAGCTGAAGTGAATCATTATTTTGTCAAATCCAGAGACCCTCTGCACTGAGCTAATTCTCTTTCAAAAGTCACAGTGTAGATTGGTTGTCCCCAAAAGCAAGACATTTCTTGCTGCTTGTGGGAATTGAGATGCTTTTAATAAGGCTGGGCTATTCTATGTGATACAAGCCTTGTTCAGCAAACTCTGTCTGCTGCTTGATTGCTTTAAAGAAAATGTTTTTCTCTTTCCCCATTACTGATATGGCTCCAAACAACTGCAGTCTGTAGGTTAATATACAAATGCAAAATAAAACATTCACTGGGCAAGCAACATGGGACTAAAAATCCTTTAAATAAACTAACATAAAGGCAAACAGGCCAATGACTTTATAAGACCTTGAAAATGTTCTATACCTGTCCTTAACATCAATCTTCTCCCATGTGTCTGTCCACATGCACTTCTGTAGCATTTTTCCTGGATAGGTGCACAGATTTTCATCAGTGAGATCCCAGTTCAAAGCCTGTGACCCAGAGGGAAATTTATTAGGTTCCAATTTGAGCTTGAGGGCTTGAAAGGTACTGAGAGGACTTGCAGCCCCTGACAAGGCAAGGACTTTCCAGAGGGTGACTTCCTGGCAAATGCATGTCCAAGACTTCGTTCTATGGAAAGAAAGTAAGAATTTAGGTGAACATTCATCCGTTGAATTAATCCTTTTCCAGTCATTTTTTTCTTTGTGAGATGGATGTCTTCAGTAGATGTAGTACTGACTGGTATGATTCCCTTTCACTGAGTTAAAAAATCCAAACCAAGCTGCCCCTCTCCATAATGCCCCTGGGTAGGTTTAACAACAGCAGCGCTCTCAGTAGTTACCAGCTGAGATTTACCAGCTCACCTTACAGAGAAAAGCTGGAGGAAGAAAACCCGAGGGGCAGGGAGCAGAGCACGGAGCAGCTGCAAGGGCCAAGTGAGCTTGGTGCCCTTTAAAGCCCCAGGTGGGCACTCAAGGTCAGCCAGGAGAAGTGAAGGATTCAAGCTGTGGCCAGCAGAACCCAGAGGGGCCAGAAGGGAAAGTTTTTGATGTGCCTGGCTTCACACATCTGCTGGCAGGCAGCTCTGGTCATGGAGCTCTAACCACATGGATAAATCAGCCTGTTTGACAGAGAATTCATAGAAACATTTCAGCTGGAAAAGACCCCAAGATCATCGAGTCCAGCTGTTCCCCAGCATTGCCAAGGCCACCACTGACCCATGTCCCCAAGGGCCACATCCACACAGTTTTTAAATCCCTCCAGAGGTGGTGACCCCACCACTGCCAGGTCTTGACAACCCTTTTTTTTCCCAACAGCCAAACTGAAGGATTTGAACCCACCGCATTTTGAAATCCACTGATTTTTGAATTCCACTGCATTTTTTAAAAAACAATTTGTAGATGTATTCATACAAACAGAGTTGTGAACTGAATCATCCCAGAAAGAGTTTAACACTCAGAATGGGTACAGGGAATTTTCCTTTCCAGTTTCATTACTGGACTTGAAATTCTAAGTTTATATGCTGCTTTTGTCTCCATGGAAAAGGAGGCAGAGTTCTAACACTACCTCTGTAAAACTTAGACAGAGTAAATGTTATAAAAATGTTGATAAGAAAGAAGATATGATCTGTTCTGATTCAAGAAACTCATAATGTTGGCAAAAATGTGTATATACAAGACTTTAAAAATTTTCAGCTCAAATGAAAGAAAATTTTTATTTATTTTTTCCTTCAGTGTATAGAGAGCAAAAAGAAATAAAAATAAGCTAAAAGAACATTCAGAGAAAGAAAAAATGATAGATGAAAGAAAAAGTAGTACTAATTTATGATTTAAATAATGCCAAAACTTGGACTTAATTCATTCCCTCTCAGGAAGAGCAGCATCCCCAGTTCCCTCTGGGAAAAAAACTTTAGATTTCTTTCTATCTGCTCTGTCAAAAACAATCTATGCTTTAGTCAAGCACAAAGTCAAGCATGAAGTACTAGGTTAAAACTCAGAGGAGCTGGGTGAAATTAAAGGGAAGGAAAATCATCTTTTTGAGCTACTGGTCTTTTGGGCCCTATAACTTAGAAAGTTTTAGGATTGAGGCAATCAAATCCAGAAGATTTCACTGTGACAGCTGGCACAGAGCGAGCTGAGTAGTGGCAAGGAAGCACATCCTAGCCTCAAAAATTGGCAGTAACTTGAATAATACCCTTTTTAACTACCACTTGCAGTCCTGCCAGATCCTCAGTGCTCCACAAGTGCTGCTTGATGCCCTTTCAACTCCAGTGGCTTACTAGGAGCCATCAAAACAACCACCCAGTTATTACAGTGTTAATGTGATTTTAATAATAATTATTCATTGCATCCGTAATTTTTAATTAGTTACATACCAGGCTGCCCATGTCAAATAATGTAAATTCCTCCAAAGCTGAAAACTTCCAGAAGAGGTGCACTGAGAATAACCTATGGTATGCAAAGCATATGGCAGGTCTTAATAAGGCTTAATTAAGTGCTTGTTTAAATCAAAATGCTGCAAAAATATTTATTCTATTTTTATGTGTAATTAAAGTGCATTTGTAAAATTATGCTAATTGCTAGACACAGGAGAAAAAGACACCCCTTCCAAATTCATTAAACAAGCTTAAGAACACTGTGCATTTACCTTACTTAATGTTAATGAGATAACACTTGCAAAGTATTTTGAAGCTTTGAAAGGCAACATTTTCTTTTATTCACTATTGCTATTCCAATTACTTAAAAAAACCCCAGTTGGTTATTCATTTAAATCATAGAGTCAGAGAATGGTTTGAGTTGGAAGGGATCTTAAAGATCATCCAGTTCCAGCACTCTGCCATGGGCAGGGACACTGGACCAAGCTGATCCAAGCCCCTTCCAGCCTGGCCTTGGACATTTCCAGGGATCCAGGGACAGCTTCTCTGGGCACCCTGTGCCAGGGCCTCCTCAGCCTCACAGGGAAGAATTTCTTCCTAGCATCTAATCTAGATCTATTCTCCCTCAGCTTAAAACCATTTAATTTTAATTTCAATTTTAGTAATATTAATTTTAATTTTATTCATGTTTATTTATTTATTTCATTCATTAATTTTATTGAATTTCATTTTCCAGTGCCACATTTTCCACACATCTTCTCCTCTCCAGGCTGAACAACCCCA
>VXAX01004369.1:803757-826760 GCA_013399835.1 Leptocoma aspasia
TTTTTTTTTTTTTTTTTTTTTTAATTGCTCCCTGCCAGGCTTTGGCTCAAAGGGTCTCCAAGGAGTGGAGCAGGAAGGAGAGCACACAGAGATATCTGCAGGAACTCCAATCTTTCTCCATCTCACCCTGCTGACGTTGTGTGTGACAAACATTCTGGTGGGTCACCACGTCCCTGTCCAGGGAAGGCTGCTGCCTCCCTGTAGCAGCAAGGCCCTCAGTGAGAGCTCCCACAGGTGCCTCTGTTCCACAATTCCAAGATCAGAGATGGGCAGAGAGTTATGCAGAACATTTTCATGTTCTGAGTGCCCACACTGTGCTCCAGCAGGCAGCTGCTCTCTGTGGACGCCCTTCCCTGAACGTTTGCCACAATCAAAGCAGGCTCTACATCCATGTACAGAATTCCAATGGCTCAGCTCAAAAGGCTAAAATCCCTTATTCTGTCAGGAGAATGTCAGCTTCATGATTTGAGGGGAACAAAGGAGAGAAGAGGCAACATCCTCCTTTCTCCCCTGCCGTGAAAGATCTTGTACTGCAGGACGTTTGTGGATTTGTTTTTACATCTCTCTGACAGCAGCACTTCTCTCCTGGCCAGTCAATACAATGTGATTGTGCTTTGGATTTCTGGTTCCCATTAACAGCTCTCCCTTTGTAGCAGGGCTGAAGAGCCACACCAGACATAATGGGCTGCTGTCTTTTCAGATTGCCCCCAAAAGAATGGATAATTTCATCAATTTTCCAGCTACTTTTAAGCCAGGAGTTTAGAGCAGTGTGGGGTCACATTTTGTACTTGCTTAGCTAGAAGTGCAGCAGTGTTTTCTTTGACTTGAACAAATGACTGCCCTATAACTCATAACAAGGCAGCTGCTGCACTGTTTTGCCTCGAAGTTTCCATCCATAAATGAGAATGGGTTTGAATTTGATGTGCTTTTATTGATGTGTAATATAAAACAAATGCATAAACTGCATACAGCAACACTAATTCACCCTGGAACTGCAGGCAACCAGAGTGGGTGCAGCAACTCTTTAAAGCCTATTTAAAGTTATAAAATAATACAAACATATACTCCTCTGTATGTCCTGCTGATCTATCCACATTTCTATATCCAAATAGATATGCAGTGCAACATTCTTTTGTTTCTTCTCATTTTTGGGGTGGTTACTTCCAGCCTGTCAGAATCAATCCATGCTTAGGAAGATGTTTTAGGGAATGGGGCAATTCTACAGCCCCTACACAACACAATCAACAAAATACAACAGACAGACAGAGGGAAAAGCACAAGAAAAATTATTAACAATCTGAAGTTGGAGAGATTGCTGTGTAAGGCAATCAAATCAAATAAGAAAATTCAGTTTAATCAGGGCACACATATTAAAGTGCCAAGTCAAAAACAAACCCTTAAGCTGATGGGAAAGAACACAGGTATAAGGGTCTGGGACAGATGTGAGACACACATTAATTATTGAAATCAATGAATCTGACATCCAGCTTTAAAAAAAAGAGACAAAAAACCTATGCATTTTGAACCCACTGAGCTCCCACTGTGAATCTGTGTTCTGTATGCAGTAATTCCATGGATGTCTGAGGGCTGGGGTAGCTTATAGGATGAAAAAGGTTTCTGCTTGTGGGTGTAGAGGAATAATGTGTCACCCACAGGCAATGTGGCCACTGTGTTTTGATAAATCAAATGTCTGATGGCAATGAAGAGAAGGAAATGATCTCTCTCTCTCTCAGGAGTGCTATAGCCAGTGAGATGTGCTGTGGGTGCTCCTCTGTGGGTGACACACATTTGTTTATCTGTGTTTTTACTCAGCAGAGGCCCATGACCTGACAATTTTCCAGTGCTTCATCTTAAGTATTATCCCTCTCCTTTTTTTCATTCATCTGACAAGAATACGGAAGATGAGTGGAAGAAAATCCTTAAAAAGAATAAAACTTCCTGCCAGCAGTGCACACTGAAGTCAGTGCTGATCTGCATTAATTATAGCCTGGAAACTGTCCCACCACCTTTCCAGCTGTCCCAGACTGCCAGCCATTACCAACACCTTGTACACAGGCGAGACAGATAAATGGATTTAACCTCAACAATTCCAGCTTATCCACTTGTGGGATGTGTGTGAGCCATCTGCAGTTCCCTGGGCATCACCCCCTCAGGAGAGCAGTGGAGGACAAAGCTTTGGTCCTGTCCCTCCAAGCACACACATCCCATATCTGGCTCCAAGTCTCAGCACAGCTGCTGTATTTTCTCTCATGTTTGGTTATATCTTTTCCCTGTAACACATGAATCTATAATGCCCAGTTCTTTGCTTTTGCCCTGGGTTGAATGCTGGTGTTAAGAGCATTTCATGCTCCAGCTCCAAAATGAAGCAGTGGTGAGGAAATACCATGAGAGGCATCTTGTTCCACCCAGACAGAATGAGCACGAGCCATCTTAACCTGGCAAGCACAAAACTCACAGTAAATATCTGTTATAAAGCCTCTGCAGACACAGAGGGTCAGGAAAGGAAATAACCTGGGGCATCCCCTTGCTCCCTGCAGGATGGCTTAGATATACTTCAAGGGCTTTAGGCTATGAACAACTAATAGTAATTCTCTTTTAGCTTAGGCCCAGGAAATTCTCAAATATTATGACCTGCAGCAAAATAACAGGTGTGCAACAATGTGCCAGTTGTGGGTTTGTTATAGCCTGTTGTTAGAAATAAATCCCATCTCCAGTTATTGCTCACATTAATCTCTATGTTCATTCCCTGGGTTTGACGTTAACTTCCAGCTTGATACCTAATTAAATATTGTCAAAATAAAGCCATTACTGATGCCATGTGTTAATGTAAGCACTGTGTTCAGTGTGTTCACTGGTTGGGTGGGTTTAGATTGAGATGCAGACCTCACACAGGAAAAAAAACCAAACCAACCCTTGGAGAACCCTCAGGGTGAGAATTGCAATGCAGCAAAGCTTTACCTCAGGTTACCACTTTTCCCATCAGTGACTGTTGGGGTCTTTTCTTTCTGGTGGTTGTTGTTGAGCCCCACACACTGCTGGGAACCTACCCCCTGGGCCCTTGAAGGAGGTTCCCTCTCGTGAGTTCTTTGCCAGGGCTGAAAAACACANACTCAGATTCTTTCCCATCACTTGCATTTCAAGGGGCCTGTGCCTCACCCTGGGTAAGCTGCAAATCTCAGCCAGGGGAAGCCAGTGTCTGGGGAAGCCAGCCTTCAAAGTGTCTCTGGAGTTTCGTGCAATCATGGCAAAGGATGAATGTTTGGGGGTTAGCTGGGACACTGTCAACACTTCATTAAGGCTGTTTCCTATTTGGCTGGCATTTCCCTTGCACTGAAATGCTTGTTATTACTTGTACCAGCAATAGCAAACACGTATTTGAATATTTTGGTATTCATTAAAAGTCCTTTCCTCCTTCTGCATGTCAATGCTTGATTTCCAAGACTATCAGGATTGTCCAAAGCTATTAAAGTAGCAGATTCTGCCAGGAAATTAAAAAAAAAACTGTGAGTATTTTTTTTTAAACTCCTGTTTCACAACATTTTCCACCAGTTTAGCCATCTAAATGTGTCTGGTATATAGCCTCCTTCCCTTAGTCAGTCTGAGCCTACTGGGATTCCTAGACAAAGCCTCCTTTTGCAGAAGGAACTACAAGTTTAGATTGGAAGTCTGATTTTTGATGGCAGTCCATCCTTTCATAAATGTACCTTTAATGGCTGTCACAACAGGAACACACACCTCAATTCTAATTTTTATTTCCTTTCCCCTCTGAACTTTGCTGTCATCAGAAATGGAATTCTGGAAAGGAATTTTCTAGACATTTTAAGACATCTACTCATTTCTTCACTGTAGCTTGTCAGTCACAGGTAATGGGAAAAATGAATTCACTGTACAGATAGACAAGAATGCGTTGCCTGAAGACAGCTTTGCCTTAGAGTTAATAATTTTGCCAGCACTTTTGCACCAAACTTTTCTTCTACATAACAGGAAGGAGTGCTGTGGCAATGAGATACCTTGTGCTCATCATAAACTTGATTTATCGAGCACTGTCTTTGAAGAATACCTGGAATGGTCACACTTGGTCACACTGGTACAGCTGTCCCTACACAGTTTTATTGCCTTTTCCACAACCCTTGTTACACAGGAAGGAAGGCATGGTGTTTGAAGAAAGGGACAACAGGGTGGAAAAAATGCTGTTCTGCAAGAAGCACCAAGTGCACTCCAGGGCTGAGGCCCTTATCCCCTGTCTTGGTATTTTCACTTGTCTAGCTGAGCTCCCTTAGCCTCCAGCGTGAAAAAGAAACATTTTAGTGTGATTTATCTGCCCGGGTTTAGATGCCTGTTTCAGCACGAGATGAATAGCACTGTTAGTGTCTCCTCCTCCTCTCTGTTACCTATTAAGGGAGTGCAGGACAACAAGCTACAGCGCAGCAATCTACACCAGGAATGTCTCTTTTGCTCAGATTAATCCCATTGCTGATATCTCCATTTCGAGTCACCAACATACTCTTCAACCTGACGCCATCAGTGCCGTGAAGCATAAAATTGGGCCTAAGGCTAACACTAGTGATGGATATTGTGTCTCAATATCCTGAAGTAGATCAGAAGAATTGTGCTTGCAGCTGAAGACTGAGTTGGTGAGGGCTCACCTGTTCCTGGTCCATCTTGGGAGAAAGACACCAGGGCATAAATCCTGAACCACTGCCATTAGCATCCTTGCTCAATTTTTTAGGTAATTTCTTTCAGTAGACAATGACAAGTTTAACCTGGTGATTAATGCTTAGACAGGAGATACCAGAACAATTTCCCTTTCTGTTTTTTTATTCACACAGAGAAAAAACACAGTTTATTTCTTGACATTTTCACTGAATTTGCACTGAATTTGTGTAAATTTTGCAAATTTGCGTGACTGTAAGGGAAGAAGAAGATGAATGTCTCAATACAGATCCTACCTGTCTGTGAACCCTGTCCTGACAGTGTGGAAATGGTTACAAAAAGAGACTGGTTTCCTTACTTAATTTGCTGAATGATCTGAAAGGATGCTTTACAGGAATCACAGAAAAACTTGGATATAACAGTGAATTGGCAGCCCAGGAGCTCTTTTCCTTCTGGTTTAAGCAGTGCCCTTCAGAGGTTGCTGCAGGCTGCTCTGGTCTCCTTCTTATTTATTAGAAATTATGACAAAACTAAAATAAAATACATTAATTTTGTCATGGGAGAGATTCTTACAGAAAATGCCTTTTAATTTCCTACTAGATAGGAAGCGACCCAGAATTGTGCTGGTTACTCTGACCAGCTAAAAATGGATAAACTTTAGAACCTGATGGGTTGTGATTGTTCAACTAGACTGTGACCCAAGCCAGGCCAGCAGAGCTGAGGTTTAGGATGCAGTGGTGGATTCAGGCACACCTGAGTTAGTTGGGACAGAGCTGGGACTGATAACCCAAGGGTTCAGCACAACTCACAAGCCTACCTGCACACCTCAGCAGCTACAGTGAACTGAATTTTCTGCCCAATTCCTCTACAATGCCACCATTCCTGTCACCTGCCTGTTGCAGTTACTTCCTGAATAGCAGCACAGACATGCCCAAATTTTGTAGAGAGGGGTCACCTATGGCAAAACATACCAGCAGAATAAAGCAACAGCACTGCCTGTGTGCCTGACCATCTTTGAAATAAAGCCTCTGCATGCTCACTTCTAGCAGTTTCAAATTCAGCAAGAAAAACTGGTCTGATTAGCCTGATGTGGAGGCAAAGCTCTGTATGAGAAGTACCATCCAAATAACAAGCTTTGAGGCCTTTTATTAACAAAAAGGTCATTGATGGTTTAATGCCCATTTCCCAGATGCCACATTAATGAGGACAAACTCATTTAAAAGATTTGTGATAAGCAATTAAGCTGCTGTAGGACTGCTTCAGCTCATTCCCCATCACTCCAAGGGCAAGGAAGAACGAAAGGAATGTTTTCCTGTGTGAGCAATAATGAGAGAGGAAGGAGACTCGTCACTGTTTTCTGCCTGGGTGTGTTGGTGGGCTGGTTCCTCCCTCCACCACACTTGTTTGCTAAAGCTGGGTGCACTGTAAATGGGAATAAAGCTTTAGGAATGACTCTTGCAGAGGCTTCCAGGGCCCTTGTGCTATGTTAGCTGTGCTCCACACAGAGAAATGGAGAGTCACTGGAAGCCCTGGGAGCTGTGTGTCACCCACGTCTGTAGGGGAAGGACCTGTGTGTCCTGGCATGAATCCAGCAGGGGTGGGAACTCCTTAACAAATTAAATCAGAGTCCCTGGAACAGCATCTTTAGCCAAAGGAAGCAACACAATGCCTCTGTTTTTCCAGCTACTATGTTCTGAGGAACAAGGTACTTTACCCTTTATGGCCCTTGGACCTATAATATCATGAATTTTTACTATATTAATTTCTTCCCTGTTGATGTCCATCCTCCTGAATCTTTCACATTTTCTTAGTTTTCCATTTTATTCTGTTCAGAAGCCACAGACTTTTCTGACTCTTCCCTGCCCACCCTCCAGGAAAAAAAATGCAGAAACTAAAGACTGAAGGGCGAGAAGTCAACCCCACATACCCTACACTTTTTTGTCTTCCAGTTTTACATAAGAACCGGTTTAGCACATAAGGAATTAAATTAAAAATTAGCTTAATTCAGACAAAAATTTTGATTTTGAAAGGTTATTTGAAAGCTAAGCCATTTAAGCTGCTCAAAGTAATGTCTTCATATATATTTCCATTTGGGAGTTGAGTTGTCAACAAGATCATTTTCTCTTTTCCCCCAGGTGCTTTGGGTGATTAAAGGACAAGAAGCTCTACTATTTGCATACATAAAGCACCAGCATGACTTAAATTCACTCTCCCTTGGCCCAAGGAGTTGTGGATCAAAATAAGCAAATCTTTCCTAGAATCCTGATCTGCATGATTGTGGATTTCACTCCATAAAAGCAATCATTTCCTCCACCAGCATGTTCTAAAGACAGCTGAAGTGAGGATTTTCTTCTTTAAAATAAATAATTCTCTGAGAGACCTCAAGAAGTGAATCCCAACACTCACGTCAGACCAAGAAAAGTGAGTTTGTAAATTGAACCCCTTTGGTTGTGCCTCTGCTGCTGCTGAAAGGCAATGAAAATGTGCTGAGTGTGGAGGACCAGGCACAAGGATGTTTTGTCTCAAACATTCTGGCTGTTGCACCAGGAAAACTGTGGTTAGAAGTAACTTTAGGTACCCTGTGGAAGTGTGTTGTAAAATATTAAGGTCTTGTCAGACAGAATTTTTGAGAAGTTTGTAGGAGGAACAGGGAACTGGATGAAGTCCTTGTGAAATTTACATCTTGTGGGCCAACCTCCTTGAGGATAAATAGTGGGCAGATTGCTGGAGTTAAAGCAACTTTATAATGAAAGCATAAGAGTTCCCTGGCACTGGGCTGGAGTCTTTGTTCAGTCTTAGGATAATTTATACCAAACATTGTGCCCCTTGTCCGCGGTCATGACACTGAGGCATTAAGTTACTTGGAATATCTGGAATAATATTGGGTTGTCTTCACCTGCTTTGGTGGTATCTGTGCAGAGTAACTGTGAGATTTGAGCCCCATTTGTGTTATGGCTGACTGGAGGCAGCTGTGGAGCATTTGGGCAGCTGAACTTCAGCTGAAGTATTTACAGCTTGCAGAGAAATGGCTGACATTTGGAAGGGATGTGCAGTGTTTAAAGACCACTGATTTAATATGTTGTAAGAGATCCCTAGGTGTGGATGCTTTCAAGTTAAGATCCTGGGAGTTTTTAAGTCAATGGATTTGTTTAGCTACTGGAGTGAGTTCTTTTTGGCTAAACATATGGGAACTTTTCAGCCTAATTGGTTTGCAGCTGTACATCACTTTCATGCTGGAGAGAGGTCTGGTCTCTCCAGGAGGCTGTTTATTCTGCTTTCCCAAAAGCTCTATCTGTAAAGGAAGAAATGTCCACTGGTTAAGGTGTTAGTTTGATACTGAGCTCTGATTTAATTTATTCTATGAAGGGCTGGCTGGATGCTTCTCCAGGAAGCCACATGGAAATAAAATTTGCATCAGTCATAACTGAATCCACAAAATATGCCTCTGACAGATTTTGGTCCCACTTTATTCTCAGGCCATGCTCATTAAATTAACATGCCCATTTATATAATTCTGACATTTTAAACCCCAGTGTCTGGACTTCTTGATTCAGGAAATGCATTGGAATGTCTGTGTTGAGTAATCCATGAAGTTTTCTAATATACTGCATTTATGACCATTTATCATGGTGTTGGAAACAATTTTCAAATCTAGTTGCAGATACAGCTTTAGATGTCTATGGAATTAATATTAGATACAGGGAATGTGGTTTGTTCTTGATACCTTCTCAATTATTTTATAATTGCTGTTTTAGGATCTTTTTGGGCAGAGGTACCATTAGGATCACTCTAATGCTTATCCAGCTTTCACTATTTTCAATAATCACTTCATGAACCCTGACATATTTTTGGCCACTATGGCTCAAGATGCGAATGCTCTGAATGAAATATTGGGGCAAGAAAAGTAATTTTGTTTTTCTTTGTTTTTTTAATGGGTCCTGTATTTTGAGATTTGATTCCCAGTGATTCCTTATTCCTTACATACATTCTCAATTTCCTCTATAATTTGTGTTTCTTATAGGATACCTTTTTTCCAGATTTATTCTTAATATTTCAAATTCTTGTTCCTGCTTTCCTCCACTCTTCGTTTATCCATTATCTACCACATAATCTGTTTTCCTCTACTTTTATTCTTTTTTGTCAACAAGTTTTTTAACTTATTGTTTGATGTTTTATTCTATACACAGTTGAATCAAGAATTCCCACATCTCCTTTGTAAAAAAGCAACAAAACAACAAAAACTACAAACCATGCATAACACAGCACAAAAAAATACAACATACACATTTCTTTTGGAGTAAACATAAAAAAATTTGATTGTTGTCAGTAGCAAATAGCATGAGTGACAGGAATTCCTGAGGGTTTTCAAAGAACTTTTCCTATTCTATACTTTTACAGATTAATGTATGTACTAAAAATGCTGGGATGTCAAAATAAACATTTGGAAATTAGAGGCACTTGCCCTGATCAGTAGATGTACTAAGGGAAAGGTGGTGAAAATTTACTGGCTGGCAAAAGCACCTTTTTGAAAGGAGAATGGTTCCAAATTCATGTGAAAGAAATTACCACAGAGTTCAAAATTACTAAAATATTCACTTTTGGAGCTGGTGTATGCTGGTGGTGTCATTGTAAAGCTCTCAGACTATTTGTTTTTGTTCAACCAAATGTAAGCATCTCTGGTTCCCACAAAATGAGCAGGGAAACCAGGCAAAGTAGAGGATTGAAATTAAAAACCTGAAGTGGAAATCTGTAGAATGCAGAGACCAGCACAGTTAAAGACCAAGAAAAGTACCAAAGATGTGCACTCTACAATAAAACAGATTTGTTTAGCAAAATGGCTTTTTTTGTCCTTAAAACCTGTGAATCTACTCCCTGCTCATGGAAGAAACCAACTGCTGCTCATGCATGCTGGATTAATGCCCCCTGAAGGGAAAACAGCACAGCTCCTGTGGAAATCTGAATTAAACCAGATCATCTGGCAGAAGAAAAAAAGCTCTGAAAAAAAAATGAAGTCTTTAGGAACAAGTTATGCTAATAGAACATTAAGGAGAATAACTTAAGCTAATAGAAAATTAAGTGGAGAAATTATATTCCCCAGGAATGGAAGGGCCATCAAGAAAGAACTAAATCTTCCATTTAAATTATATTTAGAATTGGGTGTTTTCCTTTTCCCTGTATTAAAAAAATAACTGGGATATTAGAAAAAAAGACCAATTTTTATTTTCACAGTTGTGTAACCAGAACAAGTGGTAATGCATTCCTGTAGCTTACACCACCATTAAGCACTTATAAATAGGAGACTATGGCAATAGCTGCAAAAATAAGCTGGGTGAGAAGAGTTTGTTTCTTCCAGAACATGACTTATGCAATGTTAGTTCTCGTTCAGAAACATATGAAGAGGTAGAGCAAGGGAATCCCCTTTTTAAATCCAGTTGACTGATTAGAAATCCCTTAGCATTTTACAGAGCATTCATGTGAATAAATTGTTAGTTGTGAGCAGCACATGTAGCTAAGTATATTAAATATGGATTTTTTTTTTTTTTAATTTGTTGTAATGTACTAATTTGCACCCAAATTACAACCAGGCCAGAAGAGCACTGTAACAGGTCAAAGATGAAGATCCTGGGCTTCAGTGAAATTGCTGTCAGAAGTGTTGCACTGATAAACTTTTCACAATAGAATATTTACCCACTGCCCTAACCTCAGAGCTACTTAGTGCTGAGTGTAATTCCTTTTTCCTCCTGAGAAAGAGGTGTGGATTGGAAAAAATAAGGTTTGCAGATTCCATTAATGTATCTTTTATGTCACTCATTAGGAAAAGCTGCTCTTGGCTGGTGACTGGCAGTGCTTTCAGAAAAAGCAGCCTTCTACTCATCAGAAGTACTGATCCAGAAATGCCCTTGATCAATATTCTGGACACCAGATTAATATTGTGAATACAGCTGCTATGTAAAACTAACTGTGTCTGACAGTAGAGTTGTATTTAATACCAATTTTTACCTCTGTGACAGATAGAGATACTACATAGTACACAGCAAAAACTTAACTGTGAGGAATAATTTCAACGCTACCAAGAATGTAGTTCAGAAGGCATCTGACTTTCTCAGTATCTTTCCTAGATTACTGCCAGTGAAACTTACTCCTCTGTTACCAGTTTTTGCCAAATCTTCTCTTCTGTCAGCAGTGAAACAAGGTTATTTCAGAGGTGGCAAAGAGTTATTGTGCTCTTCTCACATTGTGAATTCGTTATATTATCACTTCCTCCAAACATTTTCCTTATTTAAGCCCACTGAAACATTTTTGAGGGTCTGTTTTTACAGAGTCCATAGCAACAGAGTTTTCATGGCATCCAAAATGATTTCATTTCACTAAACTTAAGAAGTATTAAACATGAACAAGCTCAGTTTCTTTTATTAGGGCATCAGACATGAGGAGGAAGCTCTTTACTGTGAAGGTGATGGGGTCCTGGCACAGGGTGCCCAGAGAAGCTGGGGCTGCCCCTGGATCCCTGGAAGTGTCCAAGGCCAGGCTGGATGGAGCTCTGAGTGACCATGGCAGGGAGGTGGAATTAGATGGTCTTTAAGGTTCCTTCCAGCACAAACCATTCTGTGATTCTATTCTATGATTTTTATTCTGCATTGCAATCTGTAAAAAACCTCCTAAAGCTTCTCCTGAAGGAACACAACAAAAAGATCAAGCAGAGCTTTCTCTGCCTGTGTGATCAAATCCAACAGTGGACATTTTGGGAACAGCACAATGTTCATTGACTCCACCTGTGTGCCTCCTGATTCGTCTCATCACATTAAGCCTCTTTTCATCTGATTTAAATGCTTACATTAGATTTCCTGATTTTGGAAAATTCATCATTGTCACTTGCAGAAGGCATCTTAGAAGTCCCCCAGAGGATTTCTGGATCTAGCAATGACAGAAACACCCAGTGTTGGAATCCAGGGCACAGGGAGTGTTTCCCTGCTTGTATCAGGGAGCCCTGACCCCCAGTCAGACGCTGTTTTTAACCTTTGTCCCAGAGAAAAATTGCTAAGNCCAGGGTGGTCCAGGGCTGCCCACCAAAGCACGAAGGAACAACCACCTGTGAGAAACTAGTTTAACTAGTTCCACTCAGCCACAAACAAGGTGACTTAGTTCCACCCTGCCATGGACAGGGACAGCCTACACTAGACCAGGTTTCTCAGAACCCCTTTCAACCTGGCCTTGGACATTTCCAGGGATGGGGCAGCCACAGCTTCCCTGGGCAGCCTGTGCCAGGGCCTCCCCACCCTCACAGGGAAGGATTTCTCCCTAATACCTAGGCAAAATCTCTCCTCTTTTAGTCTGGTCTGTTCCCAGTTGCTTTTGCACTTTTTCAATTTATAGATGGATCCAATTTTCATGCAGAAATGCAATTGTGATGATCAACATTTTTGCAAAGGGACTTTAATGACAGTAAGAATTTTTCTGTTTAAAGGGACAGGGGGGAATTAAAGTTTTCTAACAAATCCAGCCTGTCTGGAGGAAAGCTGCAGTGAAATTTGAGTTATCCTTGTATTCTCAAAATTTTTTCAATTGCTGATGAAAATTCCCCTCATGGATTTGTTTAGCATCAGAGTGGTGCACGTTATGCACTCAGCTTTAGACAAGATCCTGATGCCTACTCATCCAGTTTTTTGGGTTTTTTTTCTAATGGACAGGGAAACAGGCAATTCCAGGATTCAGATGTTTAAGATGAATGATCTAAATGGCTTCCAAGAAAGACCTGCTTCTCTCTACTGGTTAGAAAGGGAGTTCAGAGATCAAGCTCAGTTGCAGGTGTTTATCCTCTGATTTCTATGCTAAGGGAGAATCTCAGCCCAGTCTGAGTTCCCTGAGAACCCCAGGCACTCATGGCTGAATCAGCACACAAGGCAAACTAAAGTGGATAAAATATTTTCTCCCTTATATGTGGGTTCTTTGTTTTGATTGTTTTCCCTGTATCTTGTCCTGTACACAGATGTTGTGAGTGTTCTTTTACAAGGTTTCTTTTTTTCATCATCCTCAAAAAAACTTCAGAAAAGATTGATTCATTTAAGAAAGTTACTTTTCCCATCAACATCTGTAGTGGCTGTAACATTAAGGTTCATTTTGCACACCATACTGGTGCAAAAGTCTAGTCTAGAATCTTCTTTTAAGATAATTTACTGTTCATTTACATAAAAACCGTTTGTGCTAAAGATGACAATGTGGGCAGGGAGCAGAGAGGTATCATCAAACATCTGAGATGGATTTGGCTTGTCAAGTTTAACTTTGTTTCTTGTATACCCTGCTGAGTTTTAGATGCAGTCAGTGTCTTAAGGATGGGAGAAGAGGGGCTGACTCAAAGTGAATCACACCTTATGGTTTTTCTTGTGCTTGGAGAGCTGTCTGTTGCATATCAAACAAAGACCAAGGCCTAGACAATCAATTACAGTGGGAAGCATCCTGAAGGACATAAGAAGTTAGTGGGGTCAAGCTGTAAAGGTAGAAGAAACTTAGGAAGGTATTGAGAATTTTCTAGTAACTCATGTAATTCATGTACTAAATAAAGATTAGCTCTGAAGTGTGGATGTTTCTCTTTGGTAATTACCATTTAAAGCTTCAGCTTTGTAATATGGATTTAGCTTCTCATATTTTAGAAAAGGCAGGTAAGAGACACAACAGAAGTCACAACAGAACTCCAACCCAGTCTGTAAGACTCAAAAACTCATCAGAAAGAAAGTGTTAAATGCTCCAAAATTTGTATGAAATTACCAGGGTATTTCACATTCCTGAGGTGCACCCTAGAACAATTTATTCAGTTTTCAAATGCTTCCTGAGAAAAGTATAAGCAGCAGCTGGGATATTTTACCTATTGGATTATAAAAGTAATACACCCAGAATTGACATTATTCCATTATATAACCAGAGTTACACTATAATTAACATTGATTATAATTTAAAGGATATATTAGAGACCTGCTCATTCTTATATCCCCTTTATGTACCTCCTCCTGAAGCTGCTGCCATTCTGTGGGCTTGGAAAACATTGGCAATGGGGTCACTTCATAAAACCTGTGACATAAAGCACATCGTGGCTATAATCCACATTTCTGCTGTGTCTTGGCATTTTATGAGCTGCAAAATCAAAGACCAAACACTGCCCCACCAGCAGCCTCTCCCTTCTGTGAGGTTCTGCAGCTTAACCTTGAATAACGTGTTCTGGGGTTTTTTGATCTGGGAAGATTTCCTTGCTTCTGCCTTTGGTAACTGAAATTCCTCTGGTGCTTGACACACGTGGTTTTACAGACCAGCAGCCTGTTGTACAGTGGGGCAGCTCCATCCCCACCCTCTGATTGATTAAAAGCCATCTGCACCCCCTTGCCAAGCCCCAGACACAATAAATCAAGAGCAATCCGGCAGCAGAGGCCAGCAGGGAAGGGGCATCGATCCTGCCCAGTGTCATGGGGCTGACAGGAGGATAATGCTGATCACTGTGAGATGCCAAACTCCAATGATTAAAGAGGTCCATCCACCAGCAATGGCCACTGCCAAGATGTCCAATCCAGAGGTGTCCTGGCAGAAAGTCTTTAAAACAGTAAAGGAAACAAGCACGGGAAATCGCTCAGATTAATTGAACATAATGAAAACTTTTTGAGGTGCTGAGGAATTGAAAGGGAAGGAGTGGATTGAAGCTGTTCATATCTAATGATATTATCGTGAAGACAGAAAATTCTAAGTGTTAAAGAGGCAAAGGTTATCATTTTTATTATCATTATATTTGTTTGTATCTATCATATCTATTATACGTATTTCTTTCTTCTTATTATTATTATCTACTACTTTTTTCCCCCTTCTCCAATAGTAAGGAAGTACACACATTATGAAAACTGAGAGCTTTCCCTCCATGTTGAGTAATCCGACTCAAGGATGGACTCCAAGTGTCAGGGCTGGTCCATAGTGTCACTGTGTTCCCAACTACCTGCCACAGTTCTGAGGTTGGAGAGTTCCTAGGGCCATACCTAAATACATTATTCATGTATATGTATGTGTATGTGTGTATACATATTTAGATTTAGATTTATATCTACATTTATATTATTCATATTAGTACATTACTCTGAAATTTATCTTTTCTGTGGTTGAGAGCTTTGTGCAAGGCAGAGCCCCTTAGAGGCCTTCTGCTGAATATTCCCTTAGTCACTAACTATAGGAGAGAAGCAGAACTGTCCTGAGTTATTTGTGTATGCTGCAATTAATTTCTGACACTAATGAGAAAGAGACCAGTACAATGCACACCAGATTAGCTTTCCTGCTATGTTCCTTTTTGTATTGACTTGCAAATGATGGCAAGCACAAACTTGGTGAGGAATGCTTTCAAACTAATGTGAACCTCACACAATTCATTATAATATTTCAGCTATAATATAATATGTCATATTAGCTCAGCAGAGCACATAAGCAATAAAACTGGTACATAAAACAAGGGTTTCATTTCCATGCTGCTGGTAGTCAGACTTTGCTCATCTGGCAGAAACAAAGTGGAACTGACCATTTCAAAGGTTTGAGATTAAAACACAGATTTCTGCGGGTTAGGGATCTATGCAGAAATCCTCATTTTAATGAGGGTTCTAATTCTCTTATCTCTGAGTCAAAAGAATTTTGATATTTTAATATTGGAAATACTTTTCTTGACTGCACAAACAGATCCTTCTTTCAAGGCAAGAATCTAAACAAGGTGCAGCATGTGATTGTGAGTGAAGAAGTGATGTGTGAAGGGTGCAATGGGATGGATGTGCAGGGAAACAGAAACTTATCCAGCTGTACTGCAAAAAAAACCCCAAAACATTGCTCTGCATATAGAATGAAAGGGTTGGACTTATTTTACGATTTGAAATAGTTCTGAAGACATTTTTGTGAGACAAAAATCAGCAAGGAAGATAATTATAGAAATAGTCATCCTTTCCAGAGAAAAGGAACCTCCAAAATGTAGAGTTTTCTCATAGGTGACATTTTATTTTCTGGAAGTTTTAGAAGCCTTTCAAAAAAAAAAAAATCTTGGCCTAAATATTGTTTATCTCATATTGTTCTAGAAGAGAAGTATGCCAAAGATCCATAGATGTTAGGATCTGGTTATTATTCCTTTCCAGTTATTTTGCCTGGAGTGGGATAAAATAAAAACTAGTACTAAGCATTTTGTCAAGAGATAATGAAAAATCTATGTGCTATCACAGAGATGGGACTTCAGAGGCCATGTAGGGGTGGAATAAATTCCACTTGAAGCAGTAAGGACAGCCTGGTGAGACAGCAGTGTTTTCATACTGTGATTAGAGAAAAAAGCAAGTGTTAAGTCTCCAGGGTTTGTCTATAGCTGTACTTACTGACTCATCTTGGACAAAACACTTAAAGACCTTTCGTTGGCTTTACCAACTCCAAAATCATTGTGGGTGACTTCAGGGACTTGTAAAATGCTTCCTGTTTTCTGAAGGAAAACATTGAAAAAGTCTGGATGCACAAAATAAATATAAGCAAATTGAAATGCTGTCTAAAATGATACAATGCAGAGAGGCACAAAAGCTGTGCTGGAGCAATTAACAGCATTTTTATTGACATTGGAGAAGTCGATAGCTCTGATAAGAAAATGAGCTGGTTCAAAGGATAAAGCATGTGTTGAGACAGGACCAAAAAAGTCCTGAGCTCTGAAAATGCAAGATTTGGTGAGAAAAGTATGGATTTAGCAAACAAGTTTGCTCTGTGGGTGAAAGAATACAGCCATATTCTTGCAATTTGGGTCATAAATAGTTCTTGCTTCAGTCCTTCATAAAGCAATAACACCACTAAATTATTTCCATACCTGAGACAGCCTTTCAAAATTGATGTGCTGTCCTGAGACAGTGAAATACAGCTTGTTGTCAACATTCCATCGAAATGGTTCCACAAAACTACCAAGTTGCTTCAAAAATATATTTCAGGAAGTTAAGCTTATCTGCAGTCTTTCTAAGTTGTGTCTTGAGGAAAGAAGTTGATGGCCATTACAATGTTGGCAGCATGTGAAAAATGAAGAAAATGGATGATAATGTGCCTTAGGAATGAAGTTGGGTAATAATTGCTAGAATCAGAATCCACCTGTGTAGGAGCCCAAAAGTAAAAAAAAAATCACCTTCTGTGAGACAATTACCTTCACTGAGTGCAGAAGGAAAGGTGCAGTCAAGTTTTCCAAAGACCCATCAAGACTCCAGAAACGACCCAGGCTCCCTCAGGCTTTTTTTTCCCCTTTTAGTCCAAGTGTTGGGTCTCTCCACCTCCACACAAACAGACATCACAAAATCCTGCTGAGAACCTCAGAGCTAAGACTTAGAAAGAGTTGGGCAACAATTTTGTGGTGCTAGGGAGAATTACATTTTAAGAGGAGAAATAAAGACATCACACTGGAGAATTTGCAGAGCATTTGGGGTGGTTTAGCTCTCCCCTGCCTCCAGGTGTGTTTGCTTTTCTGCTGCACAAACCTCCAGCAGAAACAGATGTCTGTGTGCAGGGCTGTATTCTGTGTTGGCAGGAGCCAGAGATGCTCAAACAACTCCCTCAAATCTCTGGTGCTGTATGGAGCATGTGAACAAGTTAATTCTCATCTAAGCACACTGAATCAAGTTCATTCTCTGGCTGAGTGAAGTATTAGAATAATAATAATACAAAAACCCCCAAACAAACTGTTCAGGGATTGAATGTACCTGGTTCACTCACAGAACAATGTAAAGAGATTCAACAATGAGATCTGACCTAAAGTAATCAGTTTTTACATAAAGAAGCTTATCACTTACCTCATCCATCTAAGATACAGTAAAGGCATCATGGATGATGAAAAAAAAAAAAGTGGTTTCGTTTTATGACTTTTTTTTTGTTATAGCTCTTGAAATCAAAGAGCTGTGGAGTTAAAACATGGTACCAGAAGGAAATCTTACTGCCAGTCACTCTGCAAAGGCCAAAGACTCTGAAGGTCTATGAACCCCACAATTTCTGAATTTTCACCCAAGGCCTTAATGAAAGGGCAATAATGAAAAGGTGCCTCAAACATTCACCTGAGCCTAATTTTTCACCCCAGGCTGTTGAATCAGAGTTTTTTTTCTGCTGTGGTGAAATTTTAGTACCTTTCAGATCACTGGGAATTTTTCCTGATTAGGAGTGGCCCAAAATTGGAAAAAAATTATCTGGTGCTTAGGTAGTAGAATTATCATCTAAATATTTTTGTTTGGTTTGGGTTTTGGGTTTCTTTTGTTGATTGTTTTGGGATTTTTTATAATTTTTATTTATTTGTTTTAATAACTGAAGAATGTAGATAGTCAGCTTGCAGTTAATGTGATAGAGATGTAAGCTTAATTTCTGTAGCTGCCTTCTTGTTATTTTAAAATAACATTCTATAAAGACAGGTGGCTTGCAAAATAAAACTTTTCTAACAAAATCAGGGAACTTTTTATCTCTGTGAAATAATCAGGAAACCTGGAGCGCTATTGATTTCACTTGTGATGCTGGAGGAAGGCAAGACATAAGGCAAATTTGAAGTAAGTAAGTGAATCAGATCAATTGTTTTCATTTTGCAGAGGCTGGTCAAGAGAGTTTTTCTCTGATCTACTCTTGCTGACCTGGGAATTTTGTGTCAGAAACACCTTTTAATTAGGTTCTAAAATGATACAGAACTACTGGCATTGGAGGAGAATGTTCAGTTTGTGCAGCTGTGAATGACTGATGTTTGTGCAGCTGGGAATGACTGATCTTTGTGCAGAGTAAAACCCTCTCCAAGATGATTAGCCAGATACTTAACAAGCACAAAAGAAATCTATAGAAAAATTAATAAATAAAGGTAAAATAAAAGGATTTGGTTGTAATGATGTTGTCCTTGTGTGTCATATTTTATATATATATACCATATATGTAAGCAGGTTTTCTGAAGTGTATTTGACCAGATAAGTTTAATCCTACAGACATTAATCAAAAAAGGAATAAAAGTTATGATTTTCATGTCCTGAAAATCTGACACACCATGCATTCCCCTCCTTGGGAAATCAAGGCAATTAAATTATTTTAAATCACAGTCCCTTTAATAGAGAAAACAAGTATAGGAATTAAAAATCACTGACTTTTAGGTTTTGCTTTCAAATCTGATTACAGGACTTTATTCATATACCTACTGAGGTATATTGGTGTTTCTCACATATAAGTGTTCTATAACACTTCTCTGCCATGGGTTTTGACATTTGTATTTCCTAGATACATGTTTGAAAAGTGCAAATAAATCTTTCATTTGGGGACGATTGTGATGACCTAGGGGCAGATGACTTGCTCATTGTTTCTTATTCTGATTGGTGCCTCATTAGTGACTCAGGCTTTCATGAAAACTGCCTGCAGTGTTTTGCTGATTGTGTTCTCCTTGAGCCCAACATTTTTTTCCTCCTGATTATCTCTGACTGCAAAGGGAAATCCTTGGGGCTGGTTTCAATGAAATAGGTTTGGCTGATCTTAAATTTTCACTGAGCAAACACCTTGCAACAAAAACTTCTTGGCTGTCAATATCTGACACTAAACCCCAAAGAAAGTATCAGGTCAAAAGAACACAGTTCTGTTAGACATCTTGTGTAGACCTCATTATTAATTTAGGACTTAATAGAGAGTGGCCTTACTGATAGCTTTTTGCAGTAGAAATTGAACCTATTACATAAATAAAAAACTTTTATTAGAAGAGAAGCCACTTCCAAGGATGCTTTGATTGTGTTTCCAAAATACAATTGTTACCTTAATTTACACAGTGGGGCATCTGTAAAATGGAAAGTGATCAGCAGAAGCAAATTTGCCATGAGCTGGGTTTATGTTTTTAGGTTTTTGTTTGCTTGTTTGTTGTTTTTGTTTTGGTTTGGTTTGGGTTTTTTTGTGAGTGTGTTTTGGTTTGTTTCTTTTATTTTGTTGTTTTGGTTGGTTGGTTTGTTTGTTTGTTTTAAACTGGGAATCGAGGCAGGATTCAGATTGGAAGGTTTGAAGATAAGCTGTGCATGCAGAGATGTACTATCATGGGTTGGTCTGAAGTTTGAAGCCTGTGAACATCTGTACACTCCCTTATACCACACTGTTAGTCCTAGAGCATCCATTGTAGCTGAAATGGGTGAAATTGGCCTTTATTTGATTTTGTACACTTCCAGTGTTGCAGCACTGGTGTGTTGATGCTCTTCACTCATGTTTGCAGCAAGTTATTATTATTGGGAGATTTCTACGCCTTCAGACTAAGAATCTGTAAGTTTCTTTTTTCACAGTTACAGTAATATCAGTGGGACTGGCATTTCTCCTTGCACAAAGATCTTCAGTGTTCTCAATCTGTTTTGGGGAATTACGGCTGAATTTCAATTATAAAAAATTTCAATTATAAAAGTACAGGTGACCATAATCTAAGCACAGTCAGGCACAGAAGAGCCCTGCTCTTCCAGCTTGGCCAAGTCCCTGTTTCTAGGACCCAGCCATGACTGCCAGCAGGATGGAGGCTGCCAAATTCCTTCTCCTGTCATTTGCAATGTTAAAAAAAAAAAATAGGCAAAAAATGGAAATGGATGATAAAATTCCAACACGGAGCACACTGGCTGGTTCACCTGCATAATTATACTGCAAATAATATACATTATACATGCAATACTAATATTCACCAAAGATAAAGGTCCTGAGGTACATTGAGAACTTCCCAGCTAGGTTTAATATAATTACAAGATGAAATAAATGGTACTCATAAGAGGCCAGAACACCACCAGAGAGCCTAATGAATTATTGATGATAACCTCCAAGATGACCCATTGCATTTGATTTTTCTCTCATTCTTTCCCATTTCACTGATGAAGCTTCTCGGGAGAAAGCCATCATTTAAATTATTAAGGAAGAAAGAAATATAAATCCTAGTCTTTGTTTTTGAAAAAAATGCTGTGTTTAGGAAACAAGCAACTAAAAGAAATTTTTCCAGTCTGAATTTCTCCTCTAGGTCGTATAGAATGAGGGTGTTTTGTCACATTTATTTCTCCAAAAACAAAGTCTATTTCCATGTCATTACTTCCTGATTTTGTATGATGCTTTGAGGCAGTAATTTTTCAAAGGTTAGTTCCTCACCTAATTTAGTCCAGTGACTCAAGTCTGATGCACATATGGGCTGTAAAGTTAATATAAGGAAGTAATAAAAGATTGGGATCTGTGTTACCCTTTAGCCTGACCCCAGAAGTGTCTGGCACTGCCTGGTGGTGCCAGTGACTGAATACAGCTGGTTCCTAAAAAGAAGAAAACAAACAAACATACTAAAAAATTAAGGAAAAAAAAAAAACACAAAACAACCCAGTTGGGCTCTTCAGAGCCTCACAAACAACTACTGTAAATAACTATTTATTAGCTTGAAATATAAGCACATTATTACCATCTTAAAAAGGAAAATTATAAATATCTGGAACTCCACCCAAGTAGATAAGGACAATAGAACCAGTTATTAAATTAGAAATGTTGAAATAGCATATTTAAATGGAACACCTGATGACTTTGTGTACATCAATAAATACAAACATAAATGCTGAGGGATAATGTCTCCTGATCAGAGTTCCTTACTATTTTCATTCTAACCACAGAGCAGATCTGAGCTAGAGTATTGCTACAGCAATGAATATCAACCAGCTGTAAAATGCTAATTTTAGTCTTTTTACTACTCCTAAGCCATTAACTGAGCCTTAACAGCAGAAGGGCAAAGCATTAGCCATACTGGTATTAGTTCCTATTTTTGACAGGGAGAAACTGAAGGATAAATCCTCTATTTGAGATGAACTAAGAATAAGATTTCATCTATTTTCCTTACTGATTTAAATGGCTTCAATGACAGGCATGTTAAACCATTTGTAAGAGCTTTTAGACTTCCCACTCCAGGTGTATATTATTTACAGTTGTAGCTGAAAAATGTCATGGACAAATTTAGAATTTCCTGATTAACTTTCCTCTTTTCCCTTTTTTTTTTCTTTGTCTAAAAGCCTTTTCAGTCTCATTCACTGTGTAACTTCCATATTAAAGCAATGCCTTCATGTCTTGGTTATTTGGAGACAGCTCTTTTCCTGAGCCAAACAGGATGTATTACTTAGAGGTTTTTATTTTTAGCATTTCCTTCTTTTGATCAGAAAGTGAAAATAGCGGTTTGTTTATGCAAACACAAAATAAGTGCTGTAAATTAACTCCTGAAACTCTCTTAAGACAGTGTTTATACGTGTCCATTAATGTGGTATCATGAACAAAGCCTTTAGGAGGAGCAGGATTTCCACAGTAGACCTTTCAGCAGCCCCAGTCCTAGAAACAGGTTTTGTAACAGGAATTTCAGTATTATTTTCTTTTCTTTGTTGTTCTTCCTGATATTAACTTTTCATTGAGGTTTGGGTAAAGTCCAATGTTTAAATCCCAGGAAAACTCTGTGGTTTCTGAAAGTACTACACTGAGGTACTGTGAGTTTCTTTAGAAGGCTCATATCCTGGGAAACCCCATACTCCATGAATTTTATGTTTCTCTCCCCAAGGCAGTAAAGAAGCTGTTACCACCACTTTGTGGAGGATTTGGAAGAGATTACCCAGAGAAGCTGTGGCTGCCCCATCCCTAGAGGTGTCCAAGGCCAGGCTGGATGGGACTTGGAGCAACCTGGTCTGGTGGAAAGTGTCCCTGCCCAAGGCAGGGGGTGGAATGAGATGATCAGTAAAGCCTCTTCCAACACAAACCATTCCATGATTCTGATTTCTTTGACGAATATTAAAGCCTGTCTTCTTCCCTGTTCCATCCAATGTCTGGGCAGCAGCACTGAGAGGATTTAGATGCGGGGACCTCTCCTCATTTAGAGCATTTTCATCCAACAATCCCACCTGTGGCTCTGCTGTCTCTCATTATTCATGGACAAAGACACAAAGATGCTCAAAAAAGAACCACAGCAGAATGATTTGTGACCCCTTTATTCCATGAGTTGTTCACAAGATGATTTACAGAGTTGGATTCTACTCAGCCTGGCTAAAGGTGAGGAGATGGAGGCTTACTTATCTGAGGCAACACTAAATAAAGGCTGCCAAGGGGTGTGTGAGACAGGCTATTAGTGCCTAGTCACAGAAACGATAGAATTGAAATTAATTCCTTGTGACCTGTCTGCTGCCAGGGAAAAGATATTAATTATCTGATCTGTCTGTACATTTTTTCCCCCAGGATCTCTCAAGCTATCTTGAGCTGAACCTGGATCACACAGAGGGCTCTGCCTTGTTCTGCAAGGAAGCGACTCTAAACCAACCTCCCTTCCCTTCCCTTCCCTTCCCTTCCCTTCCCTTCCCTTCCCTTCCCTT
>VXAX01004369.1:831987-898158 GCA_013399835.1 Leptocoma aspasia
GTTCCCTCTGACAGGTCTAGCAGACCTCCTGAAGTGCCAGGAATTGTTTTCCTGGTGGTTCTGGTCAAGACTGTCACTCTTCTTGAGGCTCTCCTTATTCTAGAGGATATACACTCAATTCCAAACCCATGTAATCCATCCCAAAATCAAACCACCAGGTGTTCACAGGGGTGGTGGTAGATTTTTTGCAGTCACAGTGGCCAACATCATCTTTCTGGTTTGGACTCAGAGCACACATGTTTTTAGAAGGATATTCCAGGGCTAAGAGAAAATGTGTCTGTTTCCAAAGGGATGGGTCCCCAGTGAATTTTTTTCCTTAATGGTCTTTCAGAGTTGCTTCTGTAGTATGACAATCCTGACGTAACTCTGAATTTATATGCCTCTCATTTGTTGCTGGAGAAGGATGGCTCTAATTTCCTTGGGGGTAAAAATACCCAGTTCCTGGGTATTCCTGGAGTCCCTCAGGTGGTTTGTCCTGTACCCCGAGTGCCCCTGACTCCACCCAGTTCAGCCACTTTGGACACCAGTGGGAAACCCCAGCAGCTTGCACTGTGAGCTTGCAAAGGCTTCTTTGATAGAGTTCACTCACACCTGGCCCATTCCATGTGGCAAACTGGGTACCCCCCTCTTACAGCTCGACTCCCACCTTCATTTCTTCATTTTGAAGAGGGGATGGGTGCAGCCCACAGTGGCCATTGCATCCAAAGGATTTATCCAAGCTCCTCATTCATTGCTGCCCTCAAAATCAAAGTTTTGAACCTGCTGACTTTCTTTCACCCATTGCTGAATTCCAAGAGCAGCCAAAGTTAGGGGAATTGTTGTGGCTGTGAGGAGAAAGAAGCCCTGGGATACACTGAGAAGGTTGTGGGACTTCTCCAATGGAGATGGAGAAGATAAAGAGAATCTCCTGGCCATGGTTAATCCTCCTGTGAGACAGGAAGGCAGGTTGAAGTGACGTTAAATTCCTGCACTGTTGGATCTGTAAAGGCTCAGGTAATTTCTGAAAATTAGCTACTTCTCTCTTGTAAAGCAGCTATTCATTTCCACAAATCAAAACCTTTCAAGTAGAAAGAATATCTTCCTCCTTCGTGAGTAGGAAATGGTTTATGTTCAAGTGGAGAATATTGCACCTACTTCCAACTTAGTCTGGGGGGCTGAAGCTGGTAGAAAGCTATCTAGAAATGAGATTTTTAGGTAAGGAAGAAATTATTAAGGTATATTGTGAAGATAAACTGGAGACCTCCTTATCAGAAAATGTGGATAATCAGGTTTAAAAAGTGAAATGTTCAAGTGGAAAGTAGACAAACTAGTTAAAGGAAAAACATTGAGGGCTATTATGTGCATAAAATACAATGCTGGCTCTGAGCTACAAATATTTGTGGGCTGAGACAGTAGTAGTGATGGGGAAAATATAATATCTACTTGGCATGTGTAGATATCTATGTATTTTTTTTCCCCAGTGACCAACCAAAAAAAACTATCAGAAGTTGCTGGCATAGATGGGCCTTTCAACTGAGCAGTCACTGTCATATACTGGGGGAATACCACAGAAAAGAAATTTAATCGGAGAGCATGTAAAAGTATTGATAACAGGAATTCTCTTGTTAGATTTCTCACCCATTAAGTACTTAAATTATATAGCTAACTTAAGCCACCTTGATATGCAACTGCGGGTCAATTAATTAATTTTTTAGAACTGTAATTGAAGATTTTTTAGAGTGAGAATTAAGTCTTTTCATCACACACTTTAGCAGGCTTGTGTATCAGATTGGCTGTACAACATTTCCCTACGGGAAGGTGCAAATGGGACTATTGACAGCTCTAAAAGCAGGGTGTGAAGTGGCTGGGAACACTCTCCTGTCAGAAACGTTACTGGTGCTGAATGAAGTGAGTGAAATGTGCCCTTTTGGGATTTCAGTCTGGCTGCCTCACCTTACCTCACCTGTGGAAATGTTCTGATCCCTTTATACACGGTGCCGGATAACTGTGAGATAAAAAGAGATGTGTGCAGAGCGGTTTTGAGAAGAACAATGCAGCTGAAATGATGAAGTGTTTCACTACTGCTGCAGGGTTTGGAGCACTTTCCTGGGTGCTGCTGTCTGGGTATTCCTTTGTGCTTGTAGGAGGGGATTTATATCGTGCTAACTTGCTTCCAAACACAGCTTGGGAAATAAACAGGTTAAAGGCAAAGTATAAAATAAGAAAACAGTGAAACAGGGTTAGAAATTTGACTTGGGGTAGAAACCAATTTTGGATTTAGCTGAAGTGTGTTGTTTAAAACTTGCTGTGCACAAAGGCCAGCAAAAAGGACAGAGAAGATTTCAAGGCTGCTTAAGAAAGGAATGTGAACTTCCAAGCTAAATGGGAGATAAGAGCCCCCCCCACCCCCGCCCAGAACCTTGGAGCAAGATAAAGCCGAAGTTGAGGCTGCAAGAGATGGTCAAGATGACCCTCTGTACAAGGACTGATAACTAATTGTAACTGGTAAAATGAATATGCATGAACCTATTGTGAAGCCCTATGCATATGCACAAGTAAGGGGGATAAAAGAGACTCGGGAATTTTTGGGGGTGCCCATGTCTTTTGGGAGAATACTCCACATGCACCCAGCGCTGAATAAAGATACATACCTACTTCCCAACTTTTACAAGTTGTGGAATCGTGGAGTTTTTCCCACAAATCAACAGCTCGAACAAAAAGGCAATGCTAAACTGATGCTTAGAGTTAGTCTCAGGGGTGCCTGGCTGTATGCTGAATTTTCAAGCTCTGCCAAAGGATAAGTTGCCAAAACTCAGCTGAAACTCCATCTGAAAGTCAGTGGCTCAAATTATTTGCTCGACTGAAGTTTCATCACTCACTGTTATTTAAGCATTCTGAATTTAATTTTAGGAGCAGAAAGAATTGGGAACTTGGTCCATTTCTGGATGGAGCTGCGATGACAGTTTGTGTGGGCACAGGGCTGGAGTATTGATAAATTCTCTGTGCCCATCTATATTCCTTTACATTGGCAAGTCCTGAGGTTTGCCGCCAATTCCCACGTCCCATTTGCAGTTTGATACACTGTTCAGTCATGTTCCAGCCTCAGCCTGGAATGAAAAACCAAACAAAAAACCAAAACAAATACCACTAAACCCCAAAGCAACCCGCCCCATGAAAAAACTCCAACCCAAAACCTTCTAACTTTTCCTTTCTGCCCCCCAAAAACTCCAGCTTCTCTCAAAGATATCCTTGTTGTAGACGAAAATAAGCAGGATTAAGAAGAGAAGGAACATCATAAAACTTTGCTGCTGCTCCTCAGGTACCCATTAATGTGCTGAGAACAGCCTTTCACTCCAGGTGATCATACCTGGCAGGAAAACAAGCAGAATTGTGAAAAGCCTCCCATTCTCCCTCTTCCTCTTCTTGATTCTCCTGTAAATAAAAAACTTTAGTCTTAGCTTCATTCCCCCCAAAAAACAGTGCTTCCCAAATTTTTGAAGAGTGTGGTTAGCATTGACACTGACAAATTTGATTTCTGATCTGAAAAAATTATTTGTGCTATAATTAATTCAGGGCTGAAGTTTCAGAAGGCTTTATTTCATTTTGAATATCCTGACAAAGATTCTCATGTAAGTAAGAAAGACTAAGAACTTCTTCTTCCAAAGGAAACTTAGAAACAGTTCCTGAGAACCCTCCAAACCTCTTGCACTGTGTGTGTCATTTAGACTTAGAACCTTAAAACATATTTAGGTCCTTATTTCTTCTCACTCCAGCTAGATTTAGGAAATTAAATGTCTTTCAAAGAGTTTTAAAAACCTATGCTCCACTAACTTGTCCAAAGGTGGATCAAAGACAAGGATCCAACTCAGCCTTTTGGAGCTTGATGCAATTGAGATGACCATGAAGTCATTGCTCAGAAAGCAAAAATAAAATAAAAAGCAGGGTGAAAGCCAAGTGCATCATTGCAATTGTGGCTCTCACTCTTCTCCCTGGGAGTGAGGGATCCACTCCCAAGGGTGTTTTAGGTCAGACAATTACCCCAGCACAGGGGAGAGATGCTGGGGGTGGGGAGGAGGGGGGTGGTCTCTATCAGATTAAGGACGCTTCTGTTATAAATGTGGTCGTGATCAAGCCGAATTAATAATCAATCGAGCCAATTTTTAATAAAGAGAAAAATAATTTTTATTTTCGTGACNTACATTAGAAGAGGAGAGGACCCATCCTTCCAGGAGTTTCAGTCATTTATTTTGTTAATGTGATACTTTTCCGTGGTCAGCCAGCTGCAGCGTTGGAATTCTTCTGGGACTGCCTAGTGCTTGCAATGTTAGGTTTCTTATATTTTATTAAAAAACATGTACTACCTCCTAATAACAACTTATCAAACATAACAGATTAATTACCAGCCTGAATTACCTACTGCATCTATAACACTTCTGGAGGGAGCTGTGAAGAAAAGAATTCTGGCAGGACATAACACGGGCAGAGGCTGACTGACTCTACCACTTGTCTGCTGAATCCATTCGAACCAGGCTCTTCCCTCTGTTTCCTTTCATGTATTTTCTATTTTTATGAAGGAAAAGGTTTATAAGAGACATTTTAAGCAGACTTAGCACCTACCTGTGCTAGCAAGTTTTGAGCAGAACCAATCCAGGAATGCAAGCCATCCATTAGCATTCCTATCCTTTTAAATCCCGATGAAGGGATAAATCTGATTCCTGCAGTGTGTCACCAGGGAGCAAAAATAGTTTTTGCCTTTTCCACACTACCCAATACCGGCGTGGACGTTTGCAATTTAGATTTTAGACTCTGTGTAATCAGCCTCCCTGGTCTGAGCAGTAGTACAGGGTCTAAGCACAACAAGATATTGATCTCAGCAGGAGGTGCAACAAAACCAATATTAAATAAGCAGTTTGAAAAAGCTGAGGAAGAAACGCAAATCCTACTATTTATTTGAGAACAACATTCCAAATTCAGATTCTGCTAACGTCTATGCGAGCTTATAAATACCTTATTTACGTGTAAATGGCCCTAAAAGAGGCTGCAAGGTGCTGGTCTCTGAGGACATTATTATCTTTGCTTCCCCAGCCTCTTCCAGAAGCCACAGGATTTTTATCAGCCTAATGTCTGACCTTTAATCAAACTGATTTGAAGTGGTTGCACTTTACACTCACAGATACATCAAATTTATTAGCTAAAATTCTGTATGTACAAACATAGCAAATAAATAGACACATTAAATAGTAAATGCTATTTTTACACTGCTTCTTGGAGTGGAGAAATCTGAATAGGTGATAAAGATTCTAGAGGAATAGCACTTATTTTTTCTTCTCTGTATTTTTCAGGGAAAGCCATATTCTCTCCCCTTATATTTATGCATTTGAAGCTCTAAAGGCACAGGTACATGAAGTTACAAGCAGTTTTGTCTTATATATTTGCACATACTAAGGACTTATCCCATTCTAGCCTCCTCTATATCATTCTTCTCTACTTCCCTGTGGGGTTTGCTCAAAGACATTTAGCTGTGCAAAATATCAGAAGATTAGGATAATTTTTATTATGTTAGATCAGCTAATTAGTACATGCTTTGTCTGCTCAATTAAAGGAAAAACCCAGCATGAAAATCTTCTTTGATCTAAGAGGAGTTTACAAAAGCATCTCTGTAAAAATGAAAGTTGTGTTTTAGGCTTTCAGCTGGAATAATTCTCACAGGGCATGCCACTCCAGTGGGGAACAAGCACACACACTTAGGAAGAAGGAGGTTTTGTCTTTATAACTGTTGTACAGGATATTCCAGCTCTGCTCAGAGAATTTGTTAGTGTTGATGTCCAGCTTTCAATTCATACAGAGTTTGTATCAGCTCCTCAGCTGTTCTTCCCTCTGAATTACCCCTCAGCTTCCAGATGTCAGTGTAATTAGGCCTTCACCCTTGCAGAATGGAGCAGTCAGCCTGTGAGAGCTGAGCCACTGTTTGAGCAGAATGCAGGATTCTAAAGCAGGTAAACCTCGGAGCTGATCATGTCAGCTCTGTGACTGAAATTCCTGAGGAATCCCATTCCACACCTGGCCCTGTCCCCCTTCCAAAGGGCTGCTGAGGGACTTTTGGGAAGCCACAGCCATCCCCAAAGTGAAGTGGCTCCCAGGGATTCTTTTCTCAGCTCTCTGCTGTCAGTGCTGCTGTGATTGTCTCATGACTCTTCAGATGGTGCCTTTGGAGAGGTGACAAAAGAATGATATTCCATTCCCAGGCTAAACTGTGTCAGATATAAGGGATGAAGGGATACTGAGATTCAATGTTCTTGTTTAACTGGATTTAGGCAGCCAGAGGCAGAGTCCTGCTTCAGAATTCCAAAATCTGTGACATTCATGGAGCAACAGCTGGGCAGGGCACCTGAATTTTGGTGCAGACTGCCAATTTCCAAAGTCCAGTGAATGTGTTCCTCAACTTGCCAGGATCAGGATATGAAGGAAGGAACATGCATTGACTTGGTTTCAGAAGCTGATTTTTGTCTAAGTGATTTGACTTAGAAATGAATTAAAAATCTTGGTCAGATAGTCAAAAAGTACTTCAAAACCTTTATTTGAACAATTTTTATCCCACAAATTCAGCAGGGCCACCAAAATTTGGTCTGATCTAGATTCAAGAGCACTGTCTTCTAAATATTATTCAGGGAATGACACAATCACACAGATGATGCAGAATGAGATATTTCACATTGCCTTGTGCTCATCAGCTGATTCATTTTTATAGAAGGTAAATAAAACACTCAAGGAAGAGAGTTTGGGAGAGCTGATAAAGAGTAAAAAACCACCAAAAAAACACAACAAAACCCACCCCCCAAACCCAATAGAAGCAAAAATCCCATCCCCACCCAGCAGATGTTTTGTTTTTACAAACAGAAGACCTGTGTGACAGATGCAGTGTGCATTTCTTAGTCTGCCATTTCACAGGAGGTTAATGACATCCTTTTTAACAGGTAAAGACAATCCTAAAAAATAATTTTTTTGGATCATTCTCTAGAGCTGAACATCCTGAGTGTGTGGTGCTTCCCACTCTTCCAGACAGGAGGTAGAAAAAAAGACTTTTCCTCCTATAAAGTTTAACAGTAGCATTCAAACTCTGAAATGATGAATGTGGAGAGAAACAGAACAGATGGGATTTATTTGTTCTTAAGATTGAATAAGAAAGGCCCTGATAAACAGCATATAAAATAATGAATAATCCAGGAAAGAAATTTGGAATTTAGGTCCTTTGTGATTCACAACATGAAAGAGATGATATTGAATGAAACTGAAAAATAACATGTTTAAAACTGGCAAAATGAAGTATTTTTTCATATGGCATCTGATTTCACTGTATAGCTAAATGCCAAGAAAGCTGCTAGGCAGGAACTCAGGATGAGAGATGGAGAGAGTTGCACAACCAACCACCGTCCAGGGACTCAGTATTTGCTGCCACAAAGTAAAGAAAATTTAAAAAGAAACGATATTTTGATTGTGATGAAAACTGTAAGGTACCAGCTTAACCAGCTCAGTTTTATGGCCTCTCAGGTTTGTACTACTCACCAAAAGCAACCACATTTTCCTGTTGGCTTTCCAGCTGCCTGATATTTATATTATGGAGGGAAGAATGACCTTTGGCATCACTTTGTGTGAAGAGCCCGTAGGAGGCAGGACAGGTGCCTGTGCCAGGGGTGACTTTGGTGCCAATCACAGGTCCCAGTGACCCTGAGTGACCCCTGGCTTTGACAAGGTCCTTTAAATGGTGCTGCTGGTCAGGTGCTGGCTGTCACAGAGCACTGCTGAGGAGCTGCTGCTGATGCTGTGAGCTCTCCACGGGCTGGACATGTGGGCTGGGCTCTCCAGCACTTGCACCAGCCCAGGGGAGGAGATGCTGCTCCCAGAGAGCCCCAGCCAAGAGTGATGTGGTGTCTGGGGCACAGCAGTGGTTGGAATCCTCTCATCCTCTGGCCCAGTTAGGAGAGCTGACTGCTGTATTCCCAGCTTTCAAATCCTGCTTAGCTTCTGTAGTACCCAGATGTTGTGTGAACATACTATAAGTTTCCCTGCATGCAGGCCTGCAGAAAAATTATTCCCATGGGAAAGTGTTTTTCTACTCTGTACAAGATTCTATAAACGAATCTCTGAGCTGTGTTTCAAGGACAGAGGTTTCTCTGCCTGTCTCCTGATAATAGGAGATGGGGGTTTTCTTCCTTTCAGCCTATGAGGTGAAAAGTTGTTATCTCTGATTGTGTGAGCTATTCTGGCATTCCTTGGATGGAGCTGGAAGCAGCATCTTTGGATGCTCCGTGCTAGGCAGATAATAGCCCAAATCCTTTGTATTATGGAGTCATGTTAATAAATTATATTTAGCCTTCTGATAGTATTGTCAAGAGTCCTTTGTCACCGCATGGACCACAGCAATACCCAGATATTTTTCTGTGTGAGTATTTCTGACATGAAGCAAGAAAAGCTTTGAAATACGAAATTATTTCCCCTCTGTCTCATCCAGCTGCCACAATGAACAGCCAGGTCACAAGAGAGCACACTTCTCAAAGGCACAGTAACAGGTATTTTGTGATGTTTATTGAGTGCACCTTTTGAGTGCTGCAATTTGGAGCATTAAGGGGCAAAAATCTGTCAGGAGCTGCACACCTACATCCACTACACGCTTCTAAAAATCACTCTCCAAAATAATTGTGTACAAGCATAAAGATTGTGTTGGCATTTCTGTGCTTTGAAGACTGTGTTTAGCTTCTGCCAGGATGGGAAAAAAAATTGCATTGTTCCCTGTATTGGCTTTCTGTTCTTTATGCTGAGACATTTTAAAGAGAGGATATTTTTGGGGGCTCTCCCAGCCATGTATGGATTTTTTCCATCCTGTTATCTGCACCTACTGAGATGCAATGTTGAAGGCTGGGTCACTGATCTTACAGAGCTCCAGTTCTGCCCTAAAATGTGCTTTCTGTAATCACTCAAGCTTTGTTACTTGCTTCTGTCAGTGGTCAGTTTAGTATAGAATTGCCTGGGATGGATTTTTCTGTTTTTATTATTCTTGAAATATTATTGGAGGAGCTGAGTTTGGGGCTACAGGGGATTACAGAACTGTGGTGAGTTCTGTCACACAACTAAGCTTCCACCAGCTCCTTGCTCATTGCCCTCTGCACCAGGTGGGGGAGAGAATCAGAAGAAGAAAAAAAAGCAACTTGGGGGTTGAAATAAAGACAAAAAGAAGGGTGATGCAAAGACAGACACTCACCACTTCCCACCAGCAGAGTGATGCCCAGCAGATCTCTGAACAGTGACTCTTTAGGAAAGCTTTCCCCAGAGCTATTGCTGAGCATGATGTTTTATGGCATGGAACATGATCAATGATCTGTCTCCTCTGTGTCCCCTCCCAGCCTCCTGCAGCCCCCAGCCCACTTGCTGAGGGGACAGACTGAGAAACAGAGAAGATCTGGAAGCTGTGTGAGCACTGTTTGGTAATAGCTGAACCACGGGTGTGATATCAGCACTGTTTTAGCCACAAATCCAAAGCACAGCACCATCTGGGCTGTCAGGAAAAGAATTAACTCTGTCCCAGCCAGACCCAACACAGGGACATAACAACAACATTGATAATATTAGAAATGCAAACAGGTTTATGTATTTCACATCTGCTGTTGTGCCTTAACTCCCCATAGCTTGGTACTTTACTGGACCCTGGACTGTGCATCAGCCAAAGAGGGAAATCAGAATTCTCTGTGTATTTACTGGCTGAGGCCAGCGGTGTTGCTGCCATTCTCTTCAGCAGACACAGAATTCACTTTGTGTTCCCAAAGTTCAAATGTTGCTGCAGGTCCAGACAGAAAGGATTCAGAATTAATCAAACTCCACACTGTTGTTCAGTGCAAGGTATTAAGTGCCTCATTGGATTTGCAATCTTTAAGATCTTTAGTTCAGAGCAGTCACCAGATTGATGGAGAAAGCCATTAATGAAATGCTGGGCATCTGCATCACCACCCTTTGCTTCTGCTCACAAAGCCACACGGGACCTGTGTCTGGTTTTGTCTGCTCTTCTGCTCCACAGTGATCACGGGCAGCTCTCATCTGACTCAGGAGCCCACAGGGACCTCTTCTTGCTCATTTCCAGGATTCACACATTTTGATGTCCTGTCTGTGGGATAACACCCTGTGTCAGTAATAGAGGGCAGACAACACTAAAGTTGTTTCATTGCAGAGATTTCACACAACAGTGAGCAATTATGCTGAATGCCTTTGAAGATTGGAGTAGACTTGACTACACTGGGAGCTGATAAAATGGTTCATTTGTCCCATTCTTCTGTTTATCACAAGTCATTCCTTTTAACAGGCTGTTTCCAGTTCTGCTCCTGAACTCTACATAAGACTTCTTAAAAACCTTTTTACCTCTGATACATACAAGCAAATCAGGCCATTCAACAGGAGGCTGAAAACCAGGTGTGCCTAAGGAGATTAAAAATGACTAACAAATGGTGTTACTGACACTTGTTTGTTGTTCACAATACAGTTATGCTCTGTGATGCAATATAATGCAATAGTGCCTTACAGATTAGGACTGAAAGGCACACTACACAGATAAACACGGGAACAGAGAACCTCCTGGACCATAAATACAATGGGAATGGGAGGGCTGAGCCACTGCAAACCTTTTATATGACTTTGGGTAAGTCACTTCATCAGGCATCAAGTAGAGAATAAAATGTTCTCCCGTTCGTATCTTCTGGACAACCCATCCCCAGTCTTTACCATAAAGAAATGTTTGTGGTTTGGCTACAAAATAAACCCAGCATTTGATTCCATGTCTTACAGGGACACCACAATTTGGTCTATAACCTTCTGAGTACAGAAACCCTTGTGAGTATTAAAAAGGACATGAGAATTCCCCCCAACATAGAAATCCTGAGGGATTTACAGAGGGTGATTGAAAGTTACAATGCAAAGAATGGCACATAGACTTCCTGAACTCAAGTTCTAGGCCAGAATAAAACCACAGCTTAGTCTGTCAAAGGGGGACTGTGTAATTCCTGAGAGAGAAAGCGTGAAACTTGGATGTTGCACAGTTTCCCTGGATATAAAGTTTTGACTATTTCCCTGGGAATTGGATAAAAAATAGGGATCCTGGAGATAATAATTTAAGTGAAACTGGATGCTTTTATCAGCACATCAGTAGGCACCTGGACATGCACAGTATAAAAATAAATCTTATGTATTTCTATATATAAATAAAAATATTCATATATAAAATATCTCTTTGGGCTTAGGAAGAGGCAAAAGAGGAAGGAAAAAGTTTCTGACTGTAAATTACCTTTCTGCAGTTGCTTAGAGGTAATGGCTGGAAATGTGATCTGTTCTTATCAAAAGGAATTGTATTGTGGATACAGATTTTGAATTAAATTGACTTTATTTACTAATGTTCTGCAGCTTTGAGGTTCCATTTGTCTGATAAAGATTTTTGCATTGTTCAGAGTCTACTCCATTAATTATTATTATGAATTTTACTGGGGGGGATGAACACTTTGAAATTTTCTCTTCACAAAACAGATGGGTCCTTTGAGTTTAATGCCATTGTCCCTGTGTTCTGCACAGCAAAGAAGGACTTTCAGTCTTATTTACTTCAGTGGTGTAGTGACAACATTATTACAGAGCCAGATTAATCTGGCAGGTTTTTATGAGCTGCTTCATCACCAGGCTTGACTACAGGCTGAAAAGTTTGAGAAGTCCAGTTGTTTCCATCTGTGCTGGCACTGCTACTTCCATAGCTGCAAGACATGCCTAAGAAAGTTCCAGAACCAAGGGGGGACGTGGTCTGGGGACCCCGTTCAGAGCTGGGACTTCACTGTGAGCCTTGCAATTAACTCATCCTGGGAAAATTCTGCCCTGGCTGTGCTGGACCCGGGCCAGCCTGACAGCTGCAGTTATCAAGGCATGGGATATAAGGGGGAAACGAGACTCCAAGCAAGGTTCTCCACACCATATGTTTGGGGACTGCTCAGGGCCTTAGACTTTATGTAACAAAGCAATTCCATGACAAGATGCTGCTTAACCATATTTCCTCCTGGTGCTGCTCGTTGGGGAGGGCTGGGCTCTTGTAGGAGGCATTTTCAGTGATCACAGAGGGTGGTTTGCCCAGTCATTGCTAATTACCAAGATCTTAATTTGCTAGCACCAGGAATTCCCCTCAGGCTTCCAACATTATTGAATTAAGTCCTGGCCAAAGACAATTAGCTGCTCTTGAAAACGTCTGTTGTAGTCTCTGGGAAATGTGGGGATGCTATTTATTTATTCGAGTTGAGGAACTGTTTTTTCCTCAGTTACTCTGAATTCTGTGCAGTCTATTCAAAGGAATTTACTTCACTTTGTAGGACTAGTCATTGCTGAGGGGAATGAAGGTTCTGTTGCCTTTTTGTCTTTTCATGCACAAACACTCCATACGTGGGATTCTGTCACCTAAGCCTGTTCAGAATGTACCAGTAAGCCTCTCTGCATGTGATCTATTTGCCAAATCTTTGCTGAGATTAGAGGCAGCTTAACTGCTCTGAGCTGTGTGCTTGTCCATTTAACTTCTGTGATGCACACAGAAATGGGAGGGTGGTTTCTAAACTGTACACAGCAGGAGAGGAGGCATCCCCCAGACTGGAAGAGATTCTTGTGCCATTTCTTATTTAAGCAGTCTGGTATTCCTGCAGAAGGAGTGGGAAAGCTCTGGAAGATTTGTCTTCATGGCACACACAAGCTGTGGAGATGTTCATGTTTGCTTGGAGGAAGGAGATCTGATTGACAATATCTGAGTGTCCAAGGCAGCAGAGAAATAATTTTGGATTCACATTCATTGTGCTGGGAAAACAGAAAATGTGGGGAGTGTTGCTTCTGTCTTGCTCCCCCTTGGGTGGAAAATCTAGGGACAGATATATCTCAGACTTTTGGTGTTGAAGGATCCTAGCAGGCTGGTCATATTTTTTTACTGTCGATTTATATCATTATAGGTTATAAGCATTCTAGGAATGGTCCAGGATGTGTTTAGTGTATTGTTTATCTGTCAGTGCTCCTTTTACTTGGATTACGGTAATTTGTATGAGTCCTGATGCATTGGATATGGTTCTGATGAGACAGATGATTACAGAGTAGATAGCAAAGAAAAAAAAGTGAATGGAGTGACAAGGAGGCAAAACCAAAATTTGTGTAATTTAAAACAAATTGGAAAGCTGAAATTTAAACTGAATTTAAGCTGAAGAACATGGTAAATAAAGTTGAAGGTAGGTATCAATAGACAGACACTTACAAATGCAGCTACAACATGTCTGTCCCAGACAGACATGAACTAGCTCTGAAACAGAAACCTTAATATTACATTTAGAGGGATGTGTGTTGCCCTTCTTGTAGGTCATGGATGGTGATACAAACATGGCAAGAGACAAATTTGTGCACCTCCGTCTCTGTACCAAAACAAAAGGTGATCCAGGAGAGGGAAGACACAGTGGATCCCATTAACTCATTCAACAGGCAGAGCATTCTCCTTGGAGATTTCTTGGCTCAGTGTTTATAATTATTGCTGCCTGGTAGCTTTGTTCATACTGTAAAGGCCCTAGAAGGAGGCTTAAAGAAGGACAACTAATTAAAACCTGATGAGAAGCTGATATTTACCCTGTATAGGCCAGTGGATCAATTTCTTTTCTAGAGCAGAATTCTGCAAAATAGGTAAATTTTCTGTTAATGTAACTTAATAATAATGTCCACATATTTTTTGTACTGGGGAGCCCAGAACTGGACAGTTCCACATGTTCAAACTTCTCTATACTTCAGCACTCAGAAATGTGCCCTTCGGGTTTCCTGAGCTGTATAACGTGTCCTGGTGTTTGAAATCACAGAACCAGGTAACAGTTTTTGTTTTCCTGAGGCAAGTCACAGGCTAAGGGCTGTTATCACTTCCCTTTGGAGAAGTGGGTATCCGAAGCTTGCTATGCATTTCAATTTGTTTTTTAAGTTAATATTCATTGTTCTTTCTCTAAAAAAAAAAAAAAAACAACCCAAAACAACAAAAATCCCACCATACACTGTTCCCTATTGTTGGGAGTGATTTAGGAAAAAGGGGGAAGGAGATCTGGTAACAGAGTCCTGAATAAAGGTTTTTACATTATGGGAATTTGTGATATGCAGGAATGAGGCATATCAGGAGAAACTTCTGGGTTAAATTTAAGATATTGTTTTCTGAATTGTATGTGAAGCCTCTATGTAAATCAAGTATCAATTTAACAGATATTCAGAAAATTGCCCAGGGCAGATTCTTTCAGGGACAAGAGACTGACACAGCTTGCTCACTCTTCTGTTAGGTCAAAGCATGCAAAGAGCCAGAAAAACGTCAAGTGTGTGTTGAGCAGTGGTTAAAATTCAGAGTCCTGTCACAATTTCATGGCAACCCTTTCAGTCTTGTCCCCAAGGCTTCTTCTCTTAGATTTCTCATTTTACTTCCCTTTGAATTCACTTTGCTCTTTCCACAGCAGAACCTGTATTTCTGCCTGTCCCCACTTTTCCTAATTTAACCTTGCAATAAAATTCTAGCACTTTGCATATATGTTTCCACTTTTTATGTGGAAAAAGACAGAGGAAAAGGAGTTCTTACATGATTTCTTTTTCCTTTGTTTATCAGCCTAATAACCCTAATGAATCCTTCATGAACACATGTAACTCCTTTTTTGAATCCATTGACCTCCAGAGCACTTTAGTCCAGTGAATTCCACAATGTTAATTGTTCCAAATAACTATGCTTGTAAATATGTCATTATCACTTATGCCCTAATTAGAGAAGTGTTCTTGCTTTCCATCAACTCAGCAAGATTTACCAGGAAATAAAAGGGGACTTTAAGGAGAAGCACTGGTTAAGATTACTTCTTTCTATTACACAAATTCAAACTTCTCCTGGAGCAGAGTTTATGTCTGAAAAAAATTTATTTCTTTGCTCTTTTAATGGGACATCAGATACACGAGAGTGTCCTAGTCTAGTTTTCCAGAGTTTTTCCTGACTTTTGATGGTGTTAAAACAGTTGAAAGCAACACTAACTTAAATATTAATGGAATTTTTGCTGAACTTTCCTAAAATTTGAGGGTTGTAGTGCCTCTGATTTAAAAAGAAAAAAAATTGAATTTAATCAAGCTGAGCTATTCCCAAATGTCAGGTCTAACTAAACTCATCAGCTGATAAGTCAGGAAGTGAAGACTGGAAGACTTTTTGGATGATAAATCAAAATGTTGTCATAGACGATATTGAGAGAATCTTTCTCCTCTGTTAGTAACATCTAACAGGCTAAATAGTCACAGAAAATTATTTCTTGCATCAACACTAGAGAACCCCTCTATTATTTCTATTATGAAGATACAAAAATAAAAAGTTAAGCATCAGCTACTTAACTGTGATCTCCAAACGAGAGTGTGCTATGGAGAGTAAAAATCTTGATTTTTTTTGTTTTTTCCACTCAGTTTTAGCTGCTCTTAGCACCCCATATGCTTGGAGATGCTCTGTGCTAGGCATTCTCCAGGCAAAATAATGAAAGTTCTTCTTTGAGAAGAGCGTGGTGTCTAAGCAGGTACAAGGTGTAACACTGGGCAGTTACTGGATGCTGCCAAAAACCTTCAGCTCAGAAATTCACCAGCTGGAATCCTGAAGGAAACAGAATTCCCAGAGGGGAACAGGGATGCTTTGTTCACTTTTGTCTGCTCTTTGGTGATATTCTCTATTTTGAAACTGCTTGATACCTGTTACTGTGTGCCTGGCTCGTAGTTTTGTCTCAGAGTAAGTTGGTATTAAAATTGCTTGGAACATGTGGAAAGTTCACCATGCTGTTATAAACACGGTCGTGATCAAGCTAAATTAAAAGTCAATCGAGCCAATCTTAATAAAGAAAAAAAAAATTTTTTATTTTTCGTGACCGAGAATTTCGTCCGCGATAGCCACGATGGAAAAAGCGAAGCACGGAGTCGATGCGGGCGAACGCAGACCCAAGCCCCTCTCGCTCTGGGTTCTGCCGATTCACTGCCCCATTCCTCGAACTGCCCGGTTAAGTACAGTTTATTTAGCCACAGGCAGAAAGTCTATTCTTCCTTGGTAGTTCAGATGCAAAAGTCCATCCTTTCAGAGTCCAGTGCTGGACAAAGAAGTCTGGAGTCGTGGAGATTGTCCTAGGCGGCGTCTCCTGGACAGTGATGAAATTGCAAATGCTCTCCCTCCGGTCCGTGATGAATACGGAGGAGTTTGGGGTTAGACTTTCCGGGCTCCCCTTTGAGATGAGGAAATTTTGATTGGTATCTTATCTTATCCGGAGCAGGTGATGGGCGTTAATGTCCCCTCCTTATCTCATCTTGCCACTGGAGCTGGCGTTAATGGTTTCCAGGTGTCCAGCGTTACCTCATCCCAAGATATTCATCTGGGTATATCTGGACATCAAGAGAGGAGTGGACCCATCTATCCAAGAGTTCCAGTCTTTTATTTTGTTAATGGGAACTTTCTGTGGTTAGCCAGCTGCAGCTGTTGGAATTTCCTCGGGTACGCTTGGTGCTTGCAGGTTAGGATTTTAATGTTGCTTACAAAAAATACATGTATTAATTTCCAACACCAATTTATTAAACACAACTAATTAATTACCAGCCTGAATTACCTACTGCATCTATAACAATGCCATGTAGCAGAAGGATAATTAAAGCAGCAACAGTGCTTCAGGGGCTCTTGCAGCTTCTTTTTTCCTTCTTTCCAAGCACTGCCACAAATCTTTTTCTCCATGTATTTTTTGCCTTTACTGTGCCTGTTTAAATTAGCTCCCACTGTACCATAACCTCTGTGCCACACAGAGTCACTTTTGCTGTTTTAAGTCACTGTTCCAGGATTCATTTATTTATTTGGGCTTGGCTTTCCCTGCAGGCATATTAGCAGGACTCCATGTAATTTTGGTAGACTGCACTCCCATTCCCTGCTACCTGTGGTGACAGAAGCCTCCTTTCTCCCTCACCTTCTCCCTCAATGCTGGTGAAAAACAGCCCACTGAAGATTATATGGAGCATGAAATAGCCCAGGAATGGCTTTTCTCGCGCTACTTAAACTTCATTTAATGAAGCTGAAATACAATGCCATCAGCTGAAAAATGGGATGGGAATTCACCCCATTGGCTCAGGAAAGCATCTGTTGTGGTGGTCTGAAGCTGTCTTAGCTAAAGGCTAAACAGAGCTGTTTTTAAAGCACATTCCCATCATGGAAACAAGGAAATGGAGTCAGTGGAGCAGAGCACAGGGGAATGAGCTGGACTTTGGGGTGTGTGCTGTAGGGGAGAGTTCAGAGCAGCAAGGGAGTGAAAACAATGCTTAGGTCGTATCAGCCTCTTAGGGAAATCAGCTTTTCAATTGTTTTAAAGGTGCCACCCTTACCATTCTCTTTTTAATTAAAGGGTTCTCAAAATTCTTGCATTTTTTTTATTATTTCTGAATCTTCTTCATCTCCTCTTTAGCAGTAATACCTTGCCAAGCTGAACAACATACTTAAATAAAGATCATTGCCCCAGACAAAATAAGAGTCTGAGACTGTTTCTTCATAACAGAAACCCATTCTAACCAAACCCAAAATGCTTATTTCACTCCCATGTTTGGATTTTAAGTTTGCTGACCCAACGGATGGAAATAAAAAATTAGAAATTTACTGATTCACTGAAATAACTAATGATCTGAACATTAGGAAGGGATTATGGACTTTGCAAAATACAAAATACAAGAATTATCCCTAAATTCTACACAATCAATATTTAGTTGCAGAGAATCAACAGAACGAGGACAACAAAATCTCAAGAAATTAGAATCCTCCACATAATTCCTGCAGAAAAAATATCCCTTTGGATTAAGGCTTGGTAAAGTCAGGGCAGAATGCTGCATGCCATTAAAAAATTCAGAAACTTTCTTTCTCAGCTGCATAGAGATCCTCTTTCTACCCCTGCACAGACAGGAGATGACAGTCTTTAAAGCAATATGTTTAGAATTTTTTTTGCTAGTGAAAGATCTTGGACATCAGGCTAAACTAATTTTTTTTATACCTTAAAGGAGACTGTGGAGTCTCCATCCCTGGAAATGCTCAAAAGCTGTCTGGACACAGTCTTGAGCAGGGAATTGACCTCCAGAGTCCCTCCCAACATCAACCATTCTGCAATCTCTTTGATTTGTAATGAGAATAAAAGCAGGTGAATATATTATAATGTATGTTCTCACTAAGGTAACAAACACAAAATCTTGGCCTCAGACAAAATTTGCTATGCTGGATGATCTCTTAGGGATTCCCTTTAATTTCCATTTTCAGGTCTGCATTAACCATTATGGAACCACCTCTTCTATATTAGATGTGTAACAAAATACACTTAGAGTGTATTTTACACTCTTAAAAATTGACAGATCTTTAATATCTTGGCTGTTTCTGCAAGTGATGACAAGGGTATGATCTCTTACTTTGTGTCTTAAAAGAAACCATCTTCTGAAATCAAAAGAAATGGAGTCTATTTGATAGCCACTGGATTTGTAAATTAATTTTAGAGGAGAGCCTTTTTTCAAGTGCTATTTTGTTATACCAGGCATTTGACATGTCGTGTGTTGTCACCAACGTGCACATTTATTATCAGAAATCTCCATATCTGACAGTGCTTATTTGTGAACAAATATAAAAATTGGTATGGGTGTTTCTGCCAACTCAGCCAGCCAGCCCGCTTTAAAACAATGATAAATTATTGTTAAAATCTCGGGGGAATAATGTACAGGAGGAATGACTGCACCATATCTATTAGACAACTATATCTATGAGCTACTTTGTGAATCCTGACAGTGAAGAATCCACTGTTCAAGGCACAGTGATGTGCAGAATTGAAAGGACTCTAGTCCTGCACAGAGAAGTTATTATGAATTCACAACAGTTCTGTGGCAGAAGCTGTTTGTTTGAGATGAAAAGACACTATTACACTGTCACACTGAAAGATGGCTCCTTTCAGCCAGCTCGGCCAGCCAGAGGTTTTGTCTGGAATGCATGAAAAACGGGATGTTTTTATAGCTTTCAAATGAAAAGAGGTGTGTAATAATGGCAGGTGGTTAGAGCAATAAAACCAGTTCACCTTAAACACCTTTCTTCAGAGCAGGCAATTTATATGTTACCTGAGGGGAAGGGCATCCACCCATGTATGGCTGAAGAGCGTTGTGTCATTTAATTTGTATTTATGGTTTGTGTTCTAAAACAGAGGTGTGAAGCATGAATGGAGAAGTTGAATGGCTGTAGACAGCCACAGGACCCACGGGGAAACACAGCAGCACCAACATGTTCTTCTGTGCTTTTCCTTCTCCTTCTGACAGCTTTTAGAGTGAGGCTGAGCATGGTCCTGCCAGGGGGATTGGATCCTGGGTTTTACAACAAAAGCCTTGAGGTTCTTGTTCTTGGTTCTGAGGGAGAACTGAGTCTGGGTGTTTGGAGTTAGGACTGACCAGATTATAAACAGGATAGCAAATTATACCCATCCTATAACAGTGTAACACTCTGATATAAGGATATAAATCCACAAATCTTATGTTTAGTGAGTTCATATAAAATGAAGAAATAGCTGCTGTTTTCAATGAGCTGTTCCAGGTATGGAAAAGCAGCCTAAAGACAGAAGCCAGGAGCTCACACAAAGCTGCCCTGGAATCTGTAACAGACACCTCCCCTCACTGCAGAGAAAATCAAACCTTCAGGCTGCATGTAGAGATGCAGGAATTGGGAGATGTGGAACAGTCTGGCTTTCGGTTCTTGCTCCTCCTTTCTGCCTGTCAATCCATCCCCATCCCTGGAAAAGTGTCCTTGTCAAAGGGAGGAGAGGTGGCAATACCTCATCATATAGAATTTCACCTTGGTACCCATTCCTCTGACACCCAGTCATGCTGGCAGTAAAAAAACATCAGGGAATTGTGTGTATTTAGGGAGATGAACCAAGCAGGATCTGATCTGAGTGTCACCCTGAGAGCAGAGAAATGCACTTCCAATCTGGCACTTTAACAAAAGAAACTAATCCACACTTGGAGAACAAAACCAAACCAATTAATAAATCTTTTAAGCTCATATCTCTTATGAAAAATATCCTCTCTGTGCATAAAATGCATTAAGATAATTGTAAGAAGAAATTCAAGCCATTTTCCTTTGCCATTGATCCTAACAAGAGTGTAGTATTGTGGGATGTCTCCCAAACTGGGTTTGATTAATTTCCACAGAAAGATGAGGGAGAAAAAGCCACTTTATTTCATGTGTCTTTATTGTTCTCATAATAACAACTACTTCACATGTTAAGAAACTGCAGCCAGTGAGTGAAAACAACAAATTCCATGTCACAGCTGATGTTTATATACCTTGTGAAGGAATGGTACAGATAATCATAAAGGCTTCAAATGTGTCCTTACTAACAGACTTAGTTCCTATAGCCTTTATAAATGAAATAACTTGTTTTCTTTCATTACCTCTGGGATCCAAAATCAAGCATGCATTTTGCTACATTTGAAGAAAATGTCCCTTTCTATTGGCCATTAGTAACCTAAAGGCCATAAGTGCCCCTGATCACCCATATAAATCTCCACTTTCATGAGAACTGAAGTTGCCAGATCAATTGACTTGTCACCACGGAGGGCACAGGGGCTTGCGAGAAGGAAACTGATATTTTGCAAACTGTTTTGCTTTATTTAAGCTGAATGCCATTGTAAACTTGAAAAGAGCTACAAGGAGACTTAATTTGGAAACATAAAGGTCACCCAAGGCCTGACAAATGGGATGCCTTTGGCAAAAATGTACTCGCTGACTTGAGTGCTACCTCTGAAAATGAAAACAAACCAGTGGAAGTTATAATCAATTTGAATGCACAGAAGGGCTCTGGGTGTGTTCCTGTCCTTAAAGCAGCCAAGCAAGCACAAACTCAGTGCTGCTCCAGCCAGACAAGTCTATTTGCTCTTGTCTGATGTGTGGTGTTAATAGTAAGTTGTGATAGCAAGTGCTGATAGTGTGGAGCTGCTGATTGACAGAGCTGGGCCCCTTTGCTCACACAGAAATCACCCACCTGCTGAAATTCACTTATTTGCCATTGAACCTACATCAGGTAATGACTCTTTTCTATACCTGGCCTAGAGATGTAAAGGCAGTACAGAGATTTTCCAGGAAGTGATGACTACAAGCCCCAAAACTGGAGAACAAATCTGTCATCTAATCCCGAGGTGTTACATTTTATGAAAAAAACAGTGTTAGAGAAGCAAATAGATGCTAGTGAGAAGAATCAGAAGTGAAAAAAAACCTTGTCTTTTCATGAGTGGAAGTCAAAAAGCAGGCTTGACCACAATGCATGTAAATATATATATATTTATACACTCATATATGTACACATGAGTTATAACATATGTTTAGATATTTACAGGATAACTTTTTTTTGGTAGTCTCTGATACACATTAGGATGATTTTGTATTGATAACAAGATAATGAGGGATGGTTCCTTGCTGAAGATGTTTTCTGTCCCTACAGCTTCACTGCTGCAGCCATACCTACCCTGAGAGTCCCTCAGACCAGTACTTGAAAGTGGATAAAGTTGGTGAAATTTTTCCCTACCAGAAAAGTGTCTTGATCTCAAATATCTTTGATTTTACAAGTGTAAGGAACACAGTGTTCACATGGCGTCAATATCAGCTCCCCATCAGGCTGATGGTATTTGAAAGCATGGGGAAATGTAAACACCCAGATACTGCTCATGCCCTCCTTAAGCACAGAATGGTAAATCAGGGTGTTTAGGAATACAAATTCTATTCTAAATTGCTTTCCTAGTGGAAAAGCCAAGGTTATGGCTAAGGTGCTAGCACAGAGTAAAGAAATCTGATAGTAGAAGGCTTCTTGCTCATGCAAAAGGAGATGAAATGTGGATGTGCAGAGGCAGATGGAGTGAGTTCAGCCAGAAATAAGATTTGGTCTCCTAGAGCTGAGGGAAATTAAACATGGAAACAACTTCCTTTGGGAGGCAAGGAGGTCCTCAAGTGTTTTGTGTGTACTTTTCAGCACAAGATTAAATGTCTTTTCAAAAGACAGGATTTAATTCCATATCTTGGAAGAACTCTGTGGCTTGTATTTACAGAACACTTGCTAACTGCCATGTTTTGAGACTATAAACTCCCTATTTCTACAAGTCAGCTTAAAAAAAAATTCCAGCCATTAAATACAGGCACTGAAAAGAGGGACAAGAGGGAGGAGACATCAATAAGAAAAGCAAAAATATGTCTCAACAGCTTCAGTTTGCCTGGATAGATGTTATTTCAGAAAGCTTTTCTTGGAAACCAGTCCTGGAGAGGCAAAGGTTCCCCTGAGGGGTCCCTGTCCTGTGAACCCTGACACCTGGGCTTAACTCATGTTTTGAGGGTAAAAATGGTCTTGTCACCCATGTGAAGCTGAAGGTGTGCAAAAGTGTTTGCAAAGCTGGGACACAAATAGGGACTGTTTTAACATGAAAGGGAAGGAAGGGCAGGATACAGGAGCTGTTCTCTTCTACGAGTTGGGGCAAATAAAGTGACTCTGCTGCCACTGTTCATTGAAAATTAAAAGAAAATCAGAAATAAACATTTTTTTATTAATCTAATTGACTTTTAACCCTTCCTTTTTGAATCCTTTTTATTAACTGAAAACCACTGCTTTTGTATGTGCAGAAGATGAACTGAAGCACCCAGTTAGGATTTAAGCACATTTTCTAGTTCTCATGAAGCAAGACATACACTTTGATAGAAATTTTTACCTGGAACTCTATTTTAAATAGATATGACAAGGAATTCTCTGGCCAAACTTAGACTACCTGCATGCCTAAATTAAACCATAAATTGATAGACACCAGCTAACCCAAATACAAGGTGTGTTCTCCTCCCAGAGGTGATTTTCCTTCCTACCATATGCCTTTCTGTAGGTGGAAAGAAAGCAGAATATGTTAATGGTTGTGAAATTCAAAGATATAATCACTTTGTAAAAAGCCTGGCAGACTTTTTCTGGTTTTAGTTGGATGCCTTTGTATTATTGCAAACATGTATCTCTGCTAGTCCATAATGAGCAAATCTAAATCCTGCCTTTCTCAGTGTGGACACATAATGACCTTCATTGATGCCAGATTCTCTGTGCAAGGCTATGTATCATTAATGAGCATAAAAAAAGGAAGCAGGCTGGGAGTAAATCATATATCAAGTCTAAGGCTAAGACAAAAAAGATGCTCAGTCCATCTCGTTAAGTGTCTTTTCTGTAAAAGAACTCTTTCATCCAACCTTAGTTTTGTGCACCTAGTTCAACCAACTTAATGTCAATTTGGGCGTATTTTTCAAAATGTCTATTCCCTACACTCAGTGCAAAGTACTCATGTTTCTTGTTAGCTCTCATTATATTATTTTCTTTTCAGAATTGAAAAAAAAAGGGCAAAATATCAATTTTAAAAAATTAAAAATTTGAATTAATTAATTATCATTCAGAAGTGCTTGAAAGCCTTTTACTGACTTCACACTAAATTCATAATTAACCTACACTGTAGTTTGGAGCCTTGTCTGCTTGCTGATTCCTGGTGACAAGCCAGATTTTGTTTTCCATCCTACATTTCAGCTGTTTGCTCACTAGGTGATGTTCATGTCCATAGAATCCTACAAGGTGCAGAAATAGCTAAGCCATGATAGAGAGATTGTCAGACATCGTGACAGGGGACCAGCATCTGGTAAAATCATTTTGTATGATAAGCAGCAGTGAAAGATGTTTCACCCTAGAATTTTTGTTCACCCTAGACTGAGAAGAATGTGTCTATTTCCTGGTTTAATTTCTATTTCCAGGTAATTTCAGTAAAAATTATTTTTAAAATGATATCACAATACCACAGAGTATTTTTGAGAGCAGTTAATTTTTGGTGTTACTATCAAGTGTTAGCGCTGTTACTTTGTCTCAGAAAATTGAGTTTAAAGAACCCTTTTGCTTGGGACCTCTGGCAAGTTCATCTAATGGCAGAGCCTGGCCCTATTTCTCTGCTTGGCTTTATTTTCCTGCCATTCTGGAGATTAAAAAATGCAGCCTCTTTACAGTACAAAGGAGTGATATGCTCCTGATCACAAAAGGATGCACCTTCATGTTTGTACCTTCAAGCTGTGCTATGGATTTTGACAACATATTTCTCCAGAGTATCAATTTGTTTTGTTGTTAGGAGTTTTTTTTTCCCCTTTGGGAAGATAGGTTTTATTGTCACAAAGCCTGTTCTTTTCGTCGAGGTACTTGTGGAGAAGGAAAAAGAAAAAAGCAGTACACAGGCAGTAATGCCTGAGAACACCTGATAGGTATCTCTTGTAAGGAAAACGTTTTTACTTTCATCTCCCAACGCTCACAATTTTGTTTGTTTACCTTTCCCTGAACTTTCTGGAAATGCTGTTAACATTTTCTGTAAGTGGGCTATTACAGGAGGATACTGAAGAAGAGGTGTTAAATTGTTGGTTCCTCCCTGCCCTACCCCGTCTCTTCCTGGCCCTGAAGACAAACTGGTGGATTTCACAGTGACTTTTTACTTCTTCTCAGTGTTTAATACAGAAAAAAAAAGGTCTCTAAAAAACCCAACACTTTATGTACAAAAGGAGAACCTGATCTGAATACATAGAGAGGCAAAACTCTCCAAAGTCTGCCCAGGAGAATGTGAATGCTGTTGGTTAGAGAGAGAAAACTGTTCAGGTGTTACACAAAAGAGCATTGAATTCTAAGGGCAGAGGAATGAAATGCAGCGTGGTGGTGGTCAGTGGAGCAGGAGACCAGGGTTGATTCCCCTGCACATGCTGTGATTTTCTTGGGGATTATTTTGGTTTGTTCGTAGATATGATAACCCGCTTGGGCAGAATTGGTCTGGCCATATTTATCCAGAACTGAGCTAATCATCTTAAACTCTCTTTATAGTTGTGGAGAGACATACATGGGTGATTCATCTCTTCATAGATATGTGAATCCTCTGAAACAGGCATCCTGACTAAAAACAGCCTGAGATACAGCCAAGGATGCCAGCACTTGTTCTTCAGTCGCATCTCCCTCCTCTCTGGGTCAGAGAGCAGATCCTTTATGGATATTTGCCATGACTTCTGTGATTGTGTTCTATGTGGCTTTTATGGGGGGATTCATCCAAGTGAAGTGAGGCACGCAGGGAAAAAAGGAAGCCTGGGATGTGAGTCATACATGTTTTCAGTGAGACAGCAAAAATTTTTCATTCCCTTTCTTCCTGTTGGAGTCCTCCTTTCCTAGCATGTTATTTATGATGCCCTTTATTTCAGTAAAGGAATTTTGAGATTGGTCTTTCACTCCATCATCGTTTGAAGGACTAATATCGTCCTATTCTCCTATTCCTGAATGTGGAAGAAAGCACCACTCTTTTTAGAGGCTTGCTATAAATAGGGCCACATAAACAGTTCATTTCCTGCACCAGTTCTGAGCTGAATTGTTTTAAAGCACTGTCTTTGCTCTTTTCCAAAATAATTTCTGAGAAGTTGAAAAAAAAAAGCTCCAAATGTCTTTTTAGCTCAAAGTAGGCATTTTTAAGTATTCTTTTGAGTGACTCAAGCACTATGATAAATTTATGCTCATTCTTACTTAGGGGAGATGCAAGATTCAGCAAGGAATTGTCGAGTGTTCAGTAAGATTACCTGACTAAACCACAGGAATAAATAAAAAACATTACTGGAATGGGAAATACCAGCCTGGGAATCTTATATGATGGTTTGGGCATTTTTTCCTGATGCATTGAGAAAAAGTGAAAAAACCTTTCTGGTAAAATCAATGTTTGCACCCCAGCCTTCTGCTTCAGGTATTGTTTGATTTGCATGAATGTAGTTCTGAAAAGAAAAGGATCAAACACAAAACCACTTCTAGCTTTTAATGATTGTCACTGCATTTTTTACTGCACAATGAATTTTTGGGCTGGGGGAGAATTCAAGTCTCATCCAATGATGATTGGTGCAGGGAAAAGTAACTGGTGCAAAGCAATTTTACCTTTATTTCTGCAGCTCATGTGTTCGATGGAAAGAAAACTAGATTGATGCAAATCTAGCTTTCCTTTGGGTTAGGAGAGAGGAAGGAGTAGATAACTCTTACCTCTGCAAATTTTTTGTCTGGCCTTGAAAAACAACTCACCTGATATATTCACAACATTCTCCCTCCAACAGAACTGAGCTAACAGCAAGTCCTGCTGGGCTTGAGCTTGCAGATCTGCGTACTCCAGTTTCAGCTGGCAAGTAAGGCAAAGCAGAGTGAGCTGTCTGAAAAGGAGCAGTCACGACTGCTGGTGAAGTGAAATGATGGGAAGGCTTTCAGGCTGCGTGACTTCCTGACACTTGGTTGCCCTAGATAAGGCTTTTGTGGTTCTTCTCTTCAGGGAGTGGGCTCACAGCTGGAGATGCTTAACCAGCCCTGGTGCAGGGGAGTGTCTGCAGCCTCTGTGTCAGAATCCCCTGCTGAATCCTCTGGGACCAAATCACCGCTCTCACTCCTGCTTCTCCCCCTGCTCGTTCAGGCTCTCAAGCCCTTTCTACACGTGAGCCACCTGAGCTGCCAGCAGGGACAGTGGGGGGACATCAGAAGCCTTTAGTGGTGATGGCAGACACCTCGCTGTGTCCTGCCCCACTGCTGGGTCAGGGGTGGTGTCAGGCTTTATTTGCTGCTAAATTAAAAACCTTCACACAGGTCCTGTCTGTGACAGTAAGAGCAATGTACCATGAGTGCCAGCTCTAATTGAATTTTCAGGCTTGTGAAGTTGAAAGGGGAGTGAAATGCGGGGAGACTTTCATCGTCCCCCATCAGCTGAAAGGTTCTGTCCCTGGGAGTCTCCCAGACAGAGGAGGGGCAGTTCAGCTTCTTCTGGTGCCCCACTGCCAGGTCTGTGAGGCACAAATTAAACCCTACTAAATCATGCTAATGAAACGTTAAATTCATCATCTATCTCATGGCCTAAGACCCTTCAGCAGCAGAAAGGAATTTATTTACTGCTTAGAATCCTTTGGTCAAGATTCCAATACAGAAAATATGTGGTGTCCCAGAAGCTTGGACTTGATGATCTTGGAGGTCTTTTCCATTCTTTATGATTCTTTATGCATAGTCTGCTTCCCTCTATTCATTTTTCTTCACTTAAAGTGAGGTGAAACCTTGAGCTTTGACTATCTATCTATCTATCTATCTATCTATCTATCTATCTATCTATCTATCTATCGATCCATCTATCATCTGTCTATTGATACATATCTCAATTCTAATTCATTCCATGTTGAACAGTCCAACACTCCAGCTATGACAAACACTTAAACCCGCTAACTTTCCATTATGGCTGTGTATATAATTTTATCACAGGAAAATTAATTCAGTGTTTCTCTACGTTGTGCACGTAGCTTGACAAAGCGTCTGCCTGAACAGGGCTGTGTAGAAATAAAAATAATCAGTTTTGTGCAAGTTTCATGAGTCAAGCTGCCAAACCATGTTTTTGAAATGGATAGATTGCTTAACTTTATTCATACATCTTATGGTAATTTCCCTTTCCTAAGGTATAAAAATGACAGATATGAGTGTTTTGTGGTAATTTTTCCTTCCTCACATCTTTGATTTGGAAGTGAATCTAGGCTCTAGAAATTAGTGAGGGCTGAATAATAACTCAAAGTGCTTTGCAGCACAGAAAATGCACCATTTACATCTGAATCTAGGCTGTAGAGTAAGAACATGGAAGTGTCACTACAGACAAAATTCAAAGATGCTATTTCTGCTTTGCATTTCCATCTCATTTGGAAATCTTGCTCTGTTGCTGCAGTGGGTTCCATTCTGAATTCTACAGGGTCACAAAAGGAAATGGAAGAGCAGACATATGGAAAAACATGTGTGACTGTGGCACAACGAGAAGAGAGACTCTGGGGCAAAACTCTCAGAGCACCTTGAATTTTATTTCACTCTGTGTGTTTCTATTGTGCGTCTTCGTCCATGGAATTCCTGTAGAATGCTTTACTTGTGGATTCTGTACAGCAGGATGAATAAAATAAGACATAATCTCTGGCTTGTCAGTGATTTTCTGGAAGAAAAACACAGAGAATCTGGAAACCCTCCAATGAAAGCAAATTTTGAAAAAGACTTGAAAATTGAGCTACACCCTTTTCTTACAGCGCTAGAAACAAACTGTTTACTACTAACTTTATTGTGCTTGTTTACTGCTCCCTAGTGCTTAATTATTATTTTTAGGGATGTAGTCTTTATTTCATCATTTTAACATAAGAACTGTCGCTTGAGTTGAGGAAACAGAAAGGCTGGAATCTGCAATGCACAGCGTACAGCTGGTTGAACTGTGCACAGAAAATAATTTACTGGCTCAGTTAAGCCTTATTATCTCTTTGAAAATCGTCCAGACACAGACTTTGATTATTATGAAATTGTTAATTACTCAAAATTGTTTGACAAACATTTTATAGAAACGGAGTCCAACTTAAGGGCTGGTCTCAAGCTGTCTTTTATTCTCCACCCTGAGCTCCTGCGATGTGCTGGTGGAACAAACACAATTCCTGGTGGTTTAGATGCATGAAGTCAGCAGAGGGGAAGCCAGTAGATGGTGCTCAAGGTTGTGAAGCCAAATTCTGGGGGCTTAGGAAGGAGGAAAATGTGTGGTTAAGCCCTGCAAATGGCAATTTTTGTCTGTATGTGTATCTATGCTCAGCAGGTTAGTTCCCTAGTTTTTGGCTTCCCATCCATCTGAAACATTTAAAATATTTGAGGGATGAGGAGCTGGGTAAACTGTCCTTGTGAGGTCATGTTGCCAGGAGAAATCACAGCACTGCTCTGGAGAAAAAAATCCCAGTGTGGAGGAAAGCTTAAGGAGAAGGGCAAACTTCATCCAAAGGCCACAGTTTTCCATTTTTGCCTTTCCTTTGTGAGAGCTGGTTTACCCAAAAACTCCCATTATTTTCAGGATGACAGCAGGAGCAATCTCTTTAGGCTTTGCTGTCTGTACTTGCCCCAGTTCTTTAAAAGGCCTGGTACCAGTGATCACTGTCTAGGAATGATGTTCACACCTCATGTTACTCATTTTTTCCAAAGGGAGTCTCCCTTTTGAAAATTAGCGGAACCAAATCTTCAGGCACCTCTGCTAAGAGCTCCCTGGGCTGCATGAATTCTTAATTGCCTCGTTGCCTGCCTGAAAGGTTTGGGTTCTCTTAGTCTAAGGTGCAGAAGTCTAAAGGGAGGGTTGGTAATTATCTTCCAGTACATAAGAGGTTGCTGAGAAGCAGGAGGCCATAAATTCTCCATGTCTGCTCCACAGATTGCAAGTTTTAACAGGATGAAATTAAAGCAGGGGATATTTAGTCTGAACATTAAGAAGAGGCTTTATATCTTTAAGGGTGATGAAGCACTGGACTAGATTTCTGAGAGAGCATCCCTCTCAACAGTGATTTTTAAGCGAAGACTGGGGGGAAAAAGTGTCAATTTTAGTATAAATGAAGTATATTCTGTTCTAAAGAATGTGTGAATGTGTGTGTAGGTGGTCTGGATGAATTCTCAGAATTTCCTCCATCCTAAATTCTGGTTTGCTCACCAAAGGTAGATTCCACTGGCTGTTTTTCATAGTTCTACAAATAGGTTTTTTGATAATGGCATGCAGTGCAAAGACTGGACCTACCCATATAATCTTTTTACCTGATTTATCAGTTTTTACTTCTATTTACCGTTTTACTTTAAAGCCCTATAAATACTCCAGATTTCCAGCTTTTGATAGGTAAACAGGAAGCCTGCTTGTACGCTTCAGCTCTCTCTGCTTTTTACAGAAAGAAGATAAAAGAGACATAAAACATTAAGTCTGCAATTTGGTCACATGTATATTTCATAAAGGCAACTTACTGAGTAATATATGGAAGGCTTTTGCAGGCAATCTTTACGAGGCACACTCTGCTTGGTGAGTGAGGTGCTTGCATTATTGATTTTAATAGAATTCTGCAGAGTAAGGATAAATTGTGGTAATACTGCCTAAGAAGGTGCAGCAGACTAAGGCTCAGATGGCTGCTGGGATATATTCTGTGACCAGAATGCTGCTTTATGACCAATAGAGGCAGCAATTCCATAATGCACAAGGTCCAAGTGCAATAAACAGGGCTTTGGTACCATAGATTTCACCAGGACTTGGAGCAATAAAAATGTTTATGATGCTGAGCATTATGGTGGTATATCGCTTGGAAAACATGCAACAATGAGAAAGGGTTTGTGTTTGCAGCAGCACTTTAGGAAGGTTGTGGTTTGCTCAGAGAAGCTTGCACTCACATTCTAATGTGTGTCCAAACAACTTTGTGCTCAATTTGCTGTTAACAGCTTCTTCCACATAATTTCATCTGTTTTCTCCTTATAATGTGTTTTCCATGTTGGGGTGTGGAATGCATCTCTCTATATAGCTGGATACAGATAATGCCTGTCTCAAAAAAACCCATGAAAAACCCACCCTGTTCTATTTGTCATTTAAAAATAACCAATTGCTCCTGCGTGGTAAATGTCCATTTGTATGCTCTCCCCTCTCAGCCTGAACAAGACGTTTTGCCTCAGCCCTTAATGAAATTGAACTTAGCTCATAATGAAAGAATTCTGGTGCCATTCCTCTAGCATATCTCCAAATGATGTAGAGTACTATCAGGGTATCATTACACTTCATTTTCATTTATGCCCCTTCCCATTACACTTCTTGTTGGAGCGAGACTTATATCAACATTTAATATGTTTCGATGCTAAAACTCATTATTAATTTTGAACATCGATATTGGGCAAGGTGAGAAAAATACTAGATGCTGTTTAGAATGCTGGTTTGTATCTGTGTGGGTATATTTACGTACCTGAGAGCACCCAAATGTTAATGTGCACAAAGAGAAGGCTGTGTTGGGACTGGTGCACTCAGTTCCATCTGCCTGGGGGGCAGGACGAGGACAGGCACAGCAAAGGTGCAACCAAAAGACTGAAGGGAAGGTTTGTCAGAGTCTCTGTGTGGAAGGAGTGGAGTGCACAGATGTTGTGTGTCCGCTCCTGGGCCCTGGGCTCTAAAGCAGGCACTGCCAAATAGAAAAACACCTCGAATGGATTGCACAAGACAAATGAAGAAAGAGAAGGGAAAATCAACCTCAAATAAGTGATTTGCCCAAGCTGATGCAAAATTTAGTGGCTGGGTCATTACTAGAACCCAGGTTTCCAAAATCTCCAAGCCTCTGTCTTGGAAGTGAGAAACAGCAAGAGAAGTTAAATGGCCCTGAGCACCAAATTCTGCTTCAAGTTCTGAAATCTGGTCTGTTAAAACAATAATTTTGCGCATCAAGTGCAAAAACATTTGGGGGAAAAGAAATTTCGCAGTAAAATTTGATTGAGCCAGGCTTCTTTGTTCTTGCTTTGTAACTGTTACTCTTTTTCTGGTGTGGTTTTAGTGTTAATCATTTATGAGAAAAAAAGTCAAGGATGGAAACGAAGAAAATTCTGAAGCAATAAACACTGAATTGATGGAACATAAAATTCCCATGTATTTCAGCACAACTTGCTCATAGCGACAAAGTCTCTGCATTGCTGCTGCAAACCTTATTTTTGTTTAATAAAGTTTATACAATCTGTCAGTTTTTAAATTAACTGCATGACTGGCTCCAACTTCAGTCACGACATTTTAAGACCATGTAAACATAATCATTGGCTGTGAATGAAATACAAGGATGTGGAACTGGCAGAGACTGCAGGGAATGTGAAGGGAAAACTTGTGATTTTACTGACAAAACAAAACAGCAAAAATATATTTCTAAATAGCTTCCCAGCTGCTTTTCCTTTTTATTTTTTAAAGGCATTTGTAAGATGCTAATTTACTTTTTTTTTCCTTTCCATGAAGTTATGGCTGCTTATCCTTAGTTTGAGCTTTTGATTGTAATTTTTCACATTGATTTTCCAAATTGTTTTTCAAAATTGTATGACAATGCTGAAAGATGAGTTCATGAAATCAGAATCTTGCCACTTAAATTTCTGAGTGAGGGGAAAAAAAAGAAGGAAAAAAGAAAAGGCCTGTTTCTTCAAATGAATTTGATACGTTTGCAGCCATGGCTTGTTAAAAATCTATATAATTAAGTGTGAAAATAAAGTGATTAAAATGCAAATCTGATGTGACTTTCCAGACTGGCTCTATTTGAAGGGCTCATCTGGACTGAAATACAAATGCCTGTGGACAGCCCAGGTATGAGAAACCCCAGCACACCATGGGCTCTGTGCTACTGCAGGGTGATGAAAATATCTTTTTTTGAGCCTAACTCTGCTCCCCGACTCGTGAGAAGCTGCATGTGGTCAGCCTGTGCTTTACAGTGAGACCCTTAAGGTTTTCAGGTGGCAACAGATGCATTGCAACATCTTTTATGAAGGTTGAGGCTGCCCAGGGAGGTATTTATTAACCCCTTTGATCACAGACCATTGTCTTCACTGGGCTCACTTTGCAGTCTGACAGGAACGTGGAATAAATTCCTGGAGAAATCACAGACCATTGCATCCCTCCCTACTTTTTGCTTCAAGTGACAAGTGCAAGTCTAATTATGTATATGTACGTATTCCCATCTGAAATTCTTAATTTCTGAATAGTTTTTGCCCTGGGGAGAGGATGAGAGAACCGACCTGATGGATCTCAGCCCTGCTGCCCTGGGAGGGGCTCAGGCACAGATGTGGAGAGCCTGGTAGAAAAACCTGTCTGGGTGAAAGACAGCCAGAAAATGCACTTTGGAATGAAAGACAAACACAGCCTTTATGTGACCAGGTGGGGATGGAGTCTGGTGGGCTGCAGGTTTCCTATCAGAACTTTTGGTCCTGTTCATCATACAGGGCCTCACAATATTAAAGTCTACAGAAGTCTTTAGGGTATGTGTTGAATTTTCTCCTTCTTAGGTTTTAATGTATGAAGGCTATGCTTACAGAGAGGAGAAAAAACAAACCAGGAGCACAGAAACTATGAAATTGTGATCTTAGAATTGCAGTGATAATTATTTTTGAGTGAAAGAGTATTTATAGATACTCCTCTCATAGGTGTTGCCATAAGCCAGAAATCACTTAACCTCACTGAGGAATTAATAAGAATTTATATTTTTTAAAAATGGAAATCTTTTTTTATCCTCCTTTCAGCAGATTAGCAGGATTAAAGTTTTCATAGTATGTTGGAAATACGGTTTAGGAGAACTGATGGGCTAAATCCTCAGATGACAAAAATCAGCTTACTTTTGGTGATTTCAGTAAATATAGTGTTAATAAGAATGACATTAGATCACTGTGGAAGAGATGAAAACAGTAGGCAAAATATAAACCCACCACCCAGAGTTTGCAGGAAAATCCCAGTATGGGATTCCAGCAGGGACAGGTGTGCTTTGTGTTTTTCTCACACAGAGCTCTCATCTCCAGACCGTGAGCAGAATAAACACAAGGCCCTCTGGGATTAGTTCCAAATATCCCCTGAATTCCTTCTGGGAAATGTCAGTAAACCTTTCAAAAGAAACAGCCAAGGCTTATTAGCAGAACAAGTAAGGAGCCCTCGGGATGGGACCAGCTGGAATTTCCCAGGGGGGTTGGACAGGATGCTGGGTGTCCCCAGGGTGCTGAGGTGAGAGAGGTGGGAGCACACCCTGCCCTAGACAAGAACACATGGCAATGGAAATCGTTTTAACGAGGTAACTTTTACCTTTAAACAACTCATCTTTAAAACAATACCCCGTAAATCAACATACCCCCATAAGCAAACCATAAAAAAACTTATACAAATAAAAAAATATTTCACAGTTACAAATTTCCCCAAACAACTACTCTTCATAAAAAAATTAAAAACCACAAAAATCTATTTTTTCTTCTTATAAAGAAGTATCCATAGCATTAACAAAAAAACCTTCTCTCCCTAGATAAGCTAAAAAAACCGTCTTTTAAAAATAATAAATTAACTAGAAATTTTATGTTTTGTTTCTTTACATTATCAGTAAAAAAAAGTTATTAAAAAAGTGCTATAAAAAGTTTCTTTTAATTCTTACCACTTTTTTCTTTTAATTACTATTAATAAAATTTCCTTTATACCTTTTTAAAGTTTAAAACCTACTTTACCTTTCTCCTAATCCCAACTTCCTATCTCACAACAAAAAAAAAAATACATTTATAATTAACTAACACTAAAACCCACCACACTCACCAACACATTAATTAAAAAATCTCAAAATTAAAAAAATCTTAAATTAACAAGCTAAAACCACTACACCTAGTTATATATGGAACAATTAGTTTGTCTCAATATAGGTGTTTTTTCCCATTTCAGAAGCCCTGGGACACTGAACGTATTTATATTAGGCTGATAGATAGGACAAAGCAATGAGAGGAGCTTCGCTGGAGGGGCAGCTGCAGTCTGGACAGCATGTCTGCTATCTCAAATCACATTTAAATCCTGAGCTTACGCCACTGAATTCATGCTCCAGTAATTCTGATGATGTTTTATTTCACTGCAAATTAAAATGAGAAATATTAATTCTATGGAAAATTATGTCGCAGCCATCCATTTTTCTTCTTGCCCTTTACTTTCATGAAGGTAAGGGGAGAAACTTTTTTTTAGATTTTATCATGTAAATGCTTGTTTCAGTTATCCCCAAAATTTGCTGGTCTGTCTATGGGTAACTTTCACCTTATTTGAAGGATTCTTGAGTATCAGGAAGTCATTTAATCTCCCCAGGAGTAGCCCAGGTCATGGGAAAGATGACGAGGATCCTTGGGAATTAATAACCATGTGTGCCACCAGGCATGGAAGTGTTTGGTGTCATTTGAATGGCATTTAGATTGCACTGACTTCTCCCAAAGGACCAAAAGTGGCTCCACAATCAGCATGTTCTCCCTCAGATCTGCTCAGTTCAGGTCACCTGCATTCCTGGAAAACAGTGCCAGAAGAGCCAGGGCATGGTCTCCAGTCTCCAGGGGAATCTCTTGGAAAGTCAGACTTGGCCAGGTGTGGATCAGAAAGAAATCTCATTTAGCCCAGTGCCTTGTTCTCGTAGAGGGTTTGGTTATATGTTTGTTTGGTTTATATAAATATATAAATATATATTTATATAAATATATATTTATATTTATATACTTATATATAAATATATAATTATAAATATGTTTGTTTAATATATTTGGGTGTTATATTTTCTATGTAAGACCTCAAAATCAGTTGTGGAGAAACCATAACACAACAATGTTACAACAGGGGATTTGTTACCAGATCAGTAATGGAACTTAATGGAAAATATCTGACAGACAATATAACATTTGGCAGAGAACATGAAAGCCAATATGAGATATGAATATTTTTATTGATAAACCTGAGCATTAAGATTTTTTGGTCTATGAGAATCCTGTGTCATGAAGTGGTTATAAAAATCAGAAAACAAAATTGTGTGTTGCCAAAATGCAGGATGGTTATTGTATATCAAAATACGTTGAAAATTTTTTAGGTCCAACTTTTAAAGTCTAATTTAAAACTTTCTATGGAAGTTGGATCATATTTGAAATTGTAACAAGGACTTAGGAGAGGCATCAGGAATTTGTAGTTGCAGTCATCATACCTGGCAAGGGTACTGGATACTAAGCAAAGGAAGGGAAATAAATTGTTTACTAATGCCAGTACAGACAATCTAGAGTCTAAATTAAGCATGATATAGACATAAAAATAAAAATATAAAATAAGCCACCATTAAAATTTGAATCCAAATAAATAATAATAGTAGTAGTAGTAGTAGTAGTAGTAGTAATAATAATAATAAATCCAATTGGAAATGTCCAAGAGATTAAATTAAGGATATATATGCATAATCCACATTCCCAAGATCTGTTTCCAGTCTCTGCAAATGAAGTGTGTATTTTTCTTAAGAGAATGACACTTGCTGTAATTACTAATTGGGGGTTACTTCTATGGAGAGTAATTTCATATCCATCTAAATTTGCTAAATTATTTTGTGTTATTGGGTCATCGTATCTATCTGCTGTCATATTTCACTTGTCAGCTACATGCTGAAAGCTACATGGTCATTCAGAGAGGGAAAAACCTATTTCCATTCTCTTATTTAGCTGAGTATAGTGTCAAAAAAACCTACCCCAGGGATAAATAATGAAGAATATAATCCCAAAAAATCAAGATTAAAAAGGCAAGCAAGGGAAGGTGTGTTATCAGATGAAGAATGGAAGAAAAATGGGAGCTGAGGCTGAAAGCTGCACGATTGATCTGCCTTCAGAGCACGAGGGCTGCCTCCTGTGGGATGAATCCCAGGATGGGGCAGAGGAAGAGTGGGAGGAATCCTCCCCCGAGGAGGAAGGAGCAGCAGCAAAGTCAAGGAGTGATGGACTGACCGCAGCCCCCGTTCCCTGTCCTCCCTGTGCTGCTGGAAGGGAGGAGGGAGAGGAACCAGGAGTGAGTCTGAGCCCAGGAAGAAGGGAGAGCTTGGGGGAAGGTGTTTTAAGACATAAAAGGATCAATGTCTGTCCTCATGGCGCTGTGCTAAAAAAATATTGGTTTACTAAAAATACTGATTTACTGGGAGAAAGAGGCTATTTCTGATTGCCCTACTTCTGCTGCACATTGGGCACACAAACTTAGCCCACAGAAGAGGAATTTGGATGAAAGAGTCTCTTCATGTCAGTGTGGAGCTGGTTTTAGAAATGAAAATCTAGGGCAAGTGCTCGAGATTAAAGAATTCTCACAATGGCTAATTTACATAGCAGAATGAATCATCCAGTGTTTGAGTGAAAGAAGGAAAGCACTCACACCTTCATATGCTCCTGAAAGCTCATCCCTCTGATGGCCAACATGGCTAAAAATACACCTAAGAGCAGGTGGCAATGGCCTTTCCCTGGATAATATCCTGCAGAACTGATGAGTCCTCAGTGATCAGAAAATAGAATTTATTTAGGAATTTGTAGTTGTCCAAATCTATGAAGCAGGGAAAATGTTGATGTCTCATTTCACATAAAATTGTCCCAAAAATGAAAGATGCGACCTTCTTATCTAAGGTGACCCAGTGGAAAAATTGGGATATGGACCCAAGTAAGTTATAGCCTGGAGAGTGCTCCATCCTCTAGGCAGCACTGTCTCCTGTGGAACAGACACTCCAAAATCATAATCTTAATAGCAGGATAACCACTTTTGTGTAGCACTTTATCCTTTACATTCATCAACGTAATTGAAAGGGAGAACATCTGAATATCTTCAGCTTTCAGGGTACAAACCAGAAATTGGGCAGCAGAGACCAGGGATGTTTCTATTCCATGTAGCCAATAATGTCACTCTTGCCTCCTGTTCCTCCTCTAAATGCTCATTCAGTATTTTTTTTTTTTAAAAGCAAATCCAAATATAGGGACATTGAAAACATAAGAAACTAGTAACTGAACACATGGACACAGAATTCCAGAGAGCAGATCTAGAGCTGCCATTAACCAGAGATCAGATGCTTGTTCACAGTCTGCAAGGGACAGAATAAGGGTATCATAGTTAGAATGTACAAAAAAAAAAAAAAAAGAAGACCACAGATAATCAGATAATGAACATTTTCTCATTATTATAAGATTTTCCACTGCCAGTCCAAATTCCCTTTACATAACTGTACTGGTTTTGACTGGCAAAAGTTAATTTACATCATATTAGCTCTGCTTTTGACTACCTGCATGAACATTTTTGTGCTGTCCTGGGACAGTGTCCACCTCACTGATTTCAGGAAGGAATCCAGACATGAGAGGACTTATCTGCTGAGTGCTTTCAATTTTATTAAACCTGGCTGGACTTTATGTCAGAAAATATCTATTTGGTGACAGTTTCTCTTCATATCTGACATGCAGGAATTACCATCTTTTCACAGGTTTTGAAAAGAAAATCAGATGTTACAAATACACAAAGTGGAAATTAAAATTCTCTTCAGGATTGACAAAATTTCCAGAAAGGCAGAGAGGAAATGAAGAGCTCCTGGAAAAGTAGAAGGCTGGAAATATAATAAATGACTGCAGCTCATTCAATACCTCATATTCTGAATTTTCAATGTTAAATAAGCTCTAAATAAAGCTTTTAAGTCCTCCTCCCCTTTTATTTTTTTTTCTCTCTGTCATTTTTATTTAAGCCCCTAAGACTAGCTGGATCTAAGAAAATACAAACAAGATTTGCTCTTAAATCATTATGATTGGAGTAAACTGTGAGCAGTTCAATATCTGTGAGATTAGAACTAAGCACTTTTTCCTTTTTATGGGGGATATATGTACTCATAATGCTGAGAATTGTAGTAAATTAATAAACATAGTTTAAGTTATGGAAAAAATCTTTTATAGAAGTGTTTCATTTTTTTGCCTTTACAGAACTTTAATAATTATAAGTATTAGTAAAACTAAACAAAATTGTTTTAGTTATTCAACCTTTTTCTCCAACCACAAGAATTTTCTTATGTAATTACCATTTCTAAATTCATTAAAATAGCTAAACTAATAATCTATCTGTTTTGTCTATGTATTAGGTTAACATTTATTTTGTTTAACTTTCCAAAGAATAGTTCCTATCAACCATTTTATTTTCATTACAATGAGAAAAATATGACTGCCTATTTCTGTAATTTAATTATCCAGCTCATTTTTTAACCTTTGCCCATAGCTGCTTAGAGACAGGGATTTATTTAAAAGCATTATGATATTATCTTGTCTCTCACTCATCAGAAAACCAGCTTAATGCAAAAGCTAATTGTTTCCAGGGCACATTTTTGGGAGGTTTGATGTATCTTTGAGCCCAAAGACTATGAACTTCCATGAGTTGAGCATGAAACCAGATGCTCAGCAGATCAGCTGCAATTTGAGCACGTGTTTCCTTTGGGAAGCAGACTGTCATTTGGGTATTGTGCTATTTTGCATTTCTGGGGGCATTTTCTGTGCTGTTTGGCACAGTCCATTGCTGTGTGTTTTGGTGGTGTCTGTGCAGGGGGATGCTCAGCGAGGACAGCCCCACCTCTCTGGTATTAAGTAAAGCTTTTGTGACAGGTTGATCCTCCATATGCTGCAGCTGGATAGGAAATAACTGCGAAGGTACAACCTGTAAAACCCAGCACAATTCCATCCTTGTTTGTATTCTTACTAGAAAATCAAATGGTTCTGTTTTCATGGGATTGATACTCGTCCTGCTGCCTCGCAGCAACAGGTTTTCTTTTATGTGGAGCAGGTGGCTAACACAGAAAAACCTGTTTTCATGGTGGGAAAGATTTATTGCCCTCAAAACTGATCTCAGAGAATTTGCAATTGGTGAGGAAATGCTGTTGGAGAAGCAATGTAGGTAAACAATGCAGGCACAAAAGGCAGCAGGCATAGAGGGAAGAATAGCTCAGCTATTTTGTCTTGGGAACTCATTTTTATAAAAAGGCCTTCTGGCTCCCTATAAAACAACCTCAGGAAAAAATTAAAGCTTGGAAATTTCTTGTGATGTCTTAGAATATCTTGAATCCTTGATTGTTTTAAATTAATTATAAAAATGTTTGGCTAAAATAGTCTTGGATGGTCTCCAGCAAGTCTTTATTACTGTATTTTAAAATATAACTTTTGTGCTTATGGCTCCTGTTGAAGAACTGAAATGTTCATCACTAATTGTGTGTTTAATTATGCTTTTCCTTCTTTATTGAACTGGAAAAAAGAGGGAGACACTGAGACAGGAGGCACTGAGGCACTTTTCTATTCTTCTTACCTAAAAAAACTACTTTGAATTTGATGGTGCTTTGATTCAAAACACTGGATCTGACATTTATTTAAAATGTACTGGCAAGATTTAATTGATTTCCTTGAGGCTTCACAGACTCTCATGGACTGTTTGGTTGATGAGGTATAACATGAAATTATAGAAAGAAAAAAAAAGATAAGCTATAATTAATACATCTAAACCAGATTTATCTTTGGTTTCAGTACAACTGGTGTGATGTGTGTTAGATGTGTTTGAGTTTTTGTCCTAAATTTTAGCCAAGATTTGAACAAGATATTTGTTGTAAGAAGGTTTTCTAAGCTCCATCTGTAATCAATGGAGAAAGGAAGCACTTAAGAGTCATGTACCAGGTATAGATAAAATCTATCTGCTCTCTTTTATCCTATTTTCAGATTGATATGGGCCCTTGCTGACAACTTATTTGATCCAAAACTAGAGAATTTAAGAGAGGGGACACATTCTCCTTCCTGAGTGAGAAGTTGATCTTGGCCCACAGGAGGAAGCTCCAGCAGAGCTCACCCTCTGCAGAGTTACCTGAGCTGGGGTGTCCTGCAGCCCCTGTGCTGAACCAGGGCTGCAAAACCCAGGGGTCTGGTGGCAAAGCACTGCCTCTCAGCTGTCTACAACAAAAGACTTAAAGCAGGAAATCACATTTTTTAATTCCAGGGAGAGTCTGAGGCTATATGTGGGGCTGAACATGAATAAAATGCATGACTGAATAAAGTCTAGAGCTTGCAGAAAAGAATATAAACAGAGTTAAGTGTGTAGTTGGGTTTTTTGCTTTTGGGTTTGTTTTCTTTTTTTTTTTTTCTTCCAGAATGTGACTTAAGATTCCATAAGAGGTTCTGCACGCTTCCAATTCCTTGTGTGAAAAGGCATATCCTTCCCATCTTCATCCATATTCAAACACTAATAAGCAGATGGTCAAATTAAGGAGACCCTATCATCCAGAAAATTAAATGAATTAGAAAATCACCAGAGCTTAGTTTTCCAAAACATTCCTTCTTCCACTAAAATAAACACACCAGCTTACTTTCCCCTCTGCTTTTTTTTTTTCCCCAAACACTTTCAGAATCATGAGATCAAATTATTAAGCTGGTGGAAAATCCCTTGTTGGTATTAGAAACAAGCTCTACTGGGAGGAAGACTAAGATAACAGCTGGTTATTACAGAACAAGATATTTCATTACATTGAGCATACCTGCTTAAGAAAAAAGGAAAGTCAGACTTTGAACTTGTTGGATCAATGATTACAATGGTATTGGAACTGACTTGAACAGCTGTATTCTGCATTGTGGGGAGAGTAAGGAGATATTCTAATAGGATTTACTTGTTATATAAAGTTCCGGTTAGAAAACAATTAACAAAGAAGAGAGGATCTTCTCATGCTCAAAGCAAAAGGCAGGCAGTGAGGAAATTATGTGAGGGCAGCAATTCATCCCATCCCATTAGGGCAGACTGGTGACTGTACTCTAGAAAAAGCTGAAATACAAAATGCAGGCAATTAATTTTAGGAGCTGAACAAATCTTGCTTTTGTCCATAGCTAACTTGCCCTAAGTCTTTTGTCATCCAAAGAGCTGTAAGCTCTGTGTGGAGGAATCTGGCACTTCACAGGGCATGGGGACTGCATCTAAGATGTTTCTGTCACCTCAGTGGCAGCAAGCAAGGGCCAGGAAAGGCTCTGTGGGATGATCAAGAGAAACCTGTGGAGGTGCTAAGGAAAGAGAACGACTCCTGCAACACCACCCCTGCCAGCCAACACTTACAAGTGATGGGAGATCTGGTTAGTGTGATAGTTAAACATTGAATTATAGTAATTTTAAGGAGTGAAGTTTAATTTTATGGTCAGTACTAGGAGCAGTAGCAACATGTGGATAACCCCTCTGAATCCTCCAACAGCATCGACTCACCAAACGTGAGCTTTCCAAGGTAACATTTATTTAAGCATTTTCTACTGTCAGCCTCTGTGCACTGACTAACAGGGGCATGCGGGGCTCTCCTCTCAGTGTGTGAGAGGCCTTAAGCATTCTCAGATCCCTTTTAATCTCAGTCTCCAGAATTTCAGATATACTTTTGGAAAAGGTAATATTCCTTCTCCTTTTCCACAATATTTTTTTCATGCCTCTGACAGCTGGACTATGAGATTTCTAAGAGAGCCCTGAACATACTGTACACCCTAAATAAGGACAGTGAGTTTATCTACTAACAAATGTCTGAAAATCAACATGCTTGCCTCCCTTCTCTGTTGGAATCCAGGGCACGGGAGTGTTTCCCTGCCTGTATTAGGGAGCCCTGACCCCCAGTCAGACACTGTTTTTAACCTTTGTCCCAGGGAAAAAATTGCTAAGGCTTGGATGAGTTGGAGAACACAGGTGTGAACTAGGTATGTAGCAGTAGTAGTAGGAATCTATCACAGGGTGAGGAATTTTAGGATTTTAGGATTTTGTATGAGAGTGAATGGAAGGCAAGATGGAGGATTTGGGGTGTGGTTTCCTTTCCTTCTTGTTCCTTCTTCTTCTTCATTTTCTGTAGCATTGGTGGCACAAAGTCATTGGTTAGAGATGGTACCAGCATAATTGTTACATGTGTAAATCAGTAGGAGTCATTGGTAGTAAAGTAAAAACAAGATACATGTTAAACAGTAATTGGATTCAGTATCTTTAAAAGACCTTGATTTTGGGAACTCGGGGTCCATTTTGTGCTTTGCTCCTGTCGTGCTGAGTCTGGTGTGGACAGTATATCAACCTCAAGATAAGAAAAGAATAAACAATAACCTGAAGACCAAGAATCAGTGAGTCTCGCTCATTTTTCATCCCTGGCAAAGAACTCATGGCAGGCAACCTCCTCCAAGGGCCGTGGAGGTAGGTTCTCAGCAGGTTGTGGGGGAAACAACAGCCAAAAAACCTCCCACACTTCTGGAACACCCTTTGCACTACAGTCCTCACTTCTTCCTCTCATTTGTAACAACCTCTAATATCCAACCAAGCTGTTCTATGGTAGTAAAGGTAACACTGGACCAGCCTGACTATTGGTACTTAAACGAAAATTGGTATTTATTGACTATTGGTAATTAAACTAGTACTGCTGTTACTCCTCCAGCAGCTTTTACACCTTTCTCTGGGACAGATAATAACATGAACACTATCCAACATTTTCCAGAGAAGAGCCAGAGGCCTTTCCTGCTGCCCTTTCCCTCCCCTGAGAACACACAGAGGCTGCTCCTGGACTCAGCAGCCCAGGGTGCCCCAGAAGAAAGTTGTGCTGGCTCATTTGCTGTGACCAGTCTCCCTTCCTGCCCTCCTGCTCAACAGGTGAACTTCTGCTGAAAAAAAAGGCTCAGCAGCATTTTGCTCTCTGAAAAATATCAGTGCTTATCCTTTCACACTAGTGGGGTACTTGAGGACACATAAATTATCTGTGTTTCTGACATTTCCATTCTTGTCAATGTTTGAAAATTCTGGGATGCAATGAATCTGGAAACCCCTTTTTTCAGAAAAAACCCTCGGATAAGGTTGCCTTATTATCCCACACAGGATGCAGAGCTTGTTTTATGAGTCTGATGCTGTAAAACAGCCCTGTGACTGCATTAAACAACTAATGGATTTCTTCACCTAAGCTGTTCACCCTGAAACCATCTACATCTTTTCATGATTTATCCTTCTTTAATCTCTTTCTTGAATTCCTATGACTTAACATAAGTAAATAAAACTAGGCATTAATTTTTAATGAAAAATATTCCATGGCAAACTGGGAACTCAGAAGGCTTGTTCTGGAAATGTCAATGCAAAACATTTCAACATTTCTGATGTGAAAGGTTTTGTTTCAGCATTTTTAAAACTGAGAGTTTTATTTCAGAGAAAGTTAACTGCCATTTTCAAAAACTCAATGCTTTCACGCTTTTTTCCCCAGTAAAATCAATTTACCAGATCCAATACACGTTTGTGAGTAATTTCGTTGTTTATAAGACTGAATATTTTAAAATTATTTTTCTTTTCTCAGAAGAAAAAGCATCATCTCAGCTGTGCTTTCTGAATTACTGCTTCTGCCTTCTTCCTTGCAATTTGCTTGTGAAGCCTGAAATCATCAGACACACAAAATGTATCCAAAATCCCCAGGCTGCAGTAAGGCCTGCGAGTTACAGGTACCAATTTGTTTATTGAAATAAATCCAGCACCAAAACCAGTAACTGTGTGGCATGAGGATTTCCAGGGAGTGATGTTATGGTTTGTCCATTACTGGAAAGGGAAGGTAATGAGAATATTCAGCTCTTTATGGGGAGCATATGGCAACCTGGCAGCCTTAGCAGTTTGTTAAGAGCAATCAGTACTTTAATATCCATTTAAAATGTAAATCCTCTGTGTTTATGCTAAATGCAGACATCTATTGGTTAATCCGTGCTGACCCTGCAACAATCAGGTTTGGCTTGCCAGGTCAGCAGCAGAATTCCTCAGCAGAATGGAGATGTGGATGTGCTGAACTTTCCCAGTTAACACAGTGAAAACCATGTGTTGGTGTCATTCCAATGCAGGAAAATTTGTGTTAAACCTGCACATCTTTGCAGCCCTGCACTCTCTCTTGTAGCACCACACAGCCAGGGGAATATATCTTTCCTCAGATGTACTTTCCTTTTTGAACACTCAAGAGGTTTCCTGCACTCATCTTCTCTTCAGGTGCAATGAAAGTGAGGATGTCAAAGCCTTGAAGCCTTTTCCTTGTGAAATATAGAGCCTCAGAAAAATAAAAAATTGCTTTTGTTAACTACTTGCTTTCTCATGCTTTCTCACAAACAGGTCCCTGGCCAAACCTCAAGGTGATCAATGTGGTCTTTCAAAACCATTCCTCAGTGGCAGACGGTTTGAATAAATGAAATTTAAGGACTCAAGAACCCAAAGCAATTTAATTTTTTACATGCGAGATGAAACATAATCGCTTTTCTAGATCTACTCTACTAGATTTTGCTAGGCCCTTAAAAAAAGAAAAACACAGGGAAATTAATGTCTTGAAAGCACTTATTTACCTCCATAGTAATTTTTATAGGAATTTTTAACTATTTAAAAAATTTGAATTAGCCAGCACAACGTAGCCTATTCATGTCTCAAACAATTGACTTTGCATTTTCAAATAATTTCAATATTTTCATAAATCTAACTCAAACTTAGCATTTTTCATTAGCAAATTCTTGAAGTAAGGAGATTAGTTTCTTATAAAATCTGACTGAGAAAAGTACAGTATTTTTTGAAAGAAGATCATACTTTGCCAACTCTGAAGCACTATGAAAAACAGAGTATTTGGAGATTTTTCTAAAACTTGGAGGCCTGATAATATTTCCCAAAAACAGGCATCAAGAAGAAGGTTCATAGCCAAAGTACAATGTCCTTTTTGCTTGTTGTTTATGGAATAAAGGAGGAAAGAGGAGAAAAAACCAAAAACTAAAACTGTAGGTGTTTTTGGAAGTAGAAATTTAAGAAATATAAATAGTTTCACTTGTTGGCTCAGCCAAATGCTTGGTTCATGACCTGGAAAAATCTTTAAATGTTTCTGAGTTTTAGTCCAGTTACATGAGCAGATACAATGATGAGAAGAGGGAAATGATATCTGGTGATATTTTAAAATTAAATTTCTCGTCCATTTTCGTAGAAGGAGCCTTTTCTGCAGTCAGAGAGAGGAATGTGTTGAATTTGTTCCACTGCATGGAGCCAAGGAAAGCACTTGGGCTTGAAATAAGAGGCAGAGGGATGAATTTGGTCTTCAAGCTGGGTGTCCTCAAAACCTTTTAATCTGAACAAACAGATCACAATGTTTATTAAATTTATAGATGGGTAAACATGTAATGACTTGAAAAAAAAAAAGGAGAAACAAATCCTCCTCAAGGCCTTGGACAGCTGAGTTTCATTCAAATGAATTTCAATAATTTCATAATATAAAAGCTTAAGAAAATTCTGCCCATATTAATGATGTATTAACCTAAGAGATGGAGTTCACCCTGAAATGTGACTTAAACCAATGGAATTGCTCCAGTCCAGGACAACTGAAATCTAGGATAAGTATAATGATTTTTAGAAACCTGCTTGGCAAACCTGATCTTTGTTGCAAAATACCAAACTACAAATCAAAAAGCACATGGGCACACAACTCTGGAAACTGTAAAAGAACAGAAGCTTTGNTTTTTTTTTCTAATGAGGGACCTCTGTAAGTGGGGCAAGCTAAGACCAAACTCTCCTGTAAAGGGCTGGAAGGAGCCGTTGTATAAATGACATTAATTTTGCAAGGAGAGATAATATATCTTGTTAGATCAAGTCACATGGCAGAAAAAAACCAGAAAACATGACCAAACTAAACCAGAAAAGCCTTTCTCATAAATCTGATATCAAAGGGTAGTTGGTGGGCTGCATATTTAAATCTCACTAAATTAGATTTGTGTCGTGATGTTGTCAGGCATGACATGATAGTTAGTGTAGGGTTAATAGTCACCTTTTTTTTGATTGTGGTTTCTTCTAATGAGTTCCTCCTACACAAACTCATAATTTTTTTTTCCTTAAGTAATGAGTAAAATGAATATTCACCTGCCTGGAAGTGATTTTATGATAATAGCAGGTTTATTACCTAATGTTGGTAAAACACTTGGAGGCTCAAAGCTGCCATGTATTATCATTATTGACAATAGAAACTACTCTAGTGATGAATATTACTTTTTCTCCCTGAAAATGGGCTCTAATTTAGATTAATTGAAGCATCTTTTACATGTTAATCTGATTTCCTGTATCAATTGAGGACTGAAAATAAATGTTTTAATGTTTCACCTTATTCATTGGTAAACTCTTTAGGACTGAGACTGCATTTTACATATTCATCTATGATCCAGCATTGTGAATCATGTCAGAGTCCCTTGCTGCTCAAATTGTAAATAATATTATCTGGTAATTATACATAATAAAAAAGTTTGCAGTAATTTCTCTATAGTGACTTGACCCCCATAACTTCTCTAACTTAAATTAAAAATGTATTTATGAATAGTCACCACGGAGTGTCACCATGAGCTTTTTATACACTATAAAATACCATGATTAATTATCTCTATGCATTTGATGCACTGTAATTTATTTAGGATTAATGGACTCAGCTCATCAGTAAATGCTGAGTTCCTCCATATTTCAGGAATGTCTAATCCATTAGCTGCACTGAAGGTTATCTCTGACAATAAATCAATGGGCTGATGCTTATCAAACATTGTGCTATTCAAATTGTTTGCACTCAATAATATCTGTAAAAACCCCTGTTGTTTAGTTTCCCACAATTTAAAGGAGGCTTGAATTGCCTGGAGTTATCTACCAGGGGGATTATTTTCTTTAGCATACTGTCCCCAAAATTATAAGCTGTGTGTATGTTTAATTATAAATTATGCTGCATTTTTCTATGATAATTTGTAATATCATTTTTATATTTGCAGATATTCACGACTCTGAAAAACACAAAACAACAACAAAAAAAAAACCCAGTTAAGTTCACATTTATTTATTTATTTGAAATTGTATTTTAGAAGCACAGCAGCTTTCAGGTTTAAGTAGGTTTAGAGTGTGCATATCACATGGAAAAAAAGAAAACTCACAAAACTTACATGCATGGTTAATGTATAAAAATACACAGAAGAGATGAAAGTTGGATATTTTTCAGTGCACCGGGGAAAGTGTCCATATTTTATATCAAATAATATAACAGATGCAGTCATTGAATGATAGCTATTCAATATATTATGTGCTCATTCAGTATGTTTGCTCTGTATCACACACATGAACATGTTAAATATCAAAACCTTCTCCCAAAGCACAGGGGAGCTAAAGAGAAGAAACCAGGAAGGGAAAGGGAGATGACATACTCTGCATTTATTGTAACAGTATTTTGGCATAAGCATGAACACAGGCTTGCCAATTTTTGGTGGCAGCATCTGAATATTTTATTTTGAATTAAAGATTACCTTAGCTTGGAGAAAAGTTCCTATGAAACCCTACTTTTAAAATAGGGACAGNGGCACACAACTCTGGAAACTGTAAAAGAACAGAAGCTTTTGTTAGGTGATGTCAGGGCGTGCCTAGAGTGCAGAGGTGATAATTCCAAAAGGAAGAGCAAAAATGACTGATGTTTCTCTGAATCACACAGCTTGTAATCAACAAAAAGTTTATCTGGTGATTTGACTCTTTTATATTTACTTCTTCTTTTAATTATAACTGGTTTTTTTCCCCCAGTATGCTGGAAAACAGAATTAATGGAATGATTTATATTCTACTCCAAGTTTTAGTCCCTTACCTCAATCTGCATATTTTATAAAANTGATTTTATGATAATAGCAGGTTTATTACCTAATGTTGGTAAAACACTTGGAGGCTCAAAGCTGCCATGTATTATCATTATTGACAATAGAAACTACTCTAGTGATGAATATTACTTTTTCTCCCTGAAAATGGGCTCTAATTTAGATTAATTGAAGCATCTTTTACATGTTAATCTGATTTCCTGTATCAATTGAGGACTGAAAATAAATGTTTTAATGTTTCACCTTATTCATTGGTAAACTCTTTAGGACTGAGACTGCATTTTACATATTCATCTATGATCCAGCATTGTGAATCATGTCAGAGTCCCTTGCTGCTCAAATTGTAAATAATATTATCTGGTAATTATACATAATAAAAAAGTTTGCAGTAATTTCTCTATAGTGACTTGACCCCCATAACTTCTCTAACTTAAATTAAAAATGTATTTATGAATAGTCACCACGGAGTGTCACCATGAGCTTTTTATACACTATAAAATACCATGATTAATTATCTCTATGCATTTGATGCACTGTAATTTATTTAGGATTAATGGACTCAGCTCATCAGTAAATGCTGAGTTCCTCCATATTTCAGGAATGTCTAATCCATTAGCTGCACTGAAGGTTATCTCTGACAATAAATCAATGGGCTGATGCTTATCAAACATTGTGCTATTCAAATTGTTTGCACTCAATAATATCTGTAAAAACCCCTGTTGTTTAGTTTCCCACAATTTAAAGGAGGCTTGAATTGCCTGGAGTTATCTACCAGGGGGATTATTTTCTTTAGCATACTGTCCCCAAAATTATAAGCTGTGTGTATGTTTAATTATAAATTATGCTGCATTTTTCTATGATAATTTGTAATATCATTTTTATATTTGCAGATATTCACGACTCTGAAAAACACAAAACAACAACAAAAAAAAAACCCAGTTAAGTTCACATTTATTTATTTATTTGAAATTGTATTTTAGAAGCACAGCAGCTTTCAGGTTTAAGTAGGTTTAGAGTGTGCATATCACATGGAAAAAAAGAAAACTCACAAAACTTACATGCATGGTTAATGTATAAAAATACACAGAAGAGATGAAAGTTGGATATTTTTCAGTGCACCGGGGAAAGTGTCCATATTTTATATCAAATAATATAACAGATGCAGTCATTGAATGATAGCTATTCAATATATTATGTGCTCATTCAGTATGTTTGCTCTGTATCACACACATGAACATGTTAAATATCAAAACCTTCTCCCAAAGCACAGGGGAGCTAAAGAGAAGAAACCAGGAAGGGAAAGGGAGATGACATACTCTGCATTTATTGTAACAGTATTTTGGCATAAGCATGAACACAGGCTTGCCAATTTTTGGTGGCAGCATCTGAATATTTTATTTTGAATTAAAGATTACCTTAGCTTGGAGAAAAGTTCCTATGAAACCCTACTTTTAAAATAGGGACAGTTGTGTGAGAAATGGGGAGGGTTTGTGGAGACAAATAAGGTATGATGAGTTTTAGGATTATTTCTTATTTGTGCCAGCTCTTATTCTGTAGCTGGCAGACACAAGCTCTTTAGGACAGGTTTCTGCTTCTATCATTCTTCCCCACAATTCCTTGCTTAGCTTTTCCAGACTCCCGTTCTGCATTTGAGTCCAGCAAAAATAAATACTGATGAACTCCTGGGTATATCAGGAGGGGATTTTTTTAGTCCAACATGACAAAATCATGTCTGGAAAAGAGAAACATGGTGCAGTGCCAGCTGCTAGTCAGCTTGTGTTCACTGACTGCTTCCACAGCATCTGCAGAGCAGCATTAGAGGGCCTTGGGTGGAAATTGAAAGTAGACACTGCTGTCTGTCCAATGCTAGCTGTAACTTTACAGACAGCAATAATGACCCTGAAGCACAAAATTTATTTTATCACCTGTCTTTTATAGTATTTGGCCCAAACACTTTGTAATTTAAATGCATAGACTTATGATCAGAATAGCTCCTAAACCAATGAAATGTTGGCAAAGGCATAAATCCAGTAGATATCCACTGGTTCACAGCTTTACAGAGGCATAAAGAGAGCCTTGGAAAGACTAAGATAATGTGAAAAAACATAGAGACACTGGTCATGCCCAGATATTCCTAGCAGAGTCTCACAAAGATAAGAAAAACCAGAAGCCCTCAGAGAATTTTTCCTTTGAGCTAAAAAATAATTAACTGACAATAAGAAGTGAAATTAAAAGTTTCTCTTTGTGTATAAATGATACTCTTTATGCTCCCCTGAAAGCTGGAGGAACAAAGATAACTTCTTACTCTTCATGGACTGCTCTCTGCAGAGCAGGAGGCTGAGCTGGCTACTCAGGGCTCTTCCTTGATGGCACAGGCAGGAGAATAAAGAAAAGAATGAAGTGAACAAACCCTTGGCTCTCACAGGTCCTTGGCTCTGCCATCACTCCATACTCCATAGCTGAACCATCAGCCTGGAGTTTGGGGGAGATTCATCTGCAGAAATAAAGGCAGGTTGCTCATTGAGGATGACATGCATTTCTTGCTCAGCTCTACTGTGTCAATAAAATGTCAATAAAATCTTCATGGAGTCTAAAAAGAGTTTAGGGGGTGGCTCAGGTGTTGATCTTACCTTTCTCAGATGAAGCTAAGCCTTGGTGTGAAGTTTAAGTTGCCATTTGGGCTCTCCCTGTAGTCTCAGACATATGTTGAGATGTATCTTGCTTTGTAGGGCTGAATGTCAAGCTATTGGGCAGGTAAATTTAGAGGCAATTTATCCTGCCACAAAGTGATGAGATGTTTAAAACCCCTCAGATTTAGATCTGTGTTCAGTAGTTCCCACTTCAGTTCTGGGTGCTTTTCTTTGATGCCAAAGAAGTTACTGTTTCCTACAAAGCACTCGTGCTTGGCCTTGGTTTTACATATCAAGGAAGAACCATAAATGTCAAAAACACTAGGCTCTGTCTTCCAGAAGAGTATAAAAATATCCAGCCCATCCATCAAGCTGGGCATAGCACAACTCGGTTTGTCATGACAACAAAGTAATCTGAGAGCTCTCTGATAATGATTCTAATAAATGCCTTGGTGCATGAGAGGCTTATCAGCAAAATGACAAATTGATAAAAGAGAAGGTTATACAAGAATTCAAATAAAAAGCTTTCAGTCTGCGTCAAGTACTTCTTCTTGCCTGGTAACAGCTGAATAAAGAGGAAATGAAAGAAATTCTCTTGACTGCAGGGTGAAAACCACACACAGAGAAAGAAACCCCTTACACCATCTGCAAGGAGGGCTTGATTTGAGAGCAGCTGAGGCTCTCTGGGGAACAAAGCAGGGTTTGCTTTCACTGACTCGAGGTACATAACCTTGGCCACAGAGTTAGGAGCCGTGGATACATCGAGTGAAGCTTTCAGCATCCAATCCAGGCATCAAGATTAGATGCTGGAAGCAGCAGGACTATCCCATACCTGCTCAGCTGCCACCAAAGGCACTGCAACCTAAGGATGAGGCACATTAAACTGAGCCAAATCAGGTATTTCATCTGGGCTCGAGAATCCTGAAGTAACTATTTAAATATTTTCATATTTTTCTGCTGCTGCAGAATTATAAACATGGTGCCACTGTAACTCCTGACTTGGGGTAGTTTAAACCAGGCTTTGGTGGCACCTGAGGCATCAGGGGAGGGCAGGGTGTGCTGCTCATAAAGTTATCAGGAATTTGATCTCATCAGTGCAGCACGTTATGAGGAAAGAAGACATTTGGCACCCAGAAGATAAATGCCAAGATGGTTTTGAGAAGTGAAGAAAAATACAGGGCCAGACTGTTTTAATTTTTTGGTAAGATTTGAAGTTTGAATACAGAGCAAAGATTTTCTTGCACTCTTACATCTCTTAGTGTTATTTCTTCCAAATGTGTTTTTAGCCACAGAGAATGTGTGTTTTGTCTATTTTCTTCCTTTCAGTAGACCTGTGATATTCCCTTAAACATTTCATTGTGACACAAGCTTTTTGATTAAAGGTTTTTAGTTTGGCTCGCCAAACACAGTCTCTGAAATAGCACTTCTGTTCCTAAAACGTCCAAGATTGTATAATCTACTTCTGCTTCTTAAACCAGCTCTCTAGAGGCTGTTTGTAACCTGCCCTTTAGCTTCTAAATTTCCTGAAAACAGGGGCAGGCTGTTACCCACCTCTTTGGCACCTTAACTCTCATTCCTAAAGGAAATTTTTCTCCTGAGAAGTTACCCTAATGTACAAATGTACAGTGTGTAATCCACCATCTGTCCTTAAAGTGCACTCAGCTTCACAGGAACTGAGACTTCAATGTCTTGAAAGATTCTGCAGCTTTGATTTTGGTTAAGGTTGTTTGATTCTCCCTTCCCCTGTATTTCTTTTCTACGTTTTGTTGTAGAAAGGTAAGAATTCATTTCAAGTTGTTGAAACGCCGTCTCTGATGTTTTAGTTGCTTCTGTATGGCAAAAACTTCTTGGTTTTAGTACAGATTGCATTGATTCAATCAAATGTACCACAGAGCCAGTAAAAGCTTGTAAGGCCTCACCACATGTTTCTCATTCCAGATTTCATAGGGCTTCAATTTTATTAACAGAAACACCACTTGTATTGTCCCACCTTCCCAAGACAAGGAGGGAAGAAAGAGCCCTCCTGCAATTATTATGTGCAATGTTCAGCCTTTTAATGAAGGACTCAATTTTCAAATATAATTAAAAATAACTGATAATTTTGTTAGTTTTAATGAACATCTGGGGTGGTGCTTCCTTCTGAGATTCCAGGAATGGTGACTTCTTTTTATCTAATGCCTGAGAGACAAGGTGTAAGGTGGCAATTTAATTGGGTAGGATCAACAGATGGTGCTCCAGGAGTATGAATGATCCTGCAGCCTTCTCATGGATAGCTTTATTCACCCCCTGCCCCTTTTTTGCTGCTGTACCTGCTCTGCCAGCATCCAGCTGTCAAACCTGCACCCTACCCAGCTCTGCTTTCTCCTCAACAGGATTTTCCTCTATGCTATTAAATGTCAGGAAATGTGGGAGAGACAAATGTGATACATAATTGTGACAAGGACAGCACATCCTTCATCTTAGTGGTGTTTTTACCAGAATTTTATTTCAAGTGTTTCCCACTAATCGCCAATTTCTGAGAAGGAGAGTATGGATGTGTATGGTCCTTTACGCTTAGTCTTAGTTACCACCTTGACATATTGGCAAAGCCGCCTGATGTGTGAGGTTATGAGATCCTGTAGAACCAAAGATATCAACAGAGGTGTTGATTTGTGCCAGCTCTGGAACCCTGTGAGCTTCTCCACAGTCCCTTCTAACCCCAAGATCCTTTGAATGGTTGGATGGTCTCAGCTTTTACCCAGCTATGGCCAAAGATCTTAAAGGTCTCTTCCAACTACAACGATTTTGTGATTCTCTACATTTAGCAGATACTACAAATAGCATCTTATTGCTGAGCAGGGAAGTGGAAAATTACAGGGAGCGAGTTTCCAGAAGGATGTCTAACACTTTCTGTTTGTACCAGCAATAAAGCCCGTAAATAAAGTAGCAGCTTTATGTTTGCTGAAGTTCTGAAGCCCAAGGAGAGACCAGCCCTCTGTCTGAGGAGACTTTCAATCAAGTAGCATAATCCTTCAGATGCCTGTGATTGATTTTTGTTGCCCAAAGCCTGTTCTTGTTGTGTTAAATAATGTATCTGCCCTGTGAGACAGGCTGTAATTCTCTCTCTGCTGGAGCTGAAAGTGTTGTACCCATCTCCCAGCTGGGAGCAGCGACCTCTCTGAGAGCCTTAGACATAGAAATCTGGGGCAGATTACAGGAGAAAAGGGAGCACACAGCAGCATTTCCTTTGTGCACCCTCCCAGCTTTCAGCAATCTGCAGCTTGGTTCTTAATGAAGCTTTCTTGCATGAATCTGTCTGACTCTCTTAATTAGGCTCTCCGTAGCCTCCTGAAGGAGGGAGTTGAGCAGTTTAAGTGAATGACATGGAAATAAGCATAAAAAAATCCCAGAGCACATTGTGTGCTGATGTACACAGGAAAGAATCCTGCAGGCAAACCGTTTTGGTGCCCTTGTTGAAGGACACTTCACTCAGTGCTGCTAAATGGAGCCATGTATGGAAAAAGATGGGATTCAGCACTGTTGGGACATCTTATTCTGATCTCCTTTGGGCATTAGCCTAAGGTTCATGAGGCAAATATATTGGCCATGTATGATAAAAACATCTCTACTCTTCGGCATGTTCCACTGTTGCAAAGTACAGCAATGTGAAACTTAGGTTTTAGTGTCTATTATATATTTTTTTCATTTAAAGTGGAAATGAAAACAGGGAAGTAATTCAGAGATAATGTCATGAACCAAATTACTTTTTGGGCACATATAGGAAAGTACACTAATATAAATTCTAAGCTTAGACTGGATGGTTCACTGAGAAACAGTTTAATTTATCACATTAATTATGTAATTAAAGCACGAAGGAAGCAATGGTTTAATTGAATACAGGCAATGTTTATTTGTTCGTACAGGTATTTTGTATCCTTGTAAATTCATCAAATGAAGAAAATGTTTGCAGCACTATAATTGGAGGGCCTAATTTATCCTATTTTAAACTACCTCCAAATATATAAAAGTTGTTTGTTTATTCATGCCTGGAAATTGACTAATTTCTTATTTTAGAAAAAGGCAAAGAGTGCAGCAAAGTTAATTCTTACTGTAGAAATCTGTACAGAAATGCAGAACATACATTCATTTATTTCCCTGCATAACAGTGCCATAAAGTAACACATGCTTGATTGTAATTCTAAAAGAAAATATTACCTGCAAACCATATGCTCTCTGTGATGCCCTTATGCAACTGGTTATTTTTTTCTGACAGTATTCAAGTCAACTATTTTTCTGAAAAAGTGATAACACAGTATAGCATTTTGATTTTTGCTTTCATCTCTCACCCATCCATACACAGATATTTAGCAGTGCTGGCTGCTAATGGGATGCACAAAGTTCTGTGGGATATGGAGTAAGGATGACCTTTCAGCTTCATTATTGTACAGTTTATTTTACTTCATTTATGCTATTATTATTTCCACAATGCTAACCAGGCTGACATTACTTTGCAGTTCTGTTCTTTCATTCTTTCTTGAGATATAGTACAAAAATAATATTAAATTGCTAATGTAAAAGAGTTTGCAGCAGGAGGTGTTTGGCTTACTGTTTTTTATTGTTTTTTCTATTCTTATGTTCATTGTTGTTTTGATTTAAATCCTCCTGTGGAGACAGTAAAATACTTGAAAGGGCAGGTTAGGGAACTGACAGGTGGTCTGTTCATCAGATCTATCCTCCACTTCAAAGCCCAATCTGCAAAACATGGTGTGAACAAATACTTGAGGCTTCTGAGTTGCTTTCAGTGGGGTTAGTGACCTTGGTCAAGTGCCTGGCACAGCCAGAGCCATCAGGGTGCAGGACACCCTGTGGGCTGGTGAGAGGGACACCTGGGCTGCAGGAGGGAACAGATAAATGAACTGGGAATCCCCATCTGATTATCCCAACATTCTTGTGCAATCTCTGTCCTGGAGAGTGAGGGGATGAGAGAGACACAGTGCAAGATGAAGAACAAAATCATTCTCAGGAAGGACTGCCATGCCTATTGCCAGGTCTGATCGTGACAAATTCTTTTTCTATTCCTGTTTTTTTTTAACCTCTTGTTTCTCTCTTTAACCATATCCTACTCTTTTTTCCTTTTTCCGTCTCATTCCGTCCATATTCTCTGCTACTCACATCTGTGTTATCTCTGGGGTTGTTGGGTGATAGCAGCTTTCCAGCTTCCAGACTTACCACATTGCTGAAGTGTTGTTGAGAAAGAATGCAACAAAGTGAAGAGCTGAGACACTGCAGAGTCTGAAGGCATCAGAAAAAGTATTTGAGAAAATGGCCTCAAGTTACACCAGAGAGGGTTTAGATAGGGCATTAGAAAAAATTTCTTCATTGAAGATGTTGCCAAGAATGGGAACAGACTACTCAGGGAAGTGGTGGAGTCACCATCCCTGGGAGTGTTCAAAATACATGTGGATGTGGCACTTGGGGACGTGGTTTAGTGGTGAACACAGTGGTGCTGGGTTAAGGGTTCACCCTGATGGTCTTAGACGTCTTTCCCAACCATAACAATTCTGTGATTCTGTGATTCAGACTCTGCACTCCCATGTCCTCCTTAGCATTTGAAAATCTTGATGGAGCTCACGTTTGCCAACTGATTAACTAAATAAGAAGTGGCATTTTTGGAGTGTTCATCTGGTATTTTTATGAAGAATGGTTATTAGTCTGACAGAATTCAAGCTTTTTCATCAGTGATTTGATAAGAAACATGAATTTTGTGGAAGACAAAGTGAGGTAGCCTGCAGTCACTTCATAAGAGGTACCTCTTCAAAGAAAATCAGTTTTAATATCAGTGCAAAGCCACAGCTTACAGAAGAAGGAATGAAAAGCATTCTGCCCATGTCAGGGATCATTTTTGGGAAATCAGACAGACTCACAAGTGGCTTTGGAGTGGATGTGGTCAAGCAGCCCTGCCCCAGTTGTCCACAAAAACAACCATTAAAAATCTTCAGTTCTATAAAGAGATAATTCTATAACAAACAAATTTACCTTTTAAAATATCCCAGCTGAGATTGAAAATTGAATATTGCTTCCAGTTTTAATACCTCTGTATTGTGTGTGCAGTCTTGTCTCATTTCCTGTTCCAGTCCTTCCTATGAAATGAACATCTTAAGATTGTCTATCTTCCCAAAATACACAGTTTTATTTTATTAAGAGTCTGTTTCAACCCAGACCTAAAATCAGGGGCATATTCAGAGATCTCCTTACTTTCTCTAAAATGTTTCACTAATGACTCCCAGATGGCAATAAAACAATTGCCAGGGAAAACAAAATGTAATAATATTGTCACATAAATGAAAAGATGCCACAAATGAATGCATTTACAGAAAATACTTGAGAGCAGACAAGTGGCAATTGGTTTGCAATGTCTCTGCTGGGAAACTCCATACAATTATAATTAGTGCTCTGCCTCTTATTATTCAAACTTGGTTTGGAGATTGACTGCAAATGATTTTTTAATGGCTTTGGTTGTGTATTTTTCCTTTGTTATCAGACCATAACAGCAAGAAGAGCAGTATTCTCACTGTACTCAATCTGCCAAAGTGTCCTTTGTACCAGATGGTTTTGGCTTCAGCAAGCTAAATTTAAATCATTAAATTATTGCTCTGTATCCCACGTTATCATCCTGACAGACCTGGCAGCTAGGAGTTGGTTTCCATCAGTAGGTTTTTCTGCAAGATAAAAACTTAGTCAATAGGGAATGATTCAAGTTTAGCCAGTTATTCACTTTATTAGTGCTTCCTTCTACCACTCATTCATATTTCCAGCTTCATCCAGGCCTCCTGCTACACAAGGCTGATGATTATTTCTCTCAGTGGGAAGAGATGGTGTTGACAAAACAGAGGATCAACAAAAAATTGTAGGTGATCAATTCTCTATTGTTCTCGTGTTCCTTGATGTTTCCTGGAGTGAGGTCACCTGGGGAAATAATGGAGCTAAAGAAAAGATTAAGGTAGTTAGGAAAAATGAGGGGAGTAAAGAAATTCTAGTCCTTTGACAGGTATGAGTGGAACATCAATAATGACTAAATGCATTTGCAGTGTTTGCTGTAATAAGCTAAATAATATAATGAGGCCTCCTGTTACTAACAAATATTGGAAAATATTATAGATACCTTACTGTCTTAAAAATTAGCAATATCAATTAATTTTTATGTATTTATAGGTAATTTTTAGGTATAATTTATTAATCACTAGCAAAACATGACAAGTTTTCAAAAGTGATTTTGAAGTTTTTTTCTTTTCTGCTATATAAGGAAATCATTGTACATATTTGTCAATTGTAAAGGTTTGTTTTCTTTTTTTTAAGAAAATGGAGGAAAACAAAGAATGAAAAATCCTATCTATCTGTTCAGTGAAGAGTATTTCAAACATCCTTTTATACATGCTATGGAAAGGAACAATTAATGTATGCTCTGAAATAATTTATTAAAGTGACAAAATAATGGGACAGAGATAAGGAGTTGTGAGGGGAACTAAAACACTGGTGTGGGGAAAGTGCAGTAAATGAAGAAGATTTGGTTAATGATGCAATGAAGAAACTGAGGAGTAGAATGGAGAAGGCAATCTGAGAAAAATTCATTTCGTGGAGAATGCTGAAAAGGTTCTGATGGAGTGACCCACAGCTTGGATATTGACTGGAGAAGACTGGAGCACATTGATCACCAATACCCTTCATCTCTGAATAAGCACTAAAATCAGAAAGTGGTGCTTTTTTACATTAGGGCAAACAAGGACTAAGAACATTCTGGGAAATGTAGAAGTAAAAAATAAGCTGCACTGACTTTGAGCTTGATTTATACTAAATAGAAATAGGTGAGTTTTTGATGTGCGCCCAAGATCACAGAGTCATAGAAATCATGGAAAAGCTGGGGTTAGAAGGGACCTGAAAGTTCATCTTGTTCCACCCCACTGCCATGGGCAGGGACACCCTTCACTAGCCCAGGTTGCTCCAAGCCCTGTCCAGCCTGGCCAGGAACACTTCCAGGGATGGGGCAGCCACAACTTCTCTCGGCAAGAGACTAAAATGACTAAATTTGTAGAGAAAGAAAATAAAGCAAGAAGAAACTAAGAAAACCTTACAGTTAAACTTCTTAGACTGAAGAAACCATGGATAAATCCAAGTTTTAACCAGGTACAAGGGCAAACAATTCCTGATGATCATATCACACCACTGACCCTGTTGTTATTGCGTGTGGTCTCCTTGAATTTAACATCTGTATTTTTGTTGTCATACCATAAAAATTATATTCCCAAAACTCAAAGGTCACCCTTCTAACCCCTTTTACCCTAGTTTTCTCTATGTTGGAGTCAGCAGTTCCCTGCATCACTGTGAGAGAATGTAAATGTCTTTCTTACTTGGGAAAAGAAAGAAAAGTTTCTGGGGAAATTAAGGAGAGAAGAAAAGAATGAAAATGCAAGTAGCAGCAGTGATGAAAGCTCTGTCTTTATGAAGATACTCAATGTCCCTGTTCACTCCTTGTTCATATTGCCTGCCCCCTTCCATGGCATGCGACCATATGTTTAACAATTAGCTTGGTACAGATTTTTCTGTGCAGTTTTTATTGGCCTTATGTCAATCCTAGGCTGTATTTTGCATAACATTAGTCAAAGAATCAGTGGAAAAAAGAAATTATCATTTTAATTGCAAATCTAAGTGCTGTGATCAATATTCCAAACATGCTGAGCTGTAGTATCAGAAACCATACTTAGAATAACATTTATATGCAGCTATTCCTTTCTGACAGATTTTCTGCCTAAGTACCGTGCCCAGTAAGAAAAAGAAGACAAACAGTGAAAAGTTCTCATTCTGGGAACACACTGAGTGATCAGGAGAACAATGTGGAAATCAAAGATGTCCCTGAGGGATGTGTTTGTCTGAGTCAGTTCAAAACCCTTTAAACTGGTCTTTCAAAAGAACATGATGCTCTTATCTGTTCTGTTTTGCAGCAATGTGCTGATTAATGCTTGTGCAAATTTTGAGAAGACTAGTTTGGCATAAGGATTTGCTTTCCTTCACCCCTTCTGCTCCCTCCTTTTTTTTTTTTTTTTTTCTTTTTTTGTGGGCTTACAGCTGACTAAGCCAAGATCAAACTTAAAGAGGAGACTTAAAAAGCTTTGGTGCAAAGTGAGACAGAAAATATCAGGCCCCTTGTTGTTCCTTCTTATGTGAAGGCAGAAGTGCACAGCTTTCTCACAGCTTCATTTTTACAAAAATTACATTATAACCAATTTTTTCTGGCATGAGAGATTTTCAGATTTGGAAGGTATTCCTGAGAAGATCAAACTTCCCTAAACAATGTGGGCAACTATATCAGAGAATCATGGAATCATAAAATAATGGAATCCTAAACACACAGAACCATAAGCACATAGAATCACAACCTCACAGAATCACAGACTGCTTTGTGTTGAAGGGACTTTAAATCCCATCTTGTTGTAACCTCCTGCCATGGGCAGGGACACCTTCCACTATCCCAGGTTGCTCAGAACCCCATCCAGCCTGGCCAGGGATGGGGCATCCACAACTCCTTTGGACAACTCGTCCCAGTGCCTCACCACCCTCACAATGAAGAATTTATTCCTAATCTCTAATCTAACCCTGCTCTCTGTCAGTTTGAAGCCATTCCCCCTTGTCCTGTCACTCCATGCCCTTGTCCAAAGTCCCTCTCCAGCTCTCTTGTAGCCCTTCAGGCAAGGGAAGGTCTCCTGGAGCCTTCTCCTCTCCAGGCTGAGCACCCCCAGCTCTCTCAGCCTGACTCCAGAGCATCTCAGCATCTCTGTGGCCTCCTCTGCACTTGCTCCAACAGCTCCACACCCTTTTAATGTGGGGGCCCAGATCTGGACACAGCTCAGCAGGTGGGGTCTCACCTGAGCAGAGCAGAGGGGCAGAATCCCCTCCCTCGACCTACCCACCCTGCTGTGGATGTGACTCGTTTGGCTTTCTTGGGCTGCCAGTGCACATTCTTCAAGGAATAAACTTAAAAACAGTTACACAGCAGATATTACAGAAAAAAGAATGTGCTCTTTTTAAGTATTAACCTCCCAGTCTCTGCTGACCAGTTGTTATAACTACCATGGTGATGATCTCGTATGAGAAACTCTCTACTGAGCAGCAAACATCTAGCAGAAGGGGTGAGAACAGTAATTTCAAGCTTTCTTCACATGGAGTCCTTCTAGTTCAAAATACCACAGATATTTTTAGCTGAAAACTCCCTTTAGCAGAGGACTGATGCTGCAGCCAGGGAACTTGCTGCTTCACTTTTGTCTCTGCCCTGATCTTTCCAGTGTAAGCAAGGAGATTCACAAAACAGCTTCTTATATCACAGCAGGAGGGGAAAAAAGGCTTGCTTCAAAATGCAGCATGTCATATCATCTCTGTGTGAGTCAAAATACTGGGAAACTTACTCTCCTGTAGAATATTTACCTGCCTTGGACTGAGTTGCAGGTTTTTAGTCAGGTTTTAAAGAACAAAAAGCTGCAGTCTGATATTCTTCCAGTGAAGAACTCTAAGAACCTATTGTGAAGCACTTCAGGGGGGAACAGAGTAATAGTAAAGTGACATTAAAAAAAAATGAAAAAGGGTGCCAGGAAAACTGAGTAGGAAAAGGTAGACAATATTTTCTGTGGAAGGGAAAAAAATACAAGAAATATGAGCCACCTGGTCTAGGGGAAGGTGTTCCTACCCATGGGAGAGGGGCTGGAACTAGATGATCTTTGAGGTCCCTTCCAGCCCAAAACACTCTATGATTCTAAGATTTTATGACTGTGTGATTCTGTGACTCTGAAACAATTGCCTACATTGTTAGGGGAGGTTTGGTGTCCCCAGGATTCTGTGATTCTAGGATACAGCTTCTAATTTACACATAGGTCACAGAAAGATTAACTCTGCTCACTAATTGTGGGTCCCTATTCCTCTGGTGGCTGGATCCCAGAGAAATTTGAGTCTGATATACAACTGGGGTATCTGGATTGAGGCAATATGTCAACTGCCAAGGTGCCACATTAAAATCCACTGGGGACCCATACAGATCTGCTGAACATCTGATTGTTGGGGAGACTTAAGCTTGGGGGTGTAAATGGACTCACCGTCTAGGACAGGGCTAAAATCAAATATATAGACTGAAGCCTACATCTGTAGGTGGAATTAAGCAGGAAAATGTTGTCATTAGTCTTGCTTGGCTATAAGCAAGAAGTTCCTGGGGTATCTGGGCCAAAGAGAAGTTAAATCAAAAAGCCAACCCTAAAAAGAGTGAGTGGCAGCATGTTCAGAGACTGTTGTGAAATTTGGGCAAGAAAGACTGGGCAACAAACTTTGACGTGACAAATGAAACATGTTTCCCTCTGCCTGTCCATTTTCCTACCTCTGAGAGTGGGATTTTGCAAAACATACACCAGCATGAAGAGTGAGTCTGTTCTCCCCTCCCCTGTTCCTGGCTCTGCACTTCTGCTGCTTTCCTTGTATTGTCAAGAACAAATTGAGTTTAAGGACATGGCTTCCCAAGACATGGTGAGACAAATTGATAAGCTGTCCCTTCTTTTCCAGAAGGCAATATCTTCCTGCACACTCTCATCTTTGCTGTCCCCCCTCATCTGCTCTCCCACTGCTCACCCTGTATGTTCTGAACAGACTCTTCTGAGGTGATATACTTCAGTAAAAGGGAGGAATACAAGCTCAGTGAAATACTGGCTATTTTTCTGCCTTTTCAGTGAGTTACATTAATTCAGTTAAAAGTCTGACAGGTGTTAGAGGCAGAACAAATGGCTGAAAGATGAAATTATGTGGCTAGGAGTGGGGGCGGGGGGGCTGAGGTTAGTTAGAGATGAAGCAGAGATGAACAGGGCAAGTGGAAATAGGGAGTCACAACATGTAGAAGGTGTCTGGTTGGTCCAAGAGTGTGAACTGAAGGGCACTTACAGGAAAGAGGGGGAAAGAGTATTTATTTACTAGAGCCTGTAGTGATAGGACAAAGGAGAATGGTTTCAAATTGAAAGAGAGTAGGTTTAGATTGGATATTAGGAAAAAGTTATTTACTGAGAGGGTGGTGAGACCCTGGCACAGGTTGCCCAGAGAAGCTGTGGATGCTCCATGTGTGAAAGTGTTCAAGGCCAGACTGGATGGGACTCTGAGCAATCTGGTCTAGCAGAAGGTGTCCATGCCCATGGCAGAAACTTTAGAACAAGATGACTTTTAAGGGCCCTTCCAACCCAAACCAGTCTGTGATTCTGTTGCAGAGCACATTCAGTGCAGGCAGCTCAGGGTGCAGCTGCACTTCCAGCTGCAGGCTGAGCTCTGGGTGGCAGGAGACCCAGGCAAGAGCTCATGAACTGCTGGCCCACGGCATAACAAGGGGCACAGTGGCCTGTGGCCCAGGAGAGGGACCCGAGGACTCCAGACTTTCCCTACACTAAGTCTGTGAGGGTCTATAAGCCCAGGGCTTCCTTGGTTCAGGCCTCCCTGGGGGCACCCAGCCCAAGCTGTTGTTTTGTTATTGCACCAAGATTAAACAATTTGTAGGATCTGTACTTCTGTGACTGCTGTGGGAAACCTGGGGTCGAGCTGATAAGGAAACCTGATTTCACCAGGTGAGTGTGGGGTGTGTGCAGGGACCAAAGCCAGGCACTGGAGCTGCCTGCTGGTGGTGCAGGTGGTGTGGGTGTAACTGCCAGGGTGGCTCCTGCATGGTCCGACAGGGAAGATTCCTTAACTATTCTATGATTCACCTTTCCAATTATTTTTTCAGAATTTCACTTACAGAAATAATTTAATCTCACTGTTCCTCATGCACTGAATTAACCCAGGGGCTTGGCAGCCATGCAAACACCTGTCAGACCTCAGTGAGATGGCTGCTGGTGGAAACAGGAGCCAGAGAAATCTCNAACTTTAGAACAAGATGACTTTTAAGGGCCCTTCCAACCCAAACCAGTCTGTGATTCTGTTGCAGAGCACATTCAGTGCAGGCAGCTCAGGGTGCAGCTGCACTTCCAGCTGCAGGCTGAGCTCTGGGTGGCAGGAGACCCAGGCAAGAGCTCATGAACTGCTGGCCCACGGCATAACAAGGGGCACAGTGGCCTGTGGCCCAGGAGAGGGACCCGAGGACTCCAGACTTTCCCTACACTAAGTCTGTGAGGGTCTATAAGCCCAGGGCTTCCTTGGTTCAGGCCTCCCTGGGGGCACCCAGCCCAAGCTGTTGTTTTGTTATTGCACCAAGATTAAACAATTTGTAGGATCTGTACTTCTGTGACTGCTGTGGGAAACCTGGGGTCGAGCTGATAAGGAAACCTGATTTCACCAGGTGAGTGTGGGGTGTGTGCAGGGACCAAAGCCAGGCACTGGAGCTGCCTGCTGGTGGTGCAGGTGGTGTGGGTGTAACTGCCAGGGTGGCTCCTGCATGGTCCGACAGGGAAGATTCCTTAACTATTCTATGATTCACCTTTCCAATTATTTTTTCAGAATTTCACTTACAGAAATAATTTAATCTCACTGTTCCTCATGCACTGAATTAACCCAGGGGCTTGGCAGCCATGCAAACACCTGTCAGACCTCAGTGAGATGGCTGCTGGTGGAAACAGGAGCCAGAGAAATCTCAATTTGAACTACAAACTTTATTTTCACATGTAGTTCTTGCTGCTTTGTGATAAGGCTTTCTTGGGTTTGTTTTTTAAAAAAACCCACTGCCTCTGTCTTTTTAAAAGTAATGGCTGCTTCTTAATGTAATGAGATTTTTCTTAATAATGACACAGCACATAATTCTGAAAGCCTGGGTGTAAACTTTAGCCATTTGGAAAAATGACCTTTTGTACTATTACTGGAATTAGCTAGCAGGATTTGGTGCCTGAATTTTGTTTCCTTTGTACCACAGAAAATGATTCAAAACCTGTTGCTCAGTGCACTGGTTTTGGCTCAGGTGGAGTTAATTTTTCCTCAGTAGGTGGTGCAGTGCTATGTTTTGGATTNGAGCTGATAAGGAAACCTGATTTCACCAGGTGAGTGTGGGGTGTGTGCAGGGACCAAAGCCAGGCACTGGAGCTGCCTGCTGGTGGTGCAGGTGGTGTGGGTGTAACTGCCAGGGTGGCTCCTGCATGGTCCGACAGGGAAGATTCCTTAACTATTCTATGATTCACCTTTCCAATTATTTTTTCAGAATTTCACTTACAGAAATAATTTAATCTCACTGTTCCTCATGCACTGAATTAACCCAGGGGCTTGGCAGCCATGCAAACACCTGTCAGACCTCAGTGAGATGGCTGCTGGTGGAAACAGGAGCCAGAGAGATCTCAATTTGAACTACAAACTTTATTTTCACATGTAGTTCTTGCTGCTTTGTGATAAGGCTTTCTTGGGTTTGTTTTGTTCTAACAAAACAGTGTCTCTGTCTTTTTAAAAGCAATGGTTGCTTCTTAATACAATGAGATTTTTCTTAGTAATGACACAGCACATAATCCTGAAAGCCTGGGTGTACACTTTAGCCATTTGGAAAAATGACCTTTTGTACTATTACTGGAATTAGCTAGCAGGATTTGGTGCCTGAATTTTGTTTCCTTTGTACCACAGAAAATGATTCAAAACCTGTTGCTCAGTGCACTGGTTTTGGCTCAGGTGGAGTTAATTTTTCCTCAGTAGGTGGTGCAGTGCTATGTTTTGGATTCAGAATGAGAATAATGTTGGTAAAATACTGATTTTTTTTTTGATGGGAAATTGAGGGCTTTTTTGGGTTTTCTTTGGTCTTATTCTCTACTAATGAGACTGTAGATAAACAAAATGGCAGGGAAGCACAGCCAGGACAGGTGACCCAAACTGGCCAAAGGGCTATTCCACACCAGAGAATGGCATGCCCAGTATATAAACTGGGGGAGTTATCTGGAACAGGGCCTGATCTGGGTTCAGAAAGGCAGCTCTGGCATTGCAGGTCCGTAGGTAGTGAGCACTTGTATTGTGCATCATGTTTGTTTGGGTTTTTCTCTTTTCATTATAAAATTACATATNGTTCTAACAAAACAGTGTCTCTGTCTTTTTAAAAGCAATGGTTGCTTCTTAATACAATGAGATTTTTCTTAGTAATGACACAGCACATAATCCTGAAAGCCTGGGTGTACACTTTAGCCATTTGGAAAAATGACCTTTTGTACTATTACTGGAATTAGCTAGCAGGATTTGGTGCCTGAATTTTGTTTCCTTTGTACCACAGAAAATGATTCAAAACCTGTTGCTCAGTGCACTGGTTTTGGCTCAGGTGGAGTTAATTTTTCCTCAGTNAGGTAATTTTTCCTCAGTAGGTGGTGCAGTGCTATGTTTTGGATTCAGAATGAGAATAATGTTGGTAAAATACTGATTTTTTTTTTGATGGGAAATTGAGGGCTTTTTTGGGTTTTCTTTGGTCTTATTCTCTACTAATGAGACTGTAGATAAACAAAATGGCAGGGAAGCACAGCCAGGACAGGTGA
>VXAX01004370.1:0-18866 GCA_013399835.1 Leptocoma aspasia
GAGAGAGAGGCAGAGAGAGAGAGGCAGAGAGATATGTATGCTGATTTCAAAGACCATCTAAATCAGTGGGGAGTTTCCTATTTATCACCATTAGTTTTGGCTTAAGCCCTGTGGGACTGACATTTAAGGGAGCAAGCAACTGGGCAGGGCCTCCAGAGACCAGTTGACCAGCTTACACAACACAAGTTTTTTCTATTTGCTTCTTAATGACCTCAGACACCTCTCCCTATGACTCAGTTTCCCCATCTGCAAACGGGGTAAACCTGACCTTCCTGGGAGAAGGATGAAAATCTACAGACAGAAAAGGTGAGATGAGCTGGGTATTCTTATTTTGCACATAGTAATAAGAGAAGAAATTAAAAATAAAAGATGAGAAACTTAATCCATTTGAGTAAATGTGTTTCCTTCTGGTGAGGAAGCTGACCTCTCAGAAGAATTTGTTAGCTATTACCAGAAAATTTCTCAGCAGCAGCTGCAGAGATTAGTAATCTGCAGCTACCGAGAACTCAAATCTATACTGTCTGTATTCAGAGTGTGCCACTATCAAATTCCTGTTAAGCACTCAGTTAGTGCAATGGTGGTAGCTAAGGCTGATTCCCAGCCTCAGACCCTGCCCTTGGTGAACATAAAAAGCAAAACCCTCCTTGCCACTCCTTCAGGAAGCAGATTGAGACAGGGCTCAGCTAGAAATCAAGCTGGAAAAAGAAGTCTGGGCTCTAATCTAATCAATGGAAACTCTCCTCACCTCTACAAAGCCAGGGTTTAGCCCTGTATCCAAAAATAAATATCAAGGATTTTCCAGTGCATATCTGTGACTTTTTAAGAACGAGCCTGTATGGGCTTCCTTCAAGCAGCAGCAGCAGCCAGCAGCAGCGTTTCTGAGCCTGGTATGAAATGTGCTCACCAAGCCTGCAGCTACTGCACTCCCTCAGTCCTGTCACAGAGCTGCTGACCTCAGAACAGTATTTTAGAACATTTTTTAGCTATGGCCAAGCTAAGGGTTGCTTGGCTGGAGGGTGTTTTGGAAGATAGTGCAGCCACATGCTTTGAATAACTGAATTAACTGAATCTCATATTATATTATATGAGAACAATTCAATTGATGAGTTCAATTATATTTCCATTGGTTTCTACAGCTACTGGGACAGTGCAGGGGAGGAGATGAGCTCCAGTCACATAGCTGGAAGTGCAGAGGCAGACACGGGACTCAATAATACCTCAGCTCTGCACAGTCCAGTAACAGGAGTCCTTTGGCACATGAATCTTCCATTAAGCACATTTTTGGAATCAGGCTGATGGTCAGGGAGGGGTTTGTGTTTGCTTAACAGATTTACAATAGGATCTCATTGGCCTTCTGCTCTCTGTTTATCTGGCTCTTGCTTCTAGTTAAGCATTCAAAGCAGTACCCTTGGGCTTAGACTGCATGAGAACCAAACCTGCTGAAGTCAAATGGCTAAAATTTGAACATCTTTCCTAGGAATCTATGAATCCTTGGAGATAAGTAAGGAATTCTTGTCAGTGAGATAATATGGACTCTCAGGCTGGCCAAAGCATCAAAATGAGTCTCCATGCGCTGCCACTAAATGCTGGAATTTGGGGTGATTTTTTCTGTTGAAAGAGATGCAAAATACAGCTGTTTGTATAAATCAGGACACACCTTAAAATACCCACAGCCCTCTGTTACCAGCACAGACAAGGTCCAGTGAAGGACACCTATCACTAAAGGTCAGTGGGCAGAAAAATGCAAATGGGAATTAAAAGCATCAGAAGGAAGGTGACAGTAGGGTTCAGGGAATTTCAGAGGAAGGGTGGGCATCCACAATGCAAGTCACCAAGGCTGACCTCAGACCATGAAAGGAAAGATCATCACAGATGCCAGTAATGAAAGCAGATGGGGATGTGACATAACATTGGCTTCCCAATACATCATTGACTAATTAAATGACCAATACCATAAAGATGATTTTTACCACAAAAATCTACAAGTGTCTAAAGACTTAAAAAACAGTAAACTCATTCTGTAGATGACAAATATTAAAAAATAACTCAATTAAGAGCTCCATAACCCTCCACTCAAATTTAAAGCTGCTTGCCCCAAGTAACACAATGAATTGTCATGGTGTATTGTGAAACTTTTTCCCTATTTCAGTCAGGAGATATTTTATTCTCCAGTTTCAGTAGTAATAATCATGGCTTTGCTTTCTTTATGGTGGTGTTAATCACAAACAGTGCAGTGCAAAGGAAACATACCCAATATATGTCAGTGAAAATAATGGTAAGATTTAGCCATTTTTTATTTGTTCTTGAAACAAAGAAATGCAATTGTAAAGATAAGTGGTTTGGGGTCTTTCTTTAAGGCTTTTACGTTGCTTTCTATCTTTAAAAGAAAAGCAATGCCAATTAAAGTTAGCTTTTCCTGCCTTCTAGCCACAGATGTAAGCCACATTACACATTACAAAATTGTTTAATATTGATGCAATTGCTGACCATAGTTGTGTTGGTCATTTTAAGGAACCAGACCCACAACTTTGATTAGGAGTCAGTGAATCTGCCAATTCTAAACACAAATTCAGCATTTGTCACGTTATGCTGGAAGTGTGGCTCAGGAAACCACCTCAATAATCTTGCCTATTCATTCATTTGGCTTTTATGAATGGAAACCAGAGATCTGGGGAATGGGTTATAGCGGGGTGGTTTGGTTGTGGTTTGGTTTTATTCTGAACAGGATACTGCTTTTTCTACTGTGGATGTTTATGTGATTTTATATAGCCTGAGTTCATTCAGATTAGGTCAGAGCATCCTGAATTTGTCTGTAAACTGACCAACATAAAATTACAGAGAGATTCAAGAACCACAATTTGGTATCCTTCCATGTGTATTTTGTGCAGATAAACATCACCTAAGAGAAGAACAACCAGCTTCCACAGAATTGCATTATCTGTTACTAAATACAGAATCTGTGTTTCTAACAGCCTGGCTTAATTTACAGAAAATTATGAATTTCCATGTTATTGTTCAGTTATTTATTTCCCCGTTGTTAAGCGTTTTATTATTTTATTGTGGACATCTGAAATTGAACCCACATCTGTTTAGCAAAAGACAGCTACTTTCTTTCAAACTGTCTGTTTATGAGACTTTCACCCCATTGTGCAAGTTATGGTGTGTTTCACACAAGAAGACAAGCTTTATCCGTTTGCCAGAAAAAAGAGCTATATGAAGGGGCTTATCTAAAAAATACAAATACTAATCCCTACACAGACAGCTGCAAAATCTGCTCTCCTTCATATTATCTTCTTGTGTATTTGAATAAACATTTACACAGAGGGAGGCATCTCTCAGGTGAGAGATTGCTCTAATTCAAAACCAGCCAGTGTTCAGCCTGACCATTTTCATGTGGGAAGCAGGAAACAAGGCAGAGATTTATCAGCTGTGCCCCACTGACATTTGGGAATATCAGATAGTTTATGTAATAATTATGCAGCATTTTAGCTAAACTGGTTCAGTTCTTAATGAAGCATATATGGCTTCTGTAAAAGCCAACGATGAGGGTATGAAGGATAGGCTTCTTCTCATTTAGCTGCCTAAGAATTAGGCACTTTAAAAATAATCACTCCAGATTCCTCGTGAAATAGTTATCCAAGCAACCTCAGGAAGGGATGAACAGCCACTGTCAGTGCCTATGTTCTCTGTCAAAAAGTGAGAGAATCTAAGTGACCATCTTGAGTTCAGTATCTAATACTTAGATACACAAAGTTAGCAGAGATGAACTCAAGCATGAGAAGTATATGCAAAATCTACTCAGCAGCTTTTAAAATGATGATTATATAAGCAGCACAAAAGAGATTTGACCAGATATAGATTAAAATAAATTATAACTCTTCTGTAAATCTGTACCTAAAAACTGTTAGAACTAAAAATCTAAGACAAGATGTTAAAATAAGTGTGACAGGTGTATATTTAGATATCTAAAGAAAGGGTAAGGATTTTTTAAGTGTGTCTACTGAGCAGAGCCATATGGGCTCAAGGGGAGCTACTAGCATTTGGTGTTTTTGAAATGACACTATGTGTTGAAAGCTTTAAACTGACAGGGAAATCTACTTTATGTCATTACTTTTCTTATTATTGATTTTTTCCTAAAGTTTTTTTATTATCCACAACAAAATGATCCAATTTTTTTTACATTTTTTATAACAGAATTAAAGGGCAGTGTTCAGATGTCCTGAAATCTTGCCCCAAGTGAGACACACAGCCTAGGTGTTCATGCTTACAATTGGACAGGCAACTCCTCAGCATCACTACACTGCCAAGGAGCCAAAATTCACCTTGCAATCACTTGCATGTGCTCAGAAACACCCCAGCCTGCAGTGACCATAACTTAATTTTGCCTTTATTTATCTGCAGACTCTGAACTCTGCAAGAATCTGCAGGAGCACCTTGAACAAGTATGTGTGCCCTGAACAGACCTAATAAATTCTGACAGCAAGGGTGGACATTACCTGGAGGGCAGCTGGTGGAAGTGGGAGTAGGCTCTATCTCACCAACCCCTTGAGTAACACTGGAGCTTTCCCTTGAACATCTCAGAAACCATAATGGATGATTTCTATCTGCTTCAAGTCACTGATGCAGAACAGCGCTCTCAAGGAAGAACATAAAACATGTTAAATGTGTGTATCAGAGAATCAGATAATGAATAACCTTGAAAAGGAAAAGACTGCTAAGATCATCGTGTCCTACTTTCTATGTGTGGGCATATACCTGTGTGTCAGGGGCAGCATTTTTGGTCTGTGTGGGAATGGACTGATGTTTAGAGATGTTTTGCTGGGCTTCTTCAGAGCAAACAGGACAAGATGAGGACAAAGAAACAAACACATTTAGTGTTCTTTAGCTGCCAAGTGATTAAAAATTGTAGACCTATCCCAGTAGATGGTAGATGCCTGCCCCAAGAAGCACCACTTATGCCAGAGCTGCTTCTGAAAGCGTGAATCTGGAAATACCTTGGAAGATGGAGGCTCTTGGGGAGCCTTTTGGTCTTATCATGCATACAGAAAATTGTCTGCAATTACAGAGAGGAAAATCTTTCTGTTCTTGATACTGCTAAAGGCTTAGATCTCTTAAACCATAGCCAGTGACAGGAACCAGACTAACTTGGGTGATAAAACTGCACTACAAGAAAAACACCAAAACAAGAACCGCATTCCTAAGACTAAAAATTAAAAATAAAATATAAAAGGATAGACGGGGAGAGATATTTGCCACCTCCTAAGAAGATTTTTAAATCAAAGGGGGACACCGTGATTAGATTATGGCCCCAGAATGACAACAACTCAACTTTCTCTTTGAACTCAGAGAGGCTCCCAGGATGAAGTGGTGTTCAAAGACAATTCCTTTGCATGAATAATATGGGGGAGGGTTTAATTACCACCTCCTCTCATTCTTCATCTTCTCTAGCCAGAAAGCTCAGGTTTCAGCAGTTTTGTTTCTCACTGACACTGTGGCAGACTGGGGGAAGGGAGAGGAGGGTGGAAATACTACAAGGCTGGGAAAAAAGGGAAGCAGCCAGTGAGCTGTAGCAAAAAGAACAGAAAATAAAAGGACACTGCTTCATTCATATATAAACCAGTTTAAAAAAAAATGAAAAAAAAGGAAAAAAGAAAAGAAAATAAAGAAAGCACTATCCCACTGATATTATAAATCTCTGGAAAGGGTAGTGTCAGAAATCACAACTCTAGTGTGAAACAATCCTGTATCTCAAAACTCATCTCACTCAAAAGTGTTATGTTATAGCTGTAAGGCAACCACGGTGCATCTGAAACCTGGTTTCACTCTGGCTGTCAGCTTAAGTAGAGCTACAACAAATGCAGACCAAGGATGAGTAAATCCCAGCGTTCACCTGTGTAAATAACGACTGAATTCATGTTGCCTTTATGTTGTCACTTATCCCCTTTTTAATGGATACAGTGTTAAGCACTGATAATGTTTTTGGCCAGTACCACAAGACAAAGAGACAAGTGTGACTCTGTTTGTAACAGATTTCAAATATTTTCAAATACAGTTGATTTGAGCTCATATAATATTCACAGCTTAGATCAAAGGTAAGAAACGCTCTAACTAAGGTTAATATTAGAAATAGTTTACAATCAGCCATGCTATCACTTGCCTCTGCAGATCTCTTAAAATATCTGCAATAAGAGTGCCCTCTCTGGACAGAGGAGTGAGCCCTCCACACACAATGCAGAGAGAGGGATCTGCTGTGCTTCCTTACTCGGAGCATTAAGGGTCTGGCTGTATTTCTTACTCAAAGCTCTCCCTGTGACACTCAGAGGAGAATCACCTCTTGCTGTTCCCTGCCCAGCTCCTTTGCCAGCTGAGGAGCTCTGCGATGCCGTGTCCCCGACGCAGGAGCCGCACGCCCTTCCTGACGTGAACTTTCCCCGCCAGCTCTGCTGTGAGTCAGTTGGAAGCAATTACTGTGTTGTGCAAAGCTCACGTTAGGCAATAGCAGCTGTGTGAGGGAGCAGATTCCTCCCAGGTTGCTCCGTTTCCAGTGGTTTCTGACTAACCATCCCTGTCCATGCCAGGTGTCGATGGGACACCCCACCACGAGGGAAAGGCTTCTCTCGCTCTCGTCCAGCCTGCCTCGGGTGGAGGTGAAAGGGAGCAGAGCAGGCAGTTAAGAGTGCACTTGGCTGGGTCTACCCAACCCAAGGGCACCCAAGGACACCTGGGACCAGGAGGAAAGGATCATCCCATGCCTGACATCTGAATTACCAAACAGATTCAGCCTAGAGTGTGAAAACCACTCTCAGGACCTCGATCTGAGCTCAGGTTTTCACATTCCATCTTCTCCTGTGCTAAACAGCAATGGGCTTTCCTAGAAAAGTGCTCCAGCAGCTTGGCCTGCTGAACAGAGGTCATATGAAGACTCAGCATACAGACATAGAAGGTTTTGGCCAGGCATAAGGTGGTGGAGCCCATCCACACTGTGGGGAAGTGCTCCCCAAAACCTCCAGGATTTACCTAGAGACCTACATGGGCCAAGTGAAAGGCAGCCCCACAGGTGCTCATATAGTCAAGAAACATGAGCAGAAAGAGAACTGACACTTAAGCATGGTCTCAGGGCTATTTATACCCTCTAGAGATGCCTGTGAGCCCCCTTTGGGGTATGTACAATAAGACAAGCCTAACCCTGCGCCACACAAGGTGCTGCTTGGGTGGTTAGCCCCCATCAAGAGGGTGAGAGGGAAATTTGGAACATTCAGTGGGGCTCCTGGTTTCTGTAGGAACAGAGGAAGACAGAAAGTAAGAAAAAATATTTTAAAAAAACCTTTTAGATTTTGCTTAAATGAACTGCTCCTCTCTGTTTCTGAGAAAGAACTAGAGATGAGCAAGTGTAACATGTCACCATGAACTAGCTCTACACTCCTCCACACCGTGGGGAATTTGGTTCCTGACTTAATTTACCGAAACAATGCCCATTTGCTGAGGGGTTTGTCAGCCACCCAGAAGATGACGAAACAAATGACACCAGATGAGATGGGGGTTCCCCGCAGCAGACATGATAAGGATTCAGAGCACTGTGCAGCCCTGCCCTCCCTGCTGCAGCCAGCTCAAGCAGCCCACACAACTGCTGAGCTGCTTTGGGGAAGACCAGCTCCTGGAAGAGGGAAGATAAAGAGAGAGACGTGGACAGATCATCCAAGATTAATGATGGAAAAAAGTGAAAATACTTGTAAGAGAAAGCTTTCACTATGCCAGAATCATTATTAATTGCCTGCAACTCCCTGTGACTAAGAGTTGTTAAACTTCATTGGCATTTAAAAATGTAGCTATTCCATCACACATGCAAAAAACAGCTAAGATATTGGGATATGAAAGGGGGGTTAACTGCAATGGGCACTTCTAATTCATTTTTTAAGAGTATTTTTTCAGAAGTGGTTTTTTACCTTGTCTGCTTAATTTCTGGGAAGTTGTTTTTACCTCCTCTATTTTAACTTTTTTTTTCTAATTTGTCAGTGTTTTTTAACTCCCATGCCAGTTTCTATGAAATTAATAAGAGTTATAGAGAAATTTCCAAAATATTAACATATTTCAAGCGCTGGCTGAAATAGTGTCCAAAAGATGAGGAAAATAAATTTCCTAACTGAGATCAGCAGAGCCACAACCCTTAGTAGACATCACAGAAGCAAAACTTGACAGAAAGCAAGTCTTGATGGTCACAGACCATCATCATTTGCTTTGGTACAAAATTGTATTTATAGAATTATCTTTTCCAAATTTTGTGACATTTTATTTTCAGGGTCTTCTTCACAGGTGAATCTAATGTAGCATATTTGGCTTTCATTGCTTTGCACAGAACACCATCTTTTGAATAGCATGAGACTGAAATATTTGTGCAAAGAAAGTCTGGCATTCAGGTTTCCCATCTGTTCAGCTATAAATAAAGACCATGGAGACAAGTCTTTTGCCTAAGAGGGATGATACCACAATAGGTACTACCAGGCTGCTTATACACCCCATATTCCAAACTCAGGTATTCCCAATAGATCTCAGTTGAAAGACCATTCTGCTTTTGAGGGCAGAACTGGCACTGGATCTGTAGTGGGCTGACAAGGCACCAGCACGTGGAAAACCATTTACAACTCTTTGTTAGGTTGGCAATGGACAAAAAGCTGAAAGGGGCAAAGGGCTGAAGCCTCTCCCTGAGGCCACAGACACCTACACATGAGTTACCATCACTCTGAGCCTTCTCAGTTCTCATGTGCACCTGTAAACTCCCTTTGAACATGCAGGTGGTGCTTTCTGATGTCTTTGGTAGCTCCGATAGGGAACATGTGATTCTGCCTCCTGAATCTTCAAGCTCGCCTTAGGCTTGCACTGTTTGCCTGAAATGGAGTAAAGGGGCATAAATTCACCTCTTACAAGGCAAACAGTGACAGTTCATTGAAACACATGGCCCTGTACTTCCTCTGGAAGAGAAAGGCTAGAGCAGCTCAGCAAATTCAAAGGCAGGATGCAAGATAAAGGCAGCTTTGAGAAGGAGTTGAGGTTTTGGTTTTCCATTGCTCCATTCTAAAAATAACAATCAAACCTCAGGAAGGGGTGAGGTGGTACCCTGTTTTTAAGGACTGTGAGTGTTGGTGCACAGATGCTATGGAAGTATCCCCAGCTGAGGCCTGGACTTGAGCTCGAGTCCCTCAGGAATGGCTTTGTAGTTTCTGAGGAAGCAGTAAAATGTTACAGGTCTCTTCAATGACTGGTGTTCACCTGCCTTCACAAATCACCTCAATACTTTCACCCACATTTCTTGAATAAAAGAAACTATTAGCATGCCCATATTTTCCTTTGTTATGAGGAATTGTAACTAAAGGATAGACACAAATTCCTGCTATACTGGGTACCAGGAGAGAGAAACCTTGGTATATCCATCAGCTGGGGACACCAGAGGGTGAATCTAGGGAAGAGCCACCAGCTGCTGATCCAGAGCACTAGGAGGAGGCAGGCTGGAGGTTCAAAGGATCCAGCAGATGTGTCTGGAAGGGAAGTGGGGAAAGAAGTGTCTGTTAGCTGTCACTACCATTGGACCAGAATGCAAAGGGCATTGGCAAAATTTTCTTGTGTTCTTTAGAAGACAGAGATTTACGAGGATGTGTTCCCTAATTTAGTTCTGCTTTTCCCAAGATTTCTGTCTCCACTCAGGATGGGTCTCCTTCCATCAAGGAGTACAACTTACAACAGTGAAGAAAACCCCTGATCTTCAAAGGGCTGCAGCACATTGCCATAATGCTGTCATAGCAAGGACATAGCCCTATCTATACAGGCAAGATCAAACAGCATCCTGCAGAGTCAGGATGCTATTGCATTACAACGTGATTCTTCCCCATGACAGATTTGGCCAAAAGCCAGGCAATGAAATGGCTATGCTAGAGTGAATGGACTTGGGGTTTTAGACAGAAGTTGGAGATTTATGTTGCTGCTGTTGCAGAAATCAAATAAAGACTCTGTTCCCCAGCATTACAGACTTACCCAGACATCTGCAGACCAATGGTGTGAAATCTGTGCCTTGTCTCATTGCTGTAGCTAAACATCTCATGCTTTTCTTTCAAAAAATGTGTTCATTGAGGTCATCATTAACAATAATTTATATCAGTTAATACTACTCTTCAGAAAATGTGGGAAGGAAAATCCTTTGAGAATATCCCTAGGTGAGCCCAGCAAGGGCTCATGCTGTGCTCTCATTTTCTAATGTAACTGCTCATTCAATAATAGCTTGATAGGAAGTGGCATAGATCCTTTTAGTGGCACTTTGCTGCCAAGGTGTTTTAATGAAAGGCAATCAGCGGGACATAGCAACCTGAAGTACTGAGCAATGCTACAAAATCCAGAGATTTTTGTGAAGAGATTTTATCTGTCCTTCTTCATACATCTATACCCTGTATTTTGGTCTTGAAGTCATGGATATACTTAATATTCCTTGCAATATGCAGGACAAATCCATCAGTACTTGGATAAGAGAGCGGAGAGTGAGAGAAATGAGCCTGTTAAGTAAGGCTTGGTGACTCTTGCAGGACTAGCAGAGGGACTGCTGCAGAGACCCTTAATGCATCTACATTAAAGGGGATTGTGTCTGCTGTAATCTGTTTGCTTCATGCATGTAGGATTGTGCATGCTGGAATTTATGGTGCATACTCATCTGAGTCACAGAATATGATAAGCTCAAACCCATTGCAAAAAAAATTGCTAAAGCATTTGCACAAAAATATAGATTAGCATGGCCTGAATGAGTGTGTTTGATTGGGTCAAGTGATAGGTTGCAAGACCTTAAGCTGCTGTAACATAATTCCCAGCAATCATTGCCTAATATGTTATCATGTCTGTGTTTATTGTAGTAAATGAAATTAATTAGAGTCTATCCACTGGTTCTGAAGGATCATGTTAAGGTTTGTGTTCTCATGACCAGACTGGAGCCTGAAGCTCATCCTCCCTGGTTTGGGACAGTAGGGACAACCTGACCTGCTGTCAGATGAACATATTAAAAAAAAAAATCTTTCCTGACCTCAGAAAGCTAAAACCTCTGCAGATGACATTAAATATTATGGGAGGACAAGGGCCTCTCTAGAAGGTACTTTCAGACAAGGGACTTTTTAAGTATCAAGTCCACAAGGACCCAGAGTTTCAGACAGATAGTTGATAGAGGATGGCATGCTTTACCACTGGTCATAGAATATGAGTGTTTGCAAAATCACTGTTTAAATAATGATTTAATTGTGGACTTGGCAGTGCTGGGTTAACAGTTGGGCTTAGAGATCTTTTCCAACCTAAATGATTTAATTTATTTATTATGCTAAACTGTGTGTTTGCCTGCACAATCCATTGTGTAATAAAATCAGTAGTGTAAGCTCTGTTTAACATCTAGAAACAGGGACATGACAGGAGCACCAGAGTTACTTTAATAACCAGATCACTGTGTGTCCTCCAGCCACAGTGAGGATTCCTCACTGAAACACAGAAGATGCAATGGGGGGATCTCTCTTTAGCCTCTCAACTCCTTTAAGAGTCAGTCCATATCATAACAAAACAGCTTTTAATTACTTCATGAAGATGCTGACTTTCTAGAAAGATCTTGGAAAAACCATTCAGTCTTTACACCACTCCCCTCCTGCCAGGGGTGCTGTTCCCTGCCTGGGGGGTCAGGGGCACAGTGGCTGCCTGTAGCCCACAGTGGGGACACTGGGTAGCGAGGCTCCCAGCTCTCCCTGACAGATGTACATGGAAATTCACATGTCTTCTCATGGCATTGCTTCCATGCTGGTATCTGGTACCTGGACAATTTCCACTTCCCAGCAGCAGAAAGACTTTCCCCCACAAAGGCCAGAGAGTTGATGTCACTTGAGAGCCAGCGAGCAGCGGCAGGAAAAGCTGAACTCTACATCAGGGCACATTGATACTCCCAGACAGATCTCTGTCAATTCACTGGTAGCTCTAATGTGTCACCTAGTCCTGTGGCTTTGGTCAGGAAAGACCTCATTGTCAAGGCTTCAGTCTGACAATAGGCATAAAGCTGTGCCTTTGAAATCTGCCCTCATAACCAGAACAGAAAACATTTTCAGTGAGAGATCAGAAGAGCCAGGAATCAGCAGGGTCTGCAGACTGTCGCTGCTCGCAGGTTTGCTTTGTTATCAGCACATACATTCAAATGTGCGTTTGTCAAAGAGCTGTGGCACAGTTGCCTGTGCAAATCAAATCGTAGCAAAAAGCAAGAAAAGTGTTTGCCCATGATGAGATCTCACCTGCTTTGTGTGCAAGCTGCTGGAGATTATTACTACTCTCTGATACTCGCTACTTGTAAGCATCCCTGCCCTCTTCAGGTTCATTTCCTGCTCCACAATGCAACACTGCCAGACATTTTCACATTCTGGATGCTTTGGGTAACATGGAGCAAAAATCTTCAGCTACTGACTGCCTGACCATGTAATAACCCAAACAGCTCAGCTGCTGTATGCTGCAACCCAGCATTCAACCCAGACCGCATGCCAAGAAAATCCATGAAGGACAGAGAGCTCCACAAAATGGAACCTGCACCCTTCCTACAGCCTAAGTGTATATGCCAGGCAAGAAAGAATTTGGACTGGAAAAAATCCAGACTCCTGGGGCAGGAATTGATTGCTAGTGTTGTCATAAAGGGTGCTGGGTCCCATCTTGAGATGCATCCTTCCTTGGTAAACTGTGTATGTCACAGCCAAATTTCCAGACAGCCACACTGCTCAGCAGCCAGCTTGGAGGTGCACAGCACCACACAAGCGTTAGTTTCATTCTTGATTTTTAGCCATTTTTGATGAAAAATGTGTCATTAACTGAGAGTTGATGCTCTGATGTGAGATTTCCAGAGAAAGGAATAAGAGATATACGTGTCCTCTGATTTCTGGTGAATTCTCATACAACATGGACAGAAAATGGGCCTCTAACTTGTGTGAGTGCAGCTGCATTCCTTGAGGTCTCCTGGGGTAGTTGTACTCAGATGCCTGCAGGATGGTGACCCATCTCTCATGGAGCTGGTGATGGTAGGGAGGGCCTATCAATTTAGTTGTATTCTCCTTCCTAACACTGATCTGCAATATGTTTTCGTGGGAAATAAGCAAGAGACCATGTAATTATTTAGGTTAAGTGGCAACTTTCATTGAATTGCTTGGTAAGCACCAGCAACAGATAAAAGAGCATCCTAAAAATGAATAAAAGAGGTGTCCTGTGCCCCTGCCTAAATCTCATACACTCTAGGAAAGCCTCACTTGCTCTTTTTTTATTTCAGTTAATGAAAATTTCATTCCAAAGGAGTTTTGAAGTCAACAAAATTTTGTATTTAATGTTAATTATTTTAAAATTTTATTATTGTTGTTGTTATTGTTGTTGTCATTATAAAAAATAAGCACCTTAGAGGTCCCTGCATCTTTGTTCCCATGTGGTGGCTGGGAGTTGCACTGCCTCTATTGGCATCAGTGTTGGGAGGACAACTGCAACCACCAGGCTCTCAGAGACCAGGGCAATGCTGCAAGCAGGCTGTGACTGGCTGTGCCACTTCTGCCCAGGAAGAAGGGACATTAATAAAGGCAACTACCTCCAACCAGTTGTGAAGGCTTCTAAAAACCGCTATGCTGGCATGTTCCAGTTTCTCCATCTGAAGGTGTTTGGGAATGTAGAGGAGTATTTCCCCATCCTGTGAACAGCCCACTGGAGATAAGAGCCCAGGCATTCTTCCAGGGGGCACCTGGTCCCCTTCAGGGATAGTCAGACACCCCAGACTGGTCAAGGTCAGTGCTGCCAGGAGCTTGCAGCAGTGAAATTGTGTGGATGAGCATGTGCCAACCTTGATCTGCCTGGCTCTGGTCAGTTTAATTCACTAGCAGAGTCATTGTGTATAGATCTATCTTTAATTGCATGTGCTCTTTGTTTCATGTGGTGTTATCTGTGGATCCTACAGAATATAATGCTTCTACTTTAACATTCAGACATTCTAAACTGGACTCTCACTACAGTCACATTAGACTATAGGCATGTGATTAAGTAATTTCTCTTAAATTAAACTTCACAAAAGAAACCTCTAACTGACCTGCTTTTCCTTCTACTCCATGCTGGTTGCACATTAAAACCCATTACTTCAAACCATCCTGACAGGCATTTTTGCTGACAGTCACAGTCCGTTCTAGCCAAGAGTTCTGGAAACATCCAAATGTGCATGACTTGTTTCTAGTCTGAACCTGCCTGCTATTAACTTCTAAGCTGCTTCAAGTCATGACTTTCTCTGTTACATTAAAAAGAAATTGTTAGAAAGTTTCAATTTTGCAAGAGTTATTTAATTTTAAAGACTAATAGTTTTCTCTGGACCCTGTAAATCTTTGCATATAAATAACCTTGGATTTAAATTCCCAGAACACTGAAAGCCTCTAAAATGGCGCTCTATATGGTGAAAACAACCACAGTGTGTTAGGTGTGTCTGCACCCAGTCTTCATAAGCCTTAAACTGCTCATGATATTTATATTAAAATCTGCAAGTGGATTCTCAGTTACCATAAAGTCATAATTTAGGGCATGATTCTGCTTTCACTTACACCCATATGGGTTTCTGTAACTCTCCCACTTCCAGCCGAATTTGCAACATGTGAAAAGAGGTGTGGAACAGACCTGACATGTCAGTCTGGTTGTCAATAGCTCCATGGGATTTAGAGGTGGAAGGAGCTGCTAGATCGCTTTGTCTGACCTGCCTCTTATGGAAATCCATTCAGTTATTCTTGTACTGGGCCCAATAAATTTCACTGAACTAAAATGTAACTTCCAAAATAGCATCCAGAGGGTTTCAAAACATAGGAATCCACCACTCCCCTTCATCGTTCAGATAACTGTTTAAAGAAAGCTTGCTATTAAATGTGCCTTCTGTCTAGCATGAATACATCTACCTTCCAGTTTTAGCTTTTCACTGTTACATGACAAAGATCCTTATTTTCTCTCATTTTCTTACTTGAAGACAACTATGCATTGCAAAGAGTCTGTTTCTTGCTTTTCTTTTTGATAAGCCCTACACAATAGCTGATCTGCAGTAAAAGGGTGTGTGTAAATCCTTACCTTAGAGACAATGCAAGATAAGAGCCTTCAGCGCCAGTGGGCTCAGCCACCTCAGCAGTGTCACTGGGGGACCAGACCTGTCCCTGTCTTCCTGGCAGCCATGCTCCTGAAGAGGCTGTTCAGGGCAGTCCTGCTGTCTGCTAGCACTGCCTGCTCCTTTCCACTCAAGAGCAGCCCCATTCCCTTCGCCCACACATGCATGTAGGAAATGGCCATCGTGCTCTGCAGCTGCCCTCAGCACAGGTCACTGAAGGGATCAGTGAAGCACTGCAAACTCTGCTGGTCCAAGCATGTGTGCATGCTGGGGGTGAGTATTCTCATATTTAAGGGTCACAGGAGAGGAGAGGAAAAATGCATATGGAGCCATTCCCTCAGGGTAAAAGTGAGTACTCAATAGTTGCTGAAGAGTGGCTTACATGCCATCAATTCATCCACTAATTTACTCTGCAGTAACCAATTTATTTAACCATAGTTTATGCTAATCTCTCCGAAAATATATTTTGTCTGACCTCTCTCCAACAAACCCATTGCCTCATTAGAAGATTAAGTCAGGTTAGTTCATTACGATATTCTCTATGGCTGGTGACAATCTATGCCTGTGGACAGTGACAGCCAAGAACTTCCTTCTCCTCATTACTTGTGACTATAAATCACAATTAGGAGATGGGATTGTTTGATAATGGTAACCATGTAGACATAACATAACACATAAACGTAGATGTGATATACTTCTAATGAAACACATCTACATCTGGTTTCTATAGCACTGTGTGGATTGGCATTAATCACATCCTCCCTACTTTTAATTCCTTCCTGGTAGGCAAACCTAACTTCCCGACCTACGTTATCCCGCCTGCCCTGACAGTGTGATCACACAACATGAGCTATGGCTGAGAAGGAAATAGCTATAGACGTGAGAGACTCACCATTCCCATTATGTCATTTTATAAAGCAAACTTTTGGTGTGATTTAAGTGCTGCTATTGCTGCACAAAGATTTGTGCCTCATGTACTGTCTCGATCCCTGTTCAAACCTAAGGAGCATGGGATTAAGCCAATGGGATACTGTGTATTTCCAGAGTAATGTACATTCATCAGTAGAGGAGACATGCAGTCTTCAAATGTCACTATTAAAAGGTGGAATACAAAAAGAAAACCAAAAAACAAACAAACAAACAAGCTATTTCATTTGTAACAAATGCACACTTGAAAAAATTAATCTGTAATATTTAGTTATTAACCTAACCAAACCAAAAAAACCCATCCTCCCCCTGAAACCTCATTTCAGAAATTATCCTAGACGTGAAGTCCCTTTTTCAGGACATACATACTCCCTGAATCACGACAAGGCCACCAAGTACCCAAGGAACACAAACGAGACTGGCAGCACCAGTTCCCCAAGGCACACTGTTGAGAGTAGCCATGGATGGATGGACTAGGGACACCTGTGTTAATCCTCTCTTACCTCTGGCAGTGCCAGAAAAAGCCTGATGCCAGGAAATCCCACCTTAGGACTCACGCAGACACCAAAGACTTGGTTGTGTGTACAACAGTAGAAGAGCTTGCTGAGGTAGCCCTTTGCCTGGCTAAATGACAAACATTCATCATTCATCACGAACTGGAGTGATAGGACAGGGAGCAATGGGTACAAATTGAAAGAGGGAAAATTTAGGTTACATATTAGGAAGAAATTTTTCACTGTGAGGGTGGTGAGGCACTGGAACAGGTTGCCCACAGAGGTTGTGGATGCCACAACCGTGCCAGTGTTCAAAGCCAGGTTGGATGGGGTCTTGAGCAACCTGGTCTAGTGGAAGGTGTCCCTGCCCATGGTAGGGCAGGTTGGGACTAGATGATCTTTAAGGTCCATTCCAACCCTGAACATTCTGTGATTCTGTGATCGTGTTATAAGCCTGGCTTACACCAGACACTTGGCTGTTAGGGTGGCTCCTGTGGAGAGGGGGATCAAGTAGCCCTCTTGACACCTTTCTGCCCTCTGCCCCTGTTTGCAGCAGACAGTGCCATATGTCCCTTGCCTGACGACAGGTGTGCAGGGCTCTGTATCTAAAGGTTTTGTGACACAGATTTGGAGGTGGTTGCAGTATGGGAATGAAGCTGGCAGGGGAGGAAGGTCTGAGAGGGAGGAATACCTGAAAGCCCTGATAGACTCTATGCTTAAGTCATGCTGTACTTTCAAGGACACTCTAAACCATCAAAAGCCAGATTGTTATCAAAGCAGTTGTTTTGCCTTCATCCAGCCCAACTTATTTCTTACTTTATTGCTGCTCCCTCTCCCCAAACAACTAATTTCTAACCTAGGACAATTCTCCTGACATAGGAAAAGGGACAATGAGGAGGAGGGTGAAACAGTTGCTTTCCTTGGCAATGCCAGGTTAAAACTGCCCACAAAACTCTGGCTTAAACTGTCATCAGATTTGTTATTTGATACAGATTGATCGTTCAAGGAGCTCGGCTTCAATGCGCATCTTAAACCCCCTCTCCCCGTGGCAGTGAATGAACACACCTGTAAACGTAACTGCTTCCTCAAAGCAGGTACTCAAAAAATCCCCAGCCTAGGTAACCAACGTCTTTAAACCACTTATTGCAAACGAGAAGCCCCCAGAGCGCTCTGGAGCTTTCCCACACCAGAAGGCAACGAGGGGCGATAACTCGGCGAAGAGTCATCTCCGGATTTCCCAACGGTGTCTGGATACGGCTCCCTTTGTGGGCTCGACGCCCCAAAGCGGCGACCTCTGCGGTCCTTGAGCAAAGAGCACGGGGGAAGGGGAAGCTGGTGCCGCCGTCCTCCCCCGCGGGTCCCCGCCAGGGCAGCGCCGGCCCCGCTCCGGCCCGAGCCCCGCGCTCCGCCGCCCCAACAGCGCCACCCAGCGCCCGGCGCCTGTCCCGGCAGCGGGAACAGGACCGAGCGCGGGGAAAGCCGCCCCGGAGGCAGCGCGGAGCCACCGGGAGCCAGCGAAAGCAACGGGGCGTGCTGTGAGCTCCTGGTGCCCCTGGCTAACCGGGAACCGCCGACAGTATTAACACTTCTGATTTATAACGAAACAAGACCAAAAAAAGCCACCCCAAACCCAAAACCAAACCGATCCAAAACACCAAAACAAAGCCCGCCCCACAATTTTCCAGTTTTTAAATGGCCTAACATGTTTCCCGGCATGTTTTAACACAAGAGGCGTTGGTGTGAATATCAGTGGGAGCTTCCTTGGGTATTTATTACAACAAATCTTCCCGAGAGTGAACGGGTAAAGCAGGATTGAAAACTGCGAAGTTCATCCATTCATAGACGCAATTCCTTTATTAATAAAAACCAGCAGCAGCAGCAGCAAAAACTGTCCCAGCCGAATAGTGGCTGTGGGAGGGACGAATCCCACACCCCAAGCCCAAGGATGCAGGGAGTGGGGAAGGTGGGGGGTTCCCCCAACTGCGGGGCATGAAGAGGAAACCAGTTGGGGGCAACATATGTGTATTGTATTTCTCAGAAAAAAATTTGCAACTTGGATAATTAAATTCCTGGCGCTGAACTGGTCCTTGGCTGAGATCATGGCAATTGGGAGGGTTGGGTTTTTTTTTTTTTTCCTCCTTACAGGAGTTCCCTCCTTCTTCCCATCCTCCGCCTATTAAAACAAGTCAAGTCTCCCTTGTTAAAAGACCCCATAACGTGGAAGAGGCAGAAAAGCAGCAGCAGCAGCAGGAAAGAAAAAGACGTCTGGACAATATTACCCGTTTGCTGCTGCTGCTGCT
>VXAX01004370.1:19687-49779 GCA_013399835.1 Leptocoma aspasia
TTACGCGGGCAGCAAGGTATCACCAAAGAGACTTTATCTGATGCTGATCTCTCAAACTTTCAGACGCTGCCTTGCAACTTCTCCAGGCTCCTGGCTAGCTGGGTTTGAAATAAGATCTTCAGCTTCGACCACGAGAAACTAACTCCTAATTTATTATTTCTAACTTTTTTTAATTATTATTATTATTATTATTATTATTATTTTTTAAANTTATTATTACTATTATTTGGGGGAAAATCCCACAACTTTGAGCTAGAAACTGAAGCAGAGAAAGACAAATACACGATAATTGTGAAAACACGTGGGAGAAAATGAGTAGGACTGAATAGCCTTACACGATTTTTTTATTATTTTCATTTTTAATTATTTTTTTTTTATTTCTGAACGTCTTAATAAGTCCCTCAAAAGTGCGATTTGTTCTTTTACCTCAAACTTGGAAACTATTCAGCGGGAGCAACGGTACGTGAGACCACACAGTTGGCTGGAGCCCCTCTATGACCAAAGGACAGAAGGACAAACAAGGTAGGTGATTTATGATTATCCTTCTGTCAGCTGAAGAGCAGAAGACCCCCTCCTCCCATCCCCACTATTCAAGGGAGGAAAGCTGGAACAGATCCCCAAAATACGAGTGGGGCTGGGGGAGGATCTTACCGGCTCCTACGCTACACCTATTTCAGCAATGAATAGAACCGTCGTGCGGATGAATGAGGGTTTCAGCTTCAACCCCTCCTCCGTGTAATCCGTTTAAGACATTGCTGAGCTTCAAGATCTGGGAAAAAAAAAATCCAAACTCAAAAAGCCAAAAAAAGCCAACCGCCCCATAAACCCTCTGAAATTAGAATAAAACCGAGCACAGGCTGGGCAGCCGCTCCGCTGATCTCAGCGGGGAAGGCGAGACCTGCTCAGAGCGCAATCCGGATTCTCTCCGGCCGCCCCCCGCCGTTGCATCCAGGCCCGGGCGNAAGGGGGCATTGGCCCTTGGGGGAGAATTTACCCCATTTCCTTGCCCCAAGGGGATCTCATTGTAGTGCAACACTCCTGATGGGTATTGTCTTAGTCTAGAGAAGACGGAGAGGGGATCTCATTAATGCATATAAATATCTCAAAGGCGGGTGTCGAGAGGATTGGTGCCAGACTCTTTTCGGTGGTGCCCGGTGACAGGACGAGGAGCAATGGCCTAAAACACAAAAGTTTCACCTCGACAGGAGGAAGAACCCTTCGTGTAGAGCACCTAACAGGCTGGCCAGGGAAGTCGTGGAGTCTCCCCCTCTGGAGATATTCCAAACCCACCTGGCCACGTTCTTGTGTCACCTGCTCTAGGTGACCATACCTGGGCAGGGGGGTTGGACTCCACACCCTAAGGGTTCTGTGATTCTGCAGGGCTGCAGTGACCCCACATCTCTTAGGGCACAGCTGCTTCTCCATGTTTCGCTGGGCTTCATAGTCTTCTGCCTTTGGGATAATTTTTCCATTGGCACCCGTGCACTTTTTTGAAAGCACACATTGTGTGTAACATGGGTGCCTTGGGGGTTCTTCTGAGGACTAGATAAGGCTACTAAATCTTTCTTACCCTGCATCTAAGCATAGAAAAACCTGGGTCAAGGTTTTCCCAGTAGGAAGAGCTGCTCTATTCAATTCAGTGGAGTTTTCCAGGCAAGTTCACTAGGAAAAACTCAAGTCTTCATATTTGTGGCATGAAAGCACATTTGCTTCATTTTTTTCTATTCAAGATTAGTGTATACAGCTTTTCTAAACTAGATTTTTGTTTAACCACAATCCAAAATATCTGAGTAGAAATATTGATTTACTTACTGTTTTGTTTCTTGGAACATTTGTCTGCGAATGTTTTTGGTTGGTTTTCTTTGTTTTTCTTTTTTTTTTTTATTGGTTAATTTAACAACTAGTATATTATTGTGTACATTAGGGTCAAATCCAACCTGCAGCCATAGAATTCATTTCCACATCGGTTACTCAAACCTGTAACAAACCTGTAAGAGATGAAATTTGAGCACTTTAGTGGGAAACATACACTGAACAAATAGGAGATTCTTAATTTGCTGATCAAAGCCTGTGCATAGAGTTTGCCATCATCAGTAATCCTATTCTTTACTTTTAACTTAACCTCAGAGTTAACTTTAGTCTTATGTGAGCCCTTTCCAGAAGATCAATAGCATAACAAAATCTGGAAGTTATAAATAACCAAAAGTTCCAGATATGGTAATTGTGCTGTAATAAAGGTGTATAGATGGAGCATAACTTTTCACTTTCCTCTCTGCAGGCTGTAGAATAGAAGAGGGAGTCTGGATGGCTAACTTATGCTTGTGATTAATATGTACCTAGAATCATTTATACTCCAATGATACATGATTTAATTTGCCCCCAAAATAAGGCTAATAATGAATCTAAATATTGTCTGAGAAACTGTAAGCCTCAAACACGATGTGCAGATACAGTGTGTGCAGGCACTCACACGTGCACTCACACACACTCATGTCATTGAAGCAGCTGCTCTGTAGCCACCAGTGCTATTATTCTCATTAGTAAGGAAGTGGGTATTAAGGCTTATAAAGATTTCATTCTTTGGTTGTGGGCAAAACAGCCCTTGGTGGCTGTATGCACTTAAAGCTGTGTGTGCTGGCTTTTGTGGTGCCCACCTCACTGATCTCAGGCATCCTGCTGAGTTAGAGTTGCATGTTTATTACAGACAAATCCCCACAGACCATACCTTCAGGTGAATATAGGCAAGGAAAAGAGCAAGGGGTGTGTTGGTTTTTGTTGGAATTTTTTTACTAAAAACAGTTATATGGAACTAGAGAACAGGTGGATCTCATATAGCCCTAAAGAGAGTAACCTAAGCCTTATCAAGGGTTTTATAGATCTCCAAAAATTTCTTGTATGATCATGATTCCCATTTTACAGGTGAGGAAGCTGTGACAGAGAGGTGAATTCACTTATCTAAGGTCACCAAACAGGTGAATGACAACAGTAGGAAGCAAATTCAAATTGTCTAGGCCCTGATCCACTCTTAGATTCCCTAATGTAAGAAATGCAGTGGTTAAGCATTGACATATCCAACAACCTTCAGAAGGGAGGTTAATCTCTACAATAAATTTGTCAAAAATATACTTGCATTTTTATCTCAAGTGTCCCAGAAATAGCAGCTTTTCAGAGAAAGATTTCTTATGCCTTTACTACAGAACTGCAAGACAGATATTTTGCTGAAGAGGTAAATCAGTGGATAATTTAAGTGCACAGTTACCTTTAATGACACATTTACATGCTTTGCTGAATTCAAAGCCTCAGCACTAAGGTTGAATAGATATTCAAGAATTCAGCTTCCACACAGGCATATAAAAATGAGATGCTTTCAAAGGTTTTCTGTGCTCAGCACTTCTGGTTTCCACAAAGGTTCCAGACAAATCTGATCTGCAGATCTCATATGTGAGGTTGATTTGTATTATCAATTTGTTTTCAATGAGGAGGTGCTATCAAAGCTGCTGCTACAAGTGTCCCCCCTTCAATGAAACTGCTTGAGTTTCTATTGCAAAGCAATAACTGGACACCCAAACTGGATTCCTCTTGAACGAAACTAATTGCAAGGTGTACCTCTGGAGGACACTTTTCAGGTTTTTAGTCCATTGGGTCCGACTCTACTTAGGTCAGAGTAAAGCACAAAAATGTATGGAGGGTGGAGTTAGGCCCTCAGCACCAGGTGTTCCTCCTTGCAGATCTGTTTGTGTAGAATTGCACTATTTGCTGATGTGACCACAGCCCTCGATGTCTAGAGAGGCACAGCTCTTTGTAACCTTTAAAAGTGAAGGGCACTGTGGTGGGTTGACCCTGGCTGGCTGCATGGTGCGCTCCCAGCTACTCTATCACTCTCCTCCTCAGCAGGATGTAGATGCAGAAAGTAAGAGGGCAAAACACCTGGTATGTTGAGATAAAGGCAACTTAATAAAGCAAAGGCTGTGCATGAAGCAAAGAAAAACAAAAGATTTATCCTCTACTTCTCATCAACAGGTGATGTTCAGCCACTTCCCAGGAAGTAGGGCTTCAGTACTGAAAAACAAATGTCATAACAAATGCTTCCCCCTCCTCCTTTTATCTTTTTTATCTGAGCAGATGTCATATGGTATGGAATATCCCTTTGGTCAGTTTGGATCAGCTGTCCTGGTTATGTTCCCTCCCAGGACCTTGCTCACCCATAGCATATTGGTATGGGAGAAAATGTTGGAGAGACATCCTGGATGCTGTGGGAGCACTGCTCAGCAGTAGCCAAAACACTGCTGTGTTATCGACACCTTCCCAGCCACCAATAGAAAGTAGAGCACTTGGAGGGCTATGGGAAAAAAATAATTCCATCTCAGTCAGGCCCAGTACAGGGACAAAATGAGCACATTTGTGATCAAACATTTCTTACTGCCTCCTGGATAGATATTGGTCTTTGCAACTTATGGTTAGGGTTTTTCTAAATGTCTTCAGATTTTTGGAATAAATTCTAATTCTCATTAATTGCTAATTCTTTCAAACAACCTTCCAAATCATTACATGTTAGGTACAAACTTTCTGTGTCTCCCTCTCTTGCTTTTTAATCTTCTGAGGAAAAGCTACCCAGAATTAGTGTGTGGCAATGTTTGAGTGTTGCACATGAGAGGGGATTTCTGAACGATGAACTACATCATCGTTCTGAAAGAGATGATGTAGTGAGATGCATGCCATGTGTTATAAGCAAACATGACTTCAGTTTGACCTCCATCAGTTTGACCCCTGCCACTGGTTCCATGTCCTGTATCAACAGATACCAGGCACCACCTGATTGCTTCCTTTGTCCTCATAGCAGCTACACAACAGAGGGTGCAGAATTGAACAGGCTGCAGATAATATTGATATCTTCCAGCACCAGTGCACACTGGTTTTCTGGATATCTACTTGCCCCTATTCAGTATTAGTAACAAAATAAGCTTTTTCTTTCTCTTTGCCTCCTGACTTCATGAAGGGATGAACTATCTTCAGGCCCTGTTACTCTCAGAGATGCATGAAAGCTGAGTAATAGCCATGTGGATGAACTTTGCCACAGGATTTTGGAGGAAGAAAAATTGGTACTTTACCATGGAGGTCACCAGTGTTCTTTGCTGAGGAAAGACCCAGGTCAAAACAAGACATAAGAACCTGCTGAATTTCAGTCAAGTGTCTAGATCTTGAAAAGTTAGATCTATGTACCATAACTACAGTAAATGCTAGCCTAAATATTTTTCAGAATAAACTGAAGCATATTTTGCTATGTTCTTCTAATTTGAGATCTAAGGCATTATTCAGTCTGAGAAAGGAGTGTGATCTCTAGTGCTACAGTTATTACCCCAATCATTAGATGTACCATGTAAGTATCAGTCATTTATTAACCTGATGTTTTTCATGAAAGCATTGTTAGAATACTACAACTTTTAGTTATGCCAGTTGTTAATAATAATGTAGAGTAAATTCACCTTCATCACAAAGGAGAAATACTCTTTTTGTATATATATTTGGCTTTATCAGGATGCCAAGAGACACAATGACAAACAGTTCACCAGGTGGACTCTGATGTTAAGTACATGCAAGGGTTCATTTCTTGGTCATGCTTTTCCATAGGAGCAATCCTTGCCTGCTCCTGTATAGTCACTACAAGGCATGTATATACTTGGTACTGCTTTGTGAATCAAAATGTGTGACTGAATCAGCAAAAGCCCACACAGCATTAGGATTTAGCATATGGCTTTCACACTTCAGTTCTACTGGATGGGCTGGTGAGCACTGCTCAGCTCCATCCCTGAAAGGAAAGAGCTGACACATGACAACAAATTGCTCAGTAGTAGACTTTGAAGGCTCTTTACATACACTCACTTTGTGCATGCAAACCTTGGGTCTGCTTGCTGGAGGCTGTGTAAAACTCATTCTGGGTTCAGCACCAAAGGGTTAGGTGAAGGTGCCTGTAAGGGACTTAGGTGCCCAAATTGCAGGATAGAATTATTATATTTCACTCTGTCAGGCCAGGCTAGATGCTTATAACAGCACTGTCTAATCTGAAAGTCTCTGATGCAGCTGCTGCCTAGCCTTAGTATTAGTATTTGACTCAGCAGTTCATTTCTGGTCCCAGACTTGTACAAGCATCATTTCCTTTTAACGTCTTGGTTTAATTATTGGAGATGGGTGGAGATGTTTTGGCTTCTTTGCCATTGTTTAGGCATGTTAAATTTGATAAAGATAATTTCTGCTGGGCAAGCTATCAATACCTCGTGTTAAATCTTGAGAATAAATCTCGAGCAACTTTTCCAGTTCCCCTGAGATTCAGTCAATTAAAAGACTGTACATAAAACCCTCATTGCACATACAAAGGGGAAAGTTTCTTTGATGAAAACCACGAATTTAGATCAAAACACTGTTTAGTTTCCTAAGGTTGACAGAGAAAGGGGAAAAGAAGTGTTGTTTTATTAACACCAGAAATTAATTTCTTGATCTTAAAAGACTGGATTTTTGCAATGGAGAGAATCTGTGCTGTAATGACAAAATAAAAGAATTTAGGTTTTTTTTCCTTTTGTTCAGAAGCACTTCATAGGTAGAGCAAAACAATAGCAAATTAATGTGAAAGATGCCTGCTACAGTATATAGTCATTCAAATGTGGCCACTCCAGATTTTAATGTAAATCCTCTTTATTTCAGCCATATAATTCTTAATGTAAGCAGACTTTAGGACTCCAAATGGGAAAGCAGAGTACAAGTGCACCATTAATGGGACATTTACCTTGATGTTTGTGACATTTTGCATGCTTGAGGTATTAGTAAACACACAGGCTATTTTACTTTGAGGTAATCTAGAGGAGATCCATTACCTAATCTGTTTTCTAAAGCAAGTCTATTTTGGGCACTGAGTTTTAATTCACCTATAGTGGTGGTAAGCATAAGCTGTCTTTTGTTAGGCATCTTTATGACCCCTGCTGTGAAAGATTTTCAGACAGGCCAGAACAGGGAGGGTCCCTTTTGCTGGTGGATGATTACAGCACCTGTCAGAGCCCAGGCTTAAGTATTCAAGGAAGTCCTAGAGCTAGGGTCCGATTTCTTTAACAGTGCCTCCAAATATACATTTAAGAGGCTTCCTCCTGTCTTGAAATTTAAGACCCCAAATAGCCAATGGAAAAAGACAAAGTCTTTGTAACCTCAAACTTCATGCTTGCCTAGTTTATTTTTATATTGCAAGTGATTCTGTGTTGACTTTTTTGTTCCAAGCCTGTAACATTTAAGATGTATATATAGTTGATGACAGCTATGCTGCTGTGTCGTGGTAGTAATTTTTCAAGGAAGAGTTAAAACATATATGATGTAAGGAAGTCCTGTTCCAACTTCAGCTTTGGCCAACAGATGGTGAAACAAACATGAGCAGCAGATGAGCGAGATGATAACAGCAGGGAAAATATGAATAATAGCAAGAAAACACAAATAATAAATCCATGACTCTGAGAGGACCTAATTCAGCAAAATACTCAAGCATGAGCTTTATTGACTTGCAACACACTTGCTGGATTAGCCTTAAACAGACATCATCTCTTTTATCTCCTTCACATAAAATGCATCTATTGACAGAAAATGTTGTCATTGACTTCTTACAATTCTGAGAAAGCTGTTGCATAAAATGGGTAATGTGATTGTCAGAAAAGATATTTAGGTACCAATAGATTCCACCTGCCTGCCTGCCCATACTTTTGTTTCGAGAATGCCACAGCACCCTCCATGCCAGCCAGTTGCTCCATAGCCCAGAGTTTAGGTTACAAGATTTTACAGCCAGGTAAGCTGAATATGTAGAAGTGATCAGAATCAGCTGATGTCCTAGCAAATTACTGAGTCCAGGGTGGAGTGTTGGCTCTGTTAAATTTATGCATATTTTTGCCACAGACTTAATCTCAGTTAAGCTTTAGCCCCTATACACACATGCTTATGTGTGCATGTATCTATGTACACAACTATATGAATAATACATTTTTGCAATGGTATTGAGAAGATCTTTTAAAGCACATGTCTGATTATATAAATATAAATTATAAATATAGTCAGACATCTGTTTAAAAAATTATAAATACATTCAGGCATCTGTTTTAAGAATGTCTTTCCAATATTTTTGCAAACATAACTAAGCGACAGAAACAATTCAGGGTGGGATACAGTCATGACATGGATGGGGGATGAGGAGGGGCTGCCCAGACATTCAGCTGTTCCACTCTCCTGTGACCCTATGAGTGGTGGCCCAAAAGCCCCTTCTCTAACCTCCTCAGGCTAATATGACAGAGTGTCTTATCCAACTAGCCCAGGCTGCCAAAATAAGATCCTGACACAGACAGAACCTTCTGTGAGGGCACTGTGAATAGCAGAAAACATCTCTGCTACATTAAGTCTGTTTGGATCATACTTTACATGGAGGAAGTACTGCAAAGAGATGTTCAGGTGAGCAAGGGCATGCAGTGAGTCTGTGAGCTAGAAGCTCAGGGTTGATGCTGAGATCTGTGTTGCAGCCATGTGCACCCCTTGTGACGTCTTATATCAGCAAGTGGTGGCTCTGCTAATGGTTTCCCTGCTTCTTTACAGATGTATTGTGAGAGGTTTATATGTATCCTGAGAATACTTGGAACCACACTCTTCGGGGTGTCCCTCCTGCTGGGAATCACCGCTGCTTACATTGTGGGCTACCAGTTCATCCAAACAGACAACTACTACTTCTCCTTTGGACTCTATGGTGCTATCCTGGCATCACATCTCATCATCCAAAGCCTGTTTGCCTACCTAGAGCACAGGAAAATGAAACGGTCGCTAGAGACTCCAATCAAACTGAACAAAACAGTTGCCCTTTGTATTGCTGCCTATCAAGAAGATCCTGACTACTTAAGAAAATGTTTACTTTCTGTAAAAAGATTGACCTACCCTGGAATTAAAGTTGTTATGGTCATTGATGGGAACTCAGAAGACGACGTTTACATGATGGACATTTTCACTGAAATCATGGGTAGGGACAGTTGTGCCACTTATATCTGGAGTAATAACTTCCATGACAAAGGTCCGGGTGAGACAGAGGAGTCTCACAGAGAGAGCATGCAACACGTATCTCAGCTGGTCCTGTCCAACAAAAGTGTTTGCATCATGCAGAAATGGGGTGGAAAAAGAGAAGTAATGTACACAGCATTCAAAGCACTGGGGAGAAGTGTGGATTATGTACAGGTAGGTATTAGAGCACCAGGTCAGTGCCAATTCAAACACACTTTGAAAGAAAGCAGCTTTTGTATATTTTGTGCAGCATGTTAGAGGCCATCCTAGTCCCTGATGAACACAGTGCTCCTTTCAGTCTGTTTGGAAACAGCTTGACCGTTAAAAGGGTATTTTGCTACCTTCTAAAATGGCCAGTCTATCTGTGACTGTTTTAAATCTGTGCACCAGCTACTGGAGAAATCTGAAATCCTTCCCCTGCCTTCAGTTTACTGCCCCCTCATCCAAATGGTTTTGCTTCAGACAAAGCCAGTGACCTCCTGAAAGCCCCATCTCTGCTCCTGTAGGTGAAGGTCTCGGGTAAGCCTTTATTTTGTGAATTTGTTAGCAGCCCCATATATGAGCAGACAGACAGGTATTTGGTCTCACTAGGGAATATCTTGGAGAAGTGGTGAAGTCTGTAAAAAAGATGGGGATATATTTTAAAGGCTTTGAAGGCCATATGGAGTATTCAATAAAAGGGTCAATGTGTAGATTTGAAAGAAAATTTCTTCAGCTAAAGCCTGAAGGAGCTTTTGCTTCATCACTTACAGCTGCATTACCTCACTCACAGCAACTTGGCCTTTAAGGCCCTTATGACACACTGCTCACTTAAAAATGAATTAGGCTGGGTCCTCTCTCCCTGTTTCCAAAGCAGCACATTTCTTTCCAGCTGTCTTGGATCCCCTGAAAGATTGTCTCTGTTTTTGCCTTACTTACATGGAAGCATTCCTCACTGCTGCAAACAGCCCTGGTGACTGTGGGAAGGGGAAGGGGTCATGTGTGGAGGAAGGCGGGTGGGATCAGATACTCTGGCTGGACACTGAGGACCCTTCCATAGAAATCTAGGCCAAGAAGGCTCATTTGACTAATCCCACTGAATAGGAGATGATTTTCTTAATGAACCACCCTCAGTTCTTCCCAGCTTCTCCCACACTGAGAGCATCCAGCAGGCTCCCGCAGTGGAGCAGCAGCTCCCCGCGAGGTGCTCTGTGCTGGCTCAGGGCAGCTGCATGGCTGAGCCACATGTGTTTCTGGGGCCTGTGCCCAGCCTTGTGTGGGTGTGTGTGCACGCTCTGCACAGCACAGCATCCACGTGCAGTGTCCTAGGGACCTGGAGAGGCTGCCAGTAGCTGGGCTGAGAGCAGCAGACTTCAGTGCACAGGAGGGGCAGAAACTGGAGAGTGCCAGGAACCGCTCTGTTATTGGGGCTAGGAGAGTAAGGCCAAGATTTAAAACCCATCATCTACCACTTCCCAAACTGAAACTGATTTATTCTTTCAAAACAATGGGCTTAAGCTCTCCATTGTCTGCGCTTTGGTTTTGTGCTGTGAGGAACTATGATGGGATAAAAATGCTGATTTTCTTTTTTAGCGTGGGTTTATAATCACTTCACACAGACATACCAAATTGCAGAGAAAGAAGGCATAGAGGAAGCAGATTCATTGCAAGTTTCCTCCCTCACTTCAGCTCTTGTATTTTTCAGGGAGCCTGGAAAAAGTGTTTCTATTTCAACAGTCATAGCATAAACTCAGAAAATAGAAGAGATATTTCTGTTCAGTTAACACTCCTGACCTGGCTCAGAAGTTCTAATGAATTTGTCAGATACTGTAGTGCTGCTGTGAGCACAGTCTGCAGTAGTGACTGATGCCACAGTCACATCTATTGTCACATCTGTAGTAGAAATGCAGCCCCTTGGTGGCCTTGGCTACTGCAGAGTCATAAAAAAATGCAGCTAAAATGTGACTCTGTTTTATGAATGAAGAAAGGTTGAGATATTTCAAGTGGTCCTTTGGGGTGACTCAGGGTAAATTACTTTAAACAAGCCCAATATTTCAAGGGCTAAGCAGTCTGCATCAATGACTAAGCACTTTAAAAAGAGGCCAGTCAGCACCACTGCCCACCCTCAAAATTGTAGGCCGTACAGTTCTTAGAAGACACTCTGGAATTATGAACAGGTAATCATAAACAGTCAAACCAGTGCAGATAACGAGCTGTTACTCATTAGTGGTGTCCCATTAAGTACTGAAAACTGCTGTGAAGGCTTGGTTCCAACTTAGAACTGAGTTCATGACTCTGCAAGGAATCAGGAGTTTAACTGGCAGGTATTAGCAGTGCAGAGTTGTGAGGTAACCAGGGTGCAATTCATCTTGGCTTGATGGAGGTGCCTGTGTGGACAGTCCAGTGCAGTCTGAACTCAGAGCAGCTTGCATAACCTGTCACTGCCTATAGCAAGTAAAAGAACAGCTCCCTTAAGGTCACTTTTCCCTTTCATGTAACTGTGTGACACAAGGCAGTGATGTTTGGGTCACTCAGCCCTTATGTGGAAAAATGGCAAATTGTCTCTTGGGCTGTCCTGGGCATATCCTGGCTAGGCAGGTGTCAGTGTTTATTTGGGCTTCTCAGTATCTGTGTTTCTCTGGGTGTATCCTCTGTTCACCTGCAAAAACCTCATCCAGGTGGAAAATGATGGCTTGTTAGATTTGTCCCAGAAACCCAGACATACCCACTGTGCTGGTACGCCCAGGACATGTGATGGTATTTTGTTAAAAAATTCAGTGTTTTCAGGATTCCTCATCTCTAATATATTAGTGATGTGGCTCACGGGCAGGCAATTCTGCCATTGGTAAATACATCTGATGGGGTGGGTCCTGCTCAAGTGACAGGTGCTGGAGGGAAAGCAGAGAGGCTGGGAGGCAGCTGATCCCAGCCCACTCACTGTCACAAGAGATGGCATGCCTGTCACTACCTGAGCACCCTGGGAATTCAGCAAACTACAGATTCCATGTGCAAAACACTCAGAAATAGGTTTGTCCAGGAAAACTTTCACCCTGGTAAAAGTACAGGCATTGTTTCCCCTCTTCAGTAGAATTGTTTGCTCCCTTTCTATCACCCAGTGCTGCCACTGATGACAGCTTCCCACTAAAGCTGGAGTCACGCCTTGGCCAGGTTACAAAGGTGCTGTGGGATGAAGCCATTGAGGAGAGGAGATGGATGCATCAAGTTAGTGGGAGCTGGAGATGCTTGTGGCTTTTCTCCTGATGGAGATATGAGAGCTTTCACCACCTTTCTCCTCTTGGCCCCCTCTGAGCGAGCACAAAGGGGAGCATGTTGGCAGAGTCCCAGTTGCATCCCAAGCTAGGCAGTCCAACTATCCTGGGTAATCTCTCGAGTCTGGTCCAGAGCAGAGCCTCCGTGCTCTCCTCCCACTTCACAGAGCAGGCGTAAAGATTACCTCTCCCCTGGAGTGAGAGGGCTTAGGTTGAATTGAAAGTTTGCATGAAAGGACACCAAAGTTAGGATACCCATTCCAAAGCCTCAGCAGAATCTGTCTTAATATGCTGTTTATGGGGAGCTACTGACTTGCTCCTACTGACCCCACCTGATGTGGGGACAAACTGGAGGCAGTATGAGAATTTGTAGGGTGGGATTCAGCCAATCAGAGGCGTGTTCCTGGGACAGTCTCTGCTCCAGTTCCTGGGTGTCTGTGAAATGCGTTCACACACGACGTGGCCAGTTCTTTCAGCTGCAGCTGAAGGAGACACCCTCTTGTTTTAAACAGGCTGCAGCCCGAGTCATTCTCCTCAGAGCAAACGAAAGCAATGCCAGCTGTCTCACAGACCAGCCAGGCTGTCTGAGCCCTCCTCCTACTCTCCAGGGGAAAGCCAATTTCCTAATGTACACAGTGTTTAGTTGACTAGGAGTGTTTGTGTAGCTGAAATGCCTTGTGTGTCATCTACTTCTGCCTTGGTCTTTTGGAGTACTGAACTTTGGGACTCACGCCTTCTGACCTTACATATTTTTTTATAAGAATGCCAGAGAAAAATAGCAAATAATTTCTCTACATCAAATGTCAAATCCCTGCACTACTAATAACACATCATGCATCTAAAATTAAAAATTAGTTTGCTCTGAAATACAAGATACATATTTTACATGAATTGCTAAACCCTTCTGTGAGTGAAAGAACTATTAGGTTTCTTCCCAGGCTCCTACTTGACTTTTTCTCTTTTTAATAACAAGTGCCTGGGATTTAACTCCTCACTCCTTCCCTCATATGGCAGTGGGAAGCACTTGACCAAGGTGCTCCAACTGTGCAGCTGATGCAGGGAAATTCTATGCCAGAGCACAACAGGAATCTGCTGCATGCCCACAAACACCGTCTTACTCTGCAGTGCCCTGTGTCTTATTCGAAGAAGCCAGTCCAGTGTGCCAGTAAAACAAATGGAGCTGATACAGAGGATTGTTTGTGTGCACAGCCTTAACAAGCTCTGTGTTTTGTGCAGCACTATGCCTTGCTGCCTGGTACAAGTGACCTTTAACAGAAATATCAGTGCAGACTTCAAAGTCAGATTTAATTGCATTCAAGAGAATATGCATTTAGAGTCATTAGAACCACATGCATGATTTTTATTTTCTTCTGTAGTGTACTCCTTAACCCATTTTTGTTCTTGTGTTTTCTTACTTGTAGGTCTGTGATTCAGATACAATGCTTGATCCAGCCTCATCAGTGGAGATGGTAAAAGTTTTAGAAGAAGATCCAATGGTCGGAGGAGTTGGAGGTGATGTGCAGGTGAGTACAACAATTTTCAGATTAATAAAGGTGTTTCAGCAACTATTTGTGTTGCAACAGATTCTGTGCCTGAAATAGCATTAAATATAACTTATGTGTATATACTATATGCATATATATAATACCATTATAGGTGCTCTTATCATACCTTAGCCTTTTTGCCCATTGAATGGAAACTCTTCTTGGATGTGAGCACTGTGTAGTTTTAATATCCATAGCAAGCAAACAAATAATATTCTGCCTGCTATATGTGAAAAGGGGGGCACTGGCATTGTCAGGATTGTTGTGGCATCTTTGAGTTTCTGGCTATAGCTGCTTGCTTAAGGTACCAAAGAGAAGCTATAGGGGAGCAGGAATTGAGAACAGGGCTCCCAAAGCCATGTCCATCAACCTCAAGCACTTCAATTATATTACTACTGGCAGCCAAGATTGTTAGAAATAAAAAGTAATTTTGAAACACTGTGCACTCTATGTGTTGCTGGGTCTCCCATCTCTGTCAGGCAGGGCAATAGAAAACTTCCAAGTCAGAACAGCTCCATGTGTGTTAGGATTTTCAGATTACTGAGTTTGGCTGATTACTACAGCAAAAGGCTGTTGGTACCTTTTAACACAACCCTGCAATTTATAAAGAGAAATGTGTATGACAATTTCTGTTGGCCTTAAGATCAATCCCCCATACTCAGTTAGGTTTTTTATGTGAGACAGAGGAGAAAGACTAAATGAGCAGGAACTTGCTAATGAATGCCCAAGTAGTCAGAAGTATTTCAGGCATGTGGCTCATAACTCCAGAAATTAGGATTCCCACAGAAACCTGAATAGCTTTGGAGCTCTAGACTGACCACAAACCAGGCGTACACAGCCTATGCATGTGAAATTCCAGGCATGTGTGAGTACAAGTGAAGGGAGGCAGTACAGGTTCAGCTGTGACAGTGAAAGTTCAAAAGCATCTGCATTGGGAAGGACATGTGTCCTCTGTGAGGAAAGGTGACAGAATGAAGGCTTTGGGCTTTTTCTTTTTCCCCAGTTCATTTTCCAGTATACACCAAACACATTTGAGCCAGGCTTGAGCCTATCCCCAAGCCCTGCTGTTTCTAATATGTTCTGGTATTAAAACTGACAGAAATTAGGACCATCAGAGCAAAAGACTATTTTTTTCCAGTTGCAGAGTAATACTTTATAGCTGTAGAAGGCCGAAGATCCACACACTTCCTTGCCACATCCTCTGGCCCGGGGTGTGTGTTGAGAACCTGGATGTGAAGCCACAGAGTTGTGCATCTGCATGCGCTCGTACATCCGCTGAGTGTTCAGACTGGATGTGCAGTTGGGTTGTGCAGAAGAGAAAGACTGAGACATTTATGTGGGCCTAGGAAGACTCTACTGGAGAAGAGTCACCATATGTCTTGGGACAACGTAACAAGCTGGTACTGCAGAGACAGAACAGGTTGTTCCTCAGAGGAATGCTAGATATGGGGACACAGTTCAGGGTTAAACCTCTAGGCCCAGACTTGTGATACCAAAAACGTAGGGCAAAGACCATGTGCTCCACTTTTCTCATGCTCCAGCATAGTTTGGGGAGGGTCGGAAGGAGTCCTGTGAGTCCCGAAGATATGTATGGGCAGGAAAGCAGCAGGAGGCCATGAACTCACCAGCTCCTCTTGGTAAAATCTAAATCCAGCAGGTCTTTAACTGGGGGCAAAAGGGGAGGAAGAATGAGACAGAAAATAAGGAAATTTCATGGTGGAGAATAGGAAAGGTTGCAAGGAAAAAAAGAACCTCTTGGTGAAACAAACATTTTAAGGTTTCATCTCACCCTTCCTGTCAATGTCCTGGCTGAAATATTTGTGTAGTTCCTGGGTTTGCCATGAGTTGAACACAGGAGCGAAGTTCCCACCATATTTCATCTAATGGTGCCCTAGTCTCAGCAAATTCCTTATTGATCCAATGTGCACATTTTCTGTTTTAAGAGCTCATCTAAAAGGAATTTTTTTTTTTTGCAGATTTTGAATAAATATGATTCCTGGATCTCCTTTCTGAGCAGCGTGAGATACTGGATGGCATTTAACATCGAAAGAGCCTGTCAGTCGTACTTTGGCTGTGTACAGTGCATCAGTGGACCTCTAGGAATGTACAGAAACTCTTTACTCCATGAATTTGTGGAAGATTGGTACAATCAAGAGTTTATGGGCTCCCAGTGCAGCTTCGGAGATGACAGGCATCTAACTAACAGAGTGCTAAGTCTGGGCTATGCAACAAAATACACAGCTAGATCCAAGTGCCTTACGGAAACACCGATAGAGTATCTCAGGTGGCTGAATCAGCAGACCCGCTGGAGTAAATCCTACTTTAGAGAGTGGCTTTATAATGCCATGTGGTTCCACAAGCACCATTTGTGGATGACCTATGAAGCTGTAATCACTGGATTCTTTCCTTTCTTCCTTATTGCCACAGTCATCCAGCTCTTCTACAGGGGAAAAATCTGGAATATTCTCCTCTTCCTGTTGACAGTTCAGTTAGTTGGCCTGATAAAGTCTTCCTTTGCCAGCTTCCTTAGGGGCAACATTGTCATGGTTTTCATGTCACTCTACTCAGTGTTGTACATGTCAAGTTTACTGCCAGCAAAGATGTTTGCAATTGCCACGATAAACAAAGCAGGGTGGGGCACGTCAGGAAGGAAAACCATTGTAGTTAATTTTATAGGACTCATTCCAGTCTCCATTTGGTTTACAATCCTCCTAGGTGGCGTAATTTTCACTATTTACAAGGAATCAAAAAAGCCATTTTCTGAGTCAAAACAGACAGTTCTCATCATTGGCACAATACTCTATGCATGTTACTGGGTTTTGCTTTTGACTTTGTACATGGTTCTTATCAACAAATGCGGCAGGCGGAAGAAAGAGCAACAACACTACGACATGGTGCTAGACGTATGATGTTTCCGTGGGAAGTTACCCAGAGTTGTAAAGCAACCCAACGACCTTGTAGTATCTGTGGCATCAGACATATGTTGCCAAGGGAAATGGATCACTGCTGCTGGGAATAGGACACTTATATTCCTCTGGGTTCATTTTCATCCTGCCAAAGTAAGAAAAAAAAAAAAAAAGAAAAAGAAAAAAAAAGAAAAAAAAAGATTTTTTTGTTTCCAAGGGGGGAAGGATGCAAACCACACAGTTACGACCTGTTCACAAGAAAAGGGGAGAACTTCTGTGTTTATGCACTTTTTTTTTATTGTGCATATGCCTGACAGTGTTACGTTCTATATACCTCACTGGTCATGCTTATGTGTGTGGACAGAAAGAAAGGGAGTTTGGAGAATCAAGAAAAGGACCCTAAAACCCCTTGCAACCTAATTTATGAACTTCTCTTTTTTAGAGTTCTGTTTATAGGAAGGGTCTTTTGTTTTAGGCTGCCAAATGTAATGCCAAAGGTAAATTTTAAGAGGCCATTGGCTAAGCTGTATTTTTATATTATTGTATTATTTGTGTGTGTGTATTTTTAAGCCAACTTTTTTTTAAATCACATATTTTATATTTTACTATCTGCCAAAAAAAGCTGCCTCCCCAACATTTTGTTCTTTAGCCTTTTTAAATATATCTGGGGACAAAAAATCACACATTCTCCCCCCAAATTTCTGCTGAAATTATATTGTTCACAACAGAAAGAATAAAATGTCTCTCTGCATTTTTGCAACTAATGAATGGTTATTTCTGTGAAAAAGCATTTAAACGTGCTCTTTTAAGACATTTATTAGGAAAGGCCCAAAATTTTCAGGTTTTGCATACAAACACATTTGTGCATAAAAAAAGGCCAAAGGGGTAGATATGTGCAATTTGGGGTTTTTGTTTTGATAACATTTTAAAAGGGAAATTTGCTTCTCTGCTGAGAACTTAATATCCCTGGCATGCACAATAAACCATAAAGCAAGGCAAGCCTCCATGCCACTGGAAAAGACATTGCTATGGAAAGCCTCCCACTGATTTTATATGGGACCTGAGCAGTCAAACACTTCTGACTTGGAAAAATTCTGGGCACATGAAACTGCTATTGAATTCACTAATGGTCCTGGTTGTTCATAATCTGCTAGTACCAAGCAAATAGTTCAGGTTTTTATTTAAAAAAAAACATGGAAGGAAAAACTTACCAACACTTTCAAAATGTGTGTGTTGTACTATAAAACTTCTGCAGAGCCCTTCATACAGTTTACAGAAAAGAAACACATCACCTTCTCTGAAATCCAGTGTAATACAGACCCCAGTACTGAGCCCAATAATTTGTTTTTGACTACAGCATATCTACCAGAAAAGAAGCCAATTTTTTAATCAGAAAACATCAAGCCTTAGCAAATGCATCACTTCCTTGGTGCCTAATAATCAGTCTTGGACATTTATTTTGGACCATAGTTTTGAGAGATAATATTCAGGACTAAATTCTGAGTCCTTCACCAGCCAAAGGAATGTGGCATTGAGCCCTAATATATACCTTATAAAGACCAACAGAAAGACCAGCTGCCCTTCTTAGATTCTGGTATTAAAAGCACTGTGGTAAAGCAGAAATCGGCATATGATGCTAAAAGAACTTAGAAGCATTTTCAGCTTCTCTTTTTTATGCAGACATTAATAGATTCTGCTGTAGAATGAACTGCACACACACTACCTTATTGTCTGATTATCTTGAGGTACATGATTGCTTGAAAGTCATACTAATATTATGTTAATGATTGGAGAGTTGATTCATGTTGATTACAAAATAGAACAGTATTAAAAAAAAGCAAGAGAAACGGTAAAAATCAAAAAAACTTGACTATGCCTTTTAACTATTTATGATGTAAGTTAAAGCTTGGGTTAACATTCAAATGTCAAATAAATCTTCTCATTCTATAAAAAGACTGAATTAATTGTCTGTATTTATTCTAGCAATTATTCAATGTATTTCCAATATAGGTTGTATAGTATAATTGTTACTTTCATAAATAAAATATTTTTGATAAGATTATGACTAATTCATGGTATTTCTCACCAGCACTTTTACTTTGAAGCCATAAATCTGCACAGTTTGAAGGCTGTTGTTCTAATGTCACCAGCCTGATTTCCAAGTGGGAATTTGCCATGGAGCACCTGTGGAGTGCAGTGTATGCCTGAGGTGGCTGGGGCTGGTCCCTGCTCTGAGAGGCAGCGCAGTGCATAGGCAGCACTCAGAGTCTCTGCCAGCAGCTGTTAGATCAATTCACTCAAAACACTTCCTTCCCTTTTTCCTCAGCTTCCTGATTTACAAAACAGGAATAGCAATCCAGCTTCCTTTTGGGAAGCACTTTGAAGTTTATGGCCAGGGTACTTTAGTACATTACAAAGGAGCTGATGTTTTCTAGCCCTCCTGTCCACTGGAAATCACCCTCCACAGCTTGGGAACCGGAGGGGGACAGGTCCATGGCCTTCTCCTGCTCCTCATTAGTCCTGCTTGTCACGCCCCCTTTGCCCTGGCACAGCTGAAGTGCAGCCGTATATTTTCTGTCACTGAAGGTTATGGGCAGCAGCCACTGCTGCAGGGACACAGGGGGCAAAGTGAAATCTTACAGAGGCTTGCCACAGGTCAGTTACTTAGGAGACAGCTTTCTCAGCCCTCAGTGCCTGTTACCCTATGTCTGTATACTGTGCAGATACCCTATGTCTGTATCCTGTGCCCAGTATTGAGTTCCCCAGTACAGGGACATCATTGATAAACCGCAGTAAGTTCAGGTCAGGTTGGTTTGGGCTGGAGTGGAGCATCTGAGACATCTGGGCTGGCTGGGCTGGACAAGGAATGGCTTTGGCAGGAGGACCCTAAGGTCACATCCAATACCTATAGGGAGGTTTTCAAGAAAATGGTTCCAGGCTCTTCACAGTGCTGCTTGGTTTGATAACAAAAGGCTCCAAGTTGAAAGGGGAGAGGTTCAAGGTTCAAGGTTCAGGGTTCAGCCTGGATATGAATGGACTTCTTCCCCATGAAGACATCAAAACAGGTTGCCAGGACAGTGCATCCTCCCTGAATCCTGAGGGAGTCTCAAGACTAAACTGGGTAACGTCCTGAGATGCCTGGTCTGACCTTGGAGCTGCCCCTACTTTAGGCAAGGGGTTGGAGTAGAGATGTGAACTCTCCTGTCATCCTTTTTGAAGCAGGTGCTGACAGCTCCCACCTGCACAGAGGCTCATCGCATCTCTGTTCCAAACACATCCATCCTGACCCCAGGCACAAATAGCTCAGCAGCATCTGGTACTGAGTACCCAAAAAATCAGAGCCCTTCCTGTGACTGGGTCACTCTCCTTGACGTGTTTGTGGCTGTTTAGAAAAAGGGTTCAGCAGAAAAATATAGTATGAAACAGTATTAGTATTGAAAGTGTTCTCAAACAAATTAAGATTTTTAATAACATTTCCTGGTTTTCATTAATAGTAAATATATTTTTGAAATCTCTGTCAAAAGAAGAAAACATGTTAAAAGAAAGATTCATGGTCTGTTTTGAACATTTTTAAAAACACTGATTTTTTTAGTCACCTCTGATAGACAGATGGTGCTGAAAAAAGTCCCACAAATTATGAATTCTACATAGACTTTAAAAACGATTTGAAAAAAATGCCATGAATTGGCAATATCTCAAGTTATAAATCATTTCCATAGCAGACTAATTTGGGTTTGAGAGCATCTGTTTGCAGAGACCAGGTGTGATGCAAAACCTACAATAATCAGAGGTGCAGCAGGGAGGAAGGACCCCTCCTCTTCTGTCTGCTAATAAGCTTCATTTTGGCTAAGAATCAGGTTTCTTTCAATGGGAAATGCATGAATATTTAGCAGAACTTTTCTAGGAGGCAGAAAAATTCCTGTCAGACACATACTGCCAAACATGTCCTGATGCACAAGCTGTTGTGAATCTGTCTATTAAAAATTTGGTCTGAATTTTTTTCTTAGCAAGTGTTAAGATGGTAAAGAGGAGACAAAACTACCAAAAGTTGTTGATGAGATTTGGTATTACTGAGACTTTGTTGCAAATGCCACTTTTCTCTGGAGTTAACACAATTATTTTAAATAAAGTACATTCTTTTCTCTGACTTTTATTTAGCGTAAATTTGCTGTTTCAGCTTTGTGATGGATGGATGGATGGATGGATGGATGGATGGATGGATGGATGGATGGATGGATGGATGGATGGATGGATGGATGTGTGCCACAAATTGTTCCTGCTTCTTCCAGCTATGGAAGAAGCATGTTATACTTTTTAGAATAAATATTATACTTTATATAATATTTGTCTTGGCCAAATAAATCCAACTTATTTTCCTAAAGTAGCACTAAGTTTTCTATAAGTTACCAAACAGCCTAGAGGAAAATAACCTTGTAGTTACATTGTCACTAAATAAAGGAGAGATCCAGGCCATATTTCTGAGCTTTGGTACATGATAATACTCCACCAGTGTAAATAGAATCTGTGGCATGTTTTCGTCATAGGCCAGAGAGTCCTGCCCCCGAAAATGCTGGACACAGGTGGGATTGATACATGGAGCAGGAACTAGCCTGGTCTGGGAGATTGTAGAGTTTAGGTGTGATCCCCATAATCAGATGATGACCAGATTGAAAAGAGTCCCTGGCTTTTTTTTTTACTAGATTAAATAGAAGCTATCACTACCCCACTGAGAAGCAAAAGGCAGGTCAGCTCACGCGTTCACCGGACATCATGTGGGATCTTACTCTCTCAAGAGATCCTTGGATGTCATTCAGTTCTTCAGTTTTCACACCTTTCTTTTTTCCACACATTTTCTAAGTCCTTTGGTCGTGTGCAGGAAGCAAGAAAAAACACTGAGGTCTAGGACCCATTGGATTAATACTTCCATTGCTTCATTTACAGCATCCCTGCTGGGCTGACTGTCTTCTAGGACTTCAGTTTGTTCCAGCTGGACACACTCTTTAGAAATTATATGGTTATGACAGGACCTTCTTTTGGCTGCTTCTCACAAGTATCAGTGAGAACAGGAAGCATTAAGAGCTTGCTCATGATCAGTGCTGCTTTATATAACCCAAGGGAGGAAAGTCTGACATTATCAGACACATTATTAGAAATTACAAAAACCACAGAAAGAGCATGTGAAAGAGTGACATCTAGCAAGTGAATCACAGGAAATCATATTTTGCAAGTTCCTCTGCCCATATAATTATTTATTTCATAGTCTTTATGAGTAAAAGTAGCACTTCTTTCTATGTCTTGACCCTACAGCACTTTGGGGACATACTGCTACATGGAACACTTAGTTATGAAGAACTGAGATGAAGGTGGCTAAAAATAGATCAAGTGGGCAGCTTGCTTTAAATTAATTATGAGATTGTAGCCTGTATCTGCTCCCCAAAATTGTTCTTAAGTTTTCCATACTGATTCTTTCTAATGAATGTAGCTTATAGGCTGAACCCATCCAGTGAGTTGATGCTGCAGATACCAGTGAATTCTGTCTGCGCTCATTCTTCACTGCCTTCCTAAGAGTTGGTCCTGACCTGGATTCTGCCACCATCTATAATACCTGGATAATCATGACAGCACTGAGAGATGTATTAGGAGATAGCATCGAAAGACAAAGTCTGTGAAGTTCATAGAAGAGGGCTCCTCCTTCAGGAAAGGAAACATTTGATAACAGAGGTATAAAAGAAGCATTGCACAATACACAAAATGCTTATTTCATGCTTATAGTGTAGAGAAATAGATCTCTTTCCCTAAAAATCCCTGTTGCTGTTCAGTGCCTGTAGAGGGAAGCTCGGATGATGGCTCATAGTTTAACTCAGGTTGGAGTGGTCTCAGGAGATCCAGTCCAACATTTTGCTCAAAGCAGAGACAGCTCTGAAATAAAAACAACCCAACAGAAGAGTCTATTGCACAGTTAGCACAGCCTTTCCCTAAATGGTGACTTTTGTAGATGCTCAGATTTGGTCAAATGTGTAAAAACATATGCATTCTGAAAGCCTTGTCTACACAAGAAAGTGTGATGTAACCAAAATCTTTGTGATTTTACTTATTGTACTCTAAGTGTTATTATGTTTGGTTTTGTTTGGTTTATGTTTCTTGGGAAATTATGCTCACAATTGTAAATTTGAAACTTCTGTTTACTAGCTTGTACAAAGAAAACTTTACTTTAAAATTGTGGTAATAAATTGTTTAACCAGACTGGCAGAAAAACATGACACTTTTATGTTGGCCTATGCCAGATCAATCCCCCATGGTTTATCATAAAATAAGCCAAGTGAATTTACAGCACTTTTTTCCCACGAGGTCTGCCCTGAGCAAATCCTTGCTCTGCAGTAAGCTTGAGGTAGCTTAAGCTTGGGGTGTCAGGGTCATTACTTATATTGCATTGGCCACAGGGCATGAGAGGAAACATGGACAGATAATGTATGATAATTAAGGCAGTGTAAACTCATGTCCAAGGCTATTCAAAGCTTTTAGATGTATATGTACCTTAAACTGCTCAGGACTGCTTTCTAGGTAAGCCAGGGGCCTGTGCCATATGCACACAAAGACACCCGGGATGTGTGAAGTGAATTGTGAACTGAATGACCAAAATTTCAGCCTGGTTATTTAAACTGTTGGAAAATTCCATTAAGAATGTGTTTTCAGAATAAGGGCAATTCCAATTCAATTTAGTAACACATCCTCTTCTCCAATTTTTTTTTTTTAGGTAGCCTTTAAGACAGTTTGCCTCTTGCACACTAGAAGTGTGACAAAAATGTGCTCACGTGACCACAAGTGTAGGATATGGGGCTGCCCTCCTGCAGGCACTGGAGCAGAAACTGAAGATACCACCTACTGCAAAGCAAATGAAGCTGAGGTAGTGGCAGGTGTGCCTTTGGACATGCACTGTCTCTGCATGGGACTTTGCACAGGCCAGAACTCAAATACCTGCCTCCCACTGCCAGCACCCACTTTGCTCAGGCTGAGCAAGAAGAAGGCTGTTGGCTGAATGACTGCATTATGCCCCTCTGAGGCAACTCCAGCATGACAGATGCATGGGCTGCATGTATGTTGTACCCGTGGTAGAACATGCTGTACATGCAGCAAACCCATAGCAGCCAGGAACCACAGAAGTCGGGTGTGCAAGTAAGATATCTGGTCCTGGCAGCCGAGGGAGAAAAGGGATTTCATCATAGAAAGAAGCATAAATAAGCTGTAAATAAGCTAACTCACTGCATAGCACATCCCTTTTGGCCAGATGAGCATTACTGTGGCTGCTCTGCCACAGTGCTCTGGCATTGGCATATCAGTGTGTTACCACAGGGGGAAAAGAGTGTGAACCTACGGTGTCTTGTCCTGGGTGCAGCTGTCATGGTGCATGGTCCTCTTGGCCCACTGGAAGCAGTTTATTCTTTTCCTGACAGTTTTATACATACTGCAAGATGACACCATGATGACAGGCAGCTGCCAGATCCATTAATTTCAATTTTTATAATTATTAGTCTTTAATTCTAGTAATTAATTATTGGATGGTCATTTGGCTTAACACAGTTCCAGTTCTAAAACACATGTTGTAATCAATTGGATTCATCCCATGGAGAATGAATCACCTGCCCACCCCCAGCAGGGTGTACTACTCCAGCAGATCTCACATGGGTGTCTTTACCTGTTGGGGAGCCTGTGTTGTCCTCAGCTGCCAGCTCGGTCCCTCTCTTGCTTTGTCACTGCTCTGATTGCTACTTATGTTCTTAATTAAATTAAAGGAGTGTGAGGTTCTGGCCAAATCAATCATGGCTGGGAATCAATGTTCATATTTCTCTTGCAGCTTTGAAGTCTGTCTAATCTCTCCCTTTATCACTATAATATCTGAGATGCGATGAGGGCTTTGTAAGTACACAGATCAGACAGATTGCAAAGTTAATGGGGACATATGGGTGTTTTTTTCTCAGCCATTATTCTCTCTGTAATTGTGGTGGAAAGAATCTGTCAGCAGAAATGCACTCCTCAGTAATACATTGCTGCAGCATGTTGGTAAACGTTGGGGAGAGTGCTGGTCTCTGCAAGTATGTTCTGCACACATGATAGATCGCTCCATACCCTTTGTTTGTTTTGGTTTTTTTAAACAACTAACCAGTGAAGAAGTAATTTGGAAATATATCTGGCATTAGCTTCAGCTTGCCAAGAACTGTGAGAAGTTTTCTGATCAACCCAGTGTTGAAATAAAACAAAAAGCTTATTATCCTTGTGGGTTTCTTCCTGTGAATTTTGGGTGATACCTTATGCGCTAACAAGCAAAACCCCGGGAAACTCAGCATCATTGCACGGACACCTGTATCCTTTTGTTTTCCAGCCACTTCCTCAAATCTAATTTGTTACTTCTCTATTTAAATCAGCAGAGCCAGGCAGGTATAAAGCTAAAGTCTTAACCACCCATAGCAACTACACATGTTTCATAAGATTAGGCAGGAAACACTTCATAAATTCCAGTAGTTAACACTTGTTTTAATTGAATTGCTCCTGAAGCTTGAATGGAACTGGTATTTCTCTGCTCTGAAGGTTGCTTTTCCCAAAACACAGCTGCATAACAACAAACAGATGTTTTCCAAGGGAGATAAGGCCACAGTATTGGTTAAGTGATACCTCTGTTTTGTACATTTATCATGTACTTCCGCATCTAAAATAATTGGAAAAAAACTTTGATTCACCTACATTGAATCTCTTGTCATCCTGACCACAGGCAGAACAAGTCCTCACAATGCAGGGACACATTTTTTTTCTAAGAAAAGCCGAAAAGGAGCAAACAGATTATTCCTTAGATCCATTTAGGCTGCAAAGCATGCTATGCTGTAGGACTATATCCTATCAGAGCAGCTTTTACCTGTTTGTATGAGGTAAACTACTAAAATAACTTGCTCAGGAATATTGTGCTTTAGAAGACTTGCATCTAGACTGATGATAAATAGTTCATATTGATTTAGAAATAGATGAGGCATTGCAAGATGCTCCCACCTTTATACCCATTGCCATAGATTTTACGCTTTGCATTCTCACCTGCTCCAGCACCAGGTCAGCCAGGTTACTGCAAACCATGGTCATCAATGCTTATTCAGGTAAAATATTTGAGTAGCATTATCCAGGCAAATATCGATCTCAGTCCCTTTTATGACCCCAGCTGAGGAGGCAACAGCAGCAGCCAACAGCCAGGGTTATTTATTTCTTCGAGAGTTACAGCTCCATCAGAAAGCACTGTCTGTCTTTTCCCTGATACAAGTAGACTGTAATCCAGCTGGCATCATTCTGTGCTGCTGCTGCCAAACTTCTGAGAGGGAGGGGCTGCATATTTTAAAAACCTTGTCTGCACATGTCAGTTTATTTAGTATATGTTAAGTCATTTATTTTAGTCAAATAGCTCAATTAAACTCTTGAGAGTTTATTCAGGCACACCTGTTTTGTTTTTTCTTTTAAGCCTATGTTATTTGGAATCAAAGCCAAAAAAGCCATTCTTATACCACAGTAAGTCTGTTCAAGAGTAGAAAAGGCCTCCTCCATGGATTGCCCTATTATTATTATATTCATACAGTAAAATTCAGACAAGCCACAACTCATTGCAAACAGGAACATACAAATGCTAAAAGGCTAGAAAGAGCAGTCTTATGTTACTTACATAGGAGCAGAATACTCTGGAAAAGTATGTTCCAACCCACAACTCTGAGAATCCTCAAAAACTGGCTGTTTTCAGAGGAGACAAGTTGTAAGAAGAGAACAGCAGCAGAGCTGAGATTGTAACTTCTGCAGTTTTGTTTGTAATTTCCACCCATGAGTTAATTGCAAACTGAAGAGAACTGAAGAGAGTTTTTTTCCCAACTCTAACGGCTATAAGGTCATTGTTGAATTTCTTCATGTTAAATTCAACACTAATTTTGCTTTAGTATTTAGCAGAAAGGTAAGAAATTCTCCTTTTAAGGAACTCTGAAGCCCAGTGAAATGCATTCCCATTTAATATACCTCTGTTAAAAATCTGAGTCCTCGGAAATTGTTTTCCACTTAAAGTTCTGAGTATGTTTGTTAATTCTCTCCAGATTCTGTACAAATAAATGCTCAATTAAACCAGATTTCCTCCAATGGAATTCTAAGATTTCAAGACCGTTTTATAAAACTGTGTGAAATCTTTCAAGGATGCATCAAGTAGCATCATTCAATGCTGAATAATGGCCAGTTAGATAGGTTAGGTTGTGGCACATTACAATGTCCTAGAGTTTGAATAAAATTTCAATCACCATTTGATTGAACCCCAAATGCCACAAATATAAAACGGATTCTAGGCACATCTTGATTGTATCCCTGCTGAGACATTCTCTTTGAAATGCAACCTCTTTTTTCAACCAGGTGTCATATAATTGTTATCCATGTATTTTCACCAACCATGTACTTACAGTGGTTCCTTTGGATCATAGGTCCTTGCTCAAGACATGGTCCTGTGAAATGTCTTGAAAATTTCATCAAAATGAGAAATTGGTGTCTACAGCTTCCCTCTCTTATGCTCTTTCTGCTGTTGCAGTTTGACTGTATTTGTTCCCAAAAAAGACATGTTAGCTAACTTTATTACTTACTGTTTTCTATCCTCCTTGCTTTTCTCCTGCCTTCCTTTTCAAGATGTCAGCCTCCAACCCACCACCATGTCCCAGAGAGTTCCTGCTGGTCCACAAAAGGTTTTGTGTTAATCCAGTGAATGCTCAAGGCCATGCTCACTTGCATAAATTGCTTTTTCAGCACAGTCTTTCCTTTTAGGCCAGACTGTAGATATTGGGTAGAAGTCAAGAGAAGGCACATGAGGCTGGACTACCTCCATTCCTATCAACTGTGCCCTCTGCTCCTTGCCCTGAAGTAGTTCCCAAACTATAGTCCAGAGTCACCACCAATATTCAGGCAAACACAAGCACCACAACCATGTCAAAAAGTATGGAGGTGAATAATTAGTTTGAGGTTTTCTTGATCTGTTCTCTCAAACCCCTACCAAACTTAATCTTCTCTTCTACATTTATTGTGACAATCAAATCTTTCATTTCACCTCTTCTCCCTGACAAGTCTGTCTTACTTCACTTGCTTGAGCTACCAGAACTGAAAGCAGGTGGTTGCTACAATATGTTTTGGAGTGGTTCAGAGCACTTTACATCCTCTATCTAAATGTACTGTGCAATGATGAAAATTTGAGTCTATGATGTTCTTAAACCTTGAATCAGTTCTATCTGTAAGCTAGAAGAGGATTCCCTTTATTTTTCTTTCCTAGACCAACACAGGACTTAATGAATTCAAGATGTGTATATTCTAAGTCAGTAGGGACACTAGGATAATGGGAATTACCTAATTGACACATACCACCACCCACACACTTCATAAAATCCAGTCTCAAATTTACTAGTATTCAATTCAGAAGCAGGCTTTTCCCAGTGTAGCTCCATGTAAAACTGCTACACGTTTCTGGTCCAGTGTTGCATAGCTATGGGTCTAGTCTTGTGAGGTACTAAGCCCATACATATAGTGGGGGAAGCAGTGATCTCTGCCTGCATCTACAGGTCTAAATTCAATGTACATTTTGCCTGAGGAAAGACTATTATATTTTATTTTACTTGTCTTAATAAAAATTCTTTGAAGTGCTAATTATCCTTCTGCTGCCACTTGTTGGTATATGCAGCATGCACTGCTTTGTGATATTTCTATCTTATCTGTTTACTATTTTCTAGTGAGTGGCTTACTATGAGCAATTCATTCCTTCTTTTGCTCTTTTACCTCCTTGTAACAACATTTGAGTTTAGGGTGGAAACTTCCACTTCTCTGCTGGAAGAGATCAGACAGCTGACAGAATTTTTGCCAAAGTATACAGAATTTCTACACGGGCTTTTTCTACCTACTTGGCTATTTGTAGCCCAATTGGTCCTCTCATACTTTTGTCAAGATATGACTGGTACTTTCAGAAATGTTGCTTTTTTTTAGATTTGGTGTTGAGACCAGGTTTAGCTGTTCAGCTGTTAGCTGAGCTACATGCCAGAGTGCAGCATATTTTAGCAACTGTCTTTTATGCACTTCATTAAGTGTAAATGTAACAAGCATCTCAGTGTTCTCCATAATGAAAGGTTTCTTTGAGTGTTAAATACTCCTTTGGTTGTTTTTAATCAAGCTTAATATGTGTGAAATTTGTGGGAACGACAGTCCCATAGACTAACAGCAACAACAGGTACAGCCAGAAATCCCAACTTGCATAACGTATGCATAGCATACCACCACTTTCCCTACCCCTTGGCCTACTCCAAGACCTTGTTGATCAATTTTGCTTTCATGGACATTCAATTGGAGTACTCCCTGTTGTCTTTCAGCAATGATATTCACAGGTGATATCCACAGAACTTAAGGAGAAGGTGTAAATACCACTTAGTTTCCTTATTCAATTTAATTCATTGTGGAACCTTATGAAATTTAATTCACTGTACTTTCACAGCTGGAAGAGTGGGCAAGACCTTTTCACAGTTGGACAGTACCATGTTAGCCATCTGCAAGTATTCTGGGGGACTAACTTGTCAGTTAGATAATCAGATTTTAGCAAAAATCTCTCCTAGCTAGGGTTATCTTGAAGCAAAGACCCAGTACAAGTGGGACAGGTTTATAGGTTTGTTTCAACTTCACTTAAAACAATAGGCTTGAGGTGTTATTTGCCTGTTCATTTCAAAGGGTTGTTAACTAGATGGCCAGTGCTGATAAATGTCATCACACTATGTCCTTTTTACAGTATGTTCCAGATCAAAAACCTGGACTGAGCACATGTACCCTTCTTGCATTGCATGCTTACAGAGCAATTATGTCCTGGGCACATTTTAGCCACTGAAGAGCCAGGCAAACCCATGTTAAGTTGCCTGTTCCCCTGGGCAGGGGGGGAGGTTGACTTGGGAGGACTCAAAAAGTATGGCAAAGGTGAAGAAAAGGAGAGGTGAGGAATCCTAGGGAACTCCAGCAGAGAGGAATACAGGCAGGAACATCCAGCAGCGGATGTCACAGTTCTCCTGTGACATGACCCAGTCTCACCTGTTCACCTCTCAAAGGCCTGCACTCAGCTGTTCAGTAGAAAGAGTATTAAGTTATATTTACAGCCTACTCAATGCTGTAGCTGGTCTTATAAAACTGCCTGCAGACATAATGGGCTGACAAATATATTCCAAAGACCGTACAACAACATAGCTTAAAATGAATCATGACTGCCATGTAAATCAAATGCAAAATCCATTTTAATGCTCTGAACTGTATTTCTCCCTTTT
>VXAX01004370.1:49816-188373 GCA_013399835.1 Leptocoma aspasia
TTTTTAATTCTTTCCCATTTTATCTGCACTTTTTACTCTTTTCAGGCCTTGCCAGAGCAGTCTCCTAGACACAGGGACATCTTTGGTTGTTCACTCACTCAGTCGCAGTAAAACATTTTCAAATATCTCCTTCCCTGGTGAGATAGATAGGTAGATAGATATATATAAATATATAGATATAGATAAATATATTTTGTATAGAGCATGTATATACATTTGAATTGAAGAGGAAGAAAAGGTATCATTTCTCCCAACATAATTCAATAATGAACTGAACATCAACAGCTTTTAAGACTTGAAATTAACTAAAATTTTCAAATTTCATTTTTTCTGGTCGTGCCCTATCTCATCCATCCCACTGATTTCCAGTCTTTCCCATCTGTGCTCTCTCCCCTGACAGCTCCAGGTCTGTCCATTCCCTCTCTCGCCACACAGATGCTTCAGTAAAACTCATGTGTTTTTTCCACACACCTGGCAAACTTTTGCTTAGGTTTTGAAAACAGAAGGGAAAAAAAAAGTTCAGGTAGTTGTTTTCACTCCCAAATTCTCTGAATTCAAGGAGTGGGAAAGAGATACGCTCTTAGAAAAAAAAACCCCACACATCCTGAGGGACAAGGCCTGGACCCCTGAAATAGCTTTTTTGCTCTGAGAAGATGGATCTACTCTTCCTTGTCTACTGCACTGTGAAAGAGAAGTTGAAGTGAATTTGCACTGTGCCGGTGCAAACGCAAAGTGAAGCAAGCAGCAACGCCTCACATATTCTTATTTCCAACCCATTTGAGCAAAATCTACATCGAGCCTCACTAAGTCAGAGCTCTTCTCTTTTGTTCCTCAGCTCCAGCTTGAATGGTCCCAGATTTTCCCCCGATCTTCAAACACATCCCCCGCCACTCCCTGGCCTTCACAGAAAAGGAAAGCTGGCAACTTCAAGAGCAGCGGCCTCTCCTCCCCGCTCGAGGCCGCCGCCCCTCCCGGCTTTGATGTGGCTGACCTCCGCAGAGCCGGAGCAGGCTGCTGCTCGGGGCTGGCGTTTCCCCGGGGCCATGGATTATCCTGACAAGTGACTCCCGACAGCCGACACCTCCCGAAGGGCTCTGTCCTGCTGTGGGAACCGGCCCGGCGCTGCCGGGGAGCCTGGCATGGCCAGCCCGGGCTGCAAGTGGGGCACTTGTGCTCAATGGATGTTTCTGTTTTGCTGAGAGAGCCTCAGGCCTGAGGGCCCGAGCTGGAGTCTGAAAGATTGAAAGGTTTCGATGTGAGAACTCAGCTGGTCTCCTGACAAAACAGAAGCCAATTGTGAAATCTGGAGACATTTCCAAATTTCCCCAGTTTCTAAATGGGCATTAAGATCAGTTCAATGTGTAACTTCAACAGGAAGCCTCCATGGGTCATTGGTTTGTGACTCCCTTTACTTCCTCTTTTGTGCCGTCCTTCACATGCACATATCCTCCACCTTCCACTTTAAAGAAATAAGAATTTATGAAATTATTGTTCTTCTTTACCGGATTCTGGCCACAAATAATTTGCAGAAATGAAAAGTGTAAACAAACAGTGGCCACAGGTATTTATAAAATAGCTTCTTTTAATACCTATATTTTTGTCTTGGGGAATAAAAAAATCAAACTGCATAATGGAAATTGGAAATGGGGGTTTTTTTTTGGTGGGTTTTTTTTTGTTTGNTGCTAAATCAACTCACATTCTGTCCCAGCTGCAAGCTTACACATGGACAACACTGTAACACATTCAAAAGATCATTCATAATATGTGATTTAGGGCTGGGCCATTCTATGAATTAGGGTTTTAGGTAAAGAGCCTTTTATTTTTTTGTTCTGGTGTATTATACTAGGAAACATACAACTGGAGAAACCCACTTGGATTATTAATCGTAGCCCATAATCATGTGTCTGTGTAGTGCAGGTGACTTGACAGAACAATCAACCCACCCCAGCCATAAAATAGTTCCTCTAGTAAGAAAAGGAGAATAAAAAGACATCACCGGTGTCCTGTGTTAGTTTGGTTAAAAGCACAAGGCGTTCTTTAAAATTTGAGCATCAATACATAAAACCAAAATATCTCCTTATTTGCCAGTATGGCCTGGGACATGCTCCTTCTAGCCCTGGACTCAGTAGCAAGTCTTATCTTGAGCAGGTGAAGTAAAGCAAAATACCTGAGAGTAGAAATATTTTGGAGAGCTTTTGGAGAGCCTATCTATCAGGTGTACTGGGACTAATTCACCAACCTCAGACATTTTTTCATCAAGAAGTGTAAAGAAACATTAAATAGAACATATCAAAATCCTCAGTTGGAATAAATCAACCTTATTTGGCAGAGCTGATTTACACCAGTTAAACTCGTAATAAGTTTTGGACTGCATTCTACACAGTACTCACATAAATTAGGATATTTTACTACATTTTTACCAATACTTTTTCCAGCAAACTGGAATGGGCTTAAGCTGTCCTTTTAAAACAATATAAATACTTCTGCATGTCTCAACTTTGAGAATGTCCTCTTCTTCGCTGCTGCTGATGGGTAGCAAGTGATTTCAGCTGATAGTTATCTGCTTGCCAGAGGATACGAATGTGCTAATCTTACTTCCAATATAAACAGCAGTTGGGGCAACTTTTTGCAATGTAAATGGTTTGTTGGGTGCATTTTATGACACAGCTTGTGTCATCACAAGCACTGGTGATTGTTTGCTTTTCTTTAAAATTAAGTCAAAGTATTTCACAGCATTGTTTGGCACCGAACTAAATTAGGTCCATTTGTGTATGGTCGAGGTGCAATTGTGCACGTAGGCATTTGTACTCAGTTTTTAAAAGGGATGCAGTTATCAAGAATTCAGAAAACCTGAACTGCATGTAAGGACTTAGAGGGTTTTGTCAGCAATGAAGAGGATTAAATACACAGGAAAAAAAAATGTAGGGCTTAGGTTTTTCCTCCCCAGTTACTGAGATGTGCGCTAACATTGTATTTTTGGCAATTGTTCATGTCAAGAAAGATGGACATTTACCCTGGTTGGTTACTGTTTGCTTAAAAATTGCACTTCATTTTTTTCATATGAATTTGACACCTATGAAGCTGCCCCAAACAACCCCAAAACCTACAAGTCAGAAAAACTGGATTTGAGTCTTTCTGTTTGTTTCTCCAGAGTAATTTTAAAAGACATTTAAAAACTGCTATTAACCGAAGTGAACTTCACATTTCCAGTCACTGAGCTCACTGGGAGATGAAAGGATCCTCTTGGCCATTGCTCAGCACTTTCCTTTCCCACTGCCCTGTCCCACCATGGAGGTTATTAACTTTTTACAAGCGCTGCTCACATCCTCTCTTTGATGGATGGTGCTAAGCTCGTACTTAGATTACAGGATTTCCTAGCAAGGCCATTTCGTTACTGAGAGGGAGGAAATTTTAACACAAGCTGATTTTTCATATCAACCCCTCCATTCTCCCCATAAAAATTTGAATAGGGAAATTGTTTCAAGGAGTTTCACACCGCACCAGCCTGAGGGCTTAATGGGTGGTCATGGGAGTCCAAAGCACAGGGTGCAGTGATAGATTTTGGGCTAGTCCTCTCCTCCTTTTCGTGTCCAACTGCAAGTTACAAGGGGGCTTTGCCCTGGGACTCCAGTGCTGCTCTCTTGCAGTTCCCACCGGGATACAGGAAACCTGGGGTGACCCATGGGAAGACTGAATGAGAATAGAGAGGAAAGGTGGCAGAAAGAGGGGAAAGAAAGCACCCTTTTTCCTTTCTGAAATCGTCCCTTTTCAAAGTGGGAAAAAAAAAAAAGAGGAGGGGGAGAGGGAGGCCAGAGGGGAAGAAATTTTCCTGCTACCTCATTACTCATTTACTCACTGTAAACTCCCAGCTTTGGCCAACCTAGCTCCTGCCCTTCTTGCCCCTCTGGTCTCTGCACCTAAATTTCTCACAACCTTCTTCCCAGCTGGAAATGTAAATCAAGGCACACTCAGAATTTAAAAAAAACCCAAAAACAAAAGCAAAAACAAAAACAAAAACCAAAAAAACCAACAACCAACCAAAAGAAACCCCAACAACAAAAAAAAACAACACGAAAAACCAAACCAAAAAACCAAACAAACATGAGTAAGAATGCCCCATTCTCCTTTGTGGATTATGTAAAAACAAATATAGCTGGTCTTCACCATCTCTAACTTTCTGTGATTTCTAGCTGAAGTTTCATGACTCATGAACTTACTTTTCTATCTAAAAAACTTACTGGCTTTGTTATTTTTCCTTAGTGGAAAAAAAAAGCTGACACCAGATGTTTCTTTAGACCCTTCCCTGTCCTGAGTGAGTAAACACCAGAGACAAACAGGCTGTTCTGTCATCTTGCTCCTCTCCAGAACACCAACAGTTTTAACACTTAGTTAAGAAAAAGAAATTTAAACTGCTACCAACTGCATTTCCAGCTAAAGATATGTAAGTCTTCAGTCTTAAAATGAAATAAAAGTTTTTGCTCGTGAATAATCCCACTGTTTATGAGCAGTGTGGTATGATGCACAGATACAATAAAGCTCTTGTGCTGTCCGAGCCCTTGGCTCAAATGAGTGTGTCTCCTGGCCCAGGAAAGCAACAGCCTTTTCTAACAGCCGCCTGTCAGTATTTTTAAACCTTCTCTCCTAAAATAACATGTCAATGTTTGCCTACCTGAACTTACAGGAAGACTGAATGAAAATTTGTGGGCACACCACTGTAAATGGATTTTGTCACGGTTTTTATGATGTCATCAGATTATTTATCCTGCTGTGCTGAGAAACTGAGAATTGCATTTCCCCTTTCAGCCCCCTCATCTTTGAAGGCATTTTTGATCTTTTTTTTTTTTTTAATACCTCTGAAAGTAAGGGGTTGAAACTGTGGAGAGCAAACTACCCCATCCTGAGGTGAAGGTGGATCCATTCTGCCAGTTGCCATTCAAGCTTGCCATGTTGCTTACAAATATATCCCAAAGCAAACCTCAAAAAAACCCCACCACATAGACAATTTTAATTCCTTCCCTGTCAGTAACACCACTACATTTGTTTAGCAGCTAGGCATGGGACTATGGCACTAGCCGGTATTTTGTCTTCTACTTATTTTACACCAAGATATTTGAGAGAGATGAAAGAGTAAACAAGCTCTCAGGTCCCAAGATATTTTTGTACTGAGACCACTACATCTGCAAATTACAGGTATTTTAAACTTTTTTCAATTACACACACATAAAATATTAGATCACTGCATGGCTAGGTAATATTATTTTAATATCACCTTTCATGTAGAAAAATGTTACTTCTACCTCAGTCTTTGCTTAACAAGTAATTCAAAGCACAAATCCTGGGTGTAGGTGTTTTCTCAGCTTACCAAAATTAGTTAAAATTAAGTTTCACTCTATCCTTGTTCAGTAGTCAGAAGATAGACATGTATCTTCTGGGATCACTCATCCATTTAAAAATAGATGCCTACTTTCACATGGACACAGGTAGGGTTTTCTCCCACTAGGATCCTGGTGTGCCCCAGGGCAAGACCTAATCGTGTAAGCCATTGTTTTCACTATAGGCAGTAAAACACATTTATGCATATGTGCATTTTGCAGCAAGAACTGTACCCAGTCATTTGCATCATAATTCCCCGAGCAGCTCTTCTGCACAACCCCAGGGGTTTGGGTTGCAGCACTGGGATGGGTGGAATGTGTTTGTGGATGATGTGGAGGGATTTCAGACTGCAAAAGCTGTCTGATAAGGTCTGGGGGACACCTGGGAGTGAGGAAAGTACTGTCTCCTACTGTCAGTGGGAAGCACACCCTGGAGCAAACCCTCTGTAGCTGGGAAGCCAGTTGCTTCATGCTGGGAAAGGTCCTGAGTAAGAACTAATGCACAAAAACTGTGGATGATGTGGGGAGGGGAAGCTGGGACAAGGGAGGGAGCAGGGTCACTAAAATAGCCAAGAAGTCTGTCTGGAAACTCCTGTTTCAGTAGTGCCAATGTCTTCAACTTAATCTAAAATCTGATTTCTCCTTTGGTTCCCAGCAGTCTGCAATGCAGCCCTTCCCGTGGAAACCATGTGCCTGAGTTTGTACTTAAATAACTTGTAGAACTGAGGGGCAGCCATGGGGAGAAGGACACCTTCTTAGAAAACTATATTTGTGAAACGTTAAGATAGAACATGATAACTTTCGGGGCTGCATCCGAGCTGGGGTTTTCTGGCAAGGTGTCAAAAGCTGTTCCTTGCATTGTTTTGGTTTCTTCTGAGCTTGCAGAGTAGCCTCACTGCCTTCAGTATTACAGCCATCCAGATGGATCAGGGTGATAAATGGTGAGAAATTGCTGTGCAATTTAGTTACATATGGAAAACATGCTTTGTTTCAGTTCGGTTCAGTTATCTTTTTAGAGGTGAATTTTAGAGGTGGAGATTTTCTAATCTTAGACATATTTTTGGGTCTTTAGTTCAGTTTCTCAGTATACATTTATGTCTTGATTCCACCAGAGTTAAATTTAATATATTAGTTTTGCAGTCAGGAAAAAAATATTTATCCTTGCTTGTTTCACATTTCTGCACCATTAATTCATGGCAAGATGAATTTTTAAGACATAAGGTGACTTTTTTGTTGTCCTCTCTCAGGTAGGACTATATGACAATGGCAGATTGAGAAGTGAAGACTAATTCCTGTCCACTTAGACAGAATTCAACTCATCTATGCTTCAACTTACACATCCAGACCACATTACTGCAGCTGGCACTGAATCACCTGTTGCTCCTACTTTACTGTTGAAGGAACCAGGGTCAGATAAACTGGAAAACTCCACAGTCTGAAATGGTTTTTTAACTTTTGAAGGGTGACAGCATTTAAGTGGATGATATGGATGTGGCCTACATCTCTGGTAACATAGTTAGTTTCTAAATAAAGAGCTATTAAATGCTAGTTTAACTTTGGATAGAGATGCAAGTTCTTTGAATATTAGTTTCTTGAGTGTTTAGAAAGAGCATATTAGCAACTTAAGAGCAAATTTAATGTAGTAAAAATGTGTGGCAACCACATTCATAGGCAACATGAATAAGGATAAATGAATGAGGAGAGACTTTTGTGCTATGCATCAAAACACTCTCCCCACATAGTAAGAACCAACATCCCCTGAAATGACAATCTTGGATGTCCACCTAGCATGCAGCACAATGTCACATGCAATAAGTGCATCCATGCAAAACATGGCCACAGGCCATAAAGAAGTGGTGGGAATACCCATCCATAGGCTGTAGGAACCCTATTTACCATGTGCAAACCTTATAATCTGAGGATAGTCTAACGCATTTTGTGGGGTGTTCTGTACAGAACCAGGGTGTCTCAGGAAGTAAATACACTGAAGAGCATTCAGGACAAATTTACTTGTCTCTGGCATTATCAGTTCAATGTTGGTAGTTTCTAGAGAAGATTTAGTTCAAATATACAAAATAAGAGACTATAAATCAGCTTTATGATGTTTATATGTTTTCCTTGTGAGATTGATAAATTCTGTTTCTTGTTTCGTCTTGTCTTCTCTCAGTTACTCTTAATTTTCCAGATGCAGTTGACACCCATTTAAACACTTCAGATTCCTGTTATGAAGACCTTACCTTACAGAATTTCTAACTGCAGAGCTGACTGTATATAACTAATTTCAAGGTTTCAGATTTAGGGGGTTATGAGAAGTATGGTCCACACATGCAATATCTTCCTTCAGGATGTCTGAGGTTACATTAATTATCAAGCATCCAGGAGAGGAAACATTAATCATTTGTCTCTGTACATTGCTGGGATTATTCCAAAACCTCCTTCCTTTTCTCTGTCAATATAAATCCAATAAGGAGAGACGAGGAAGGTTTAACATATGGTCAGAGATAGAGAGCATGTCCTTTTCTTCAGAAGCATACATCAAAGGTTTGCAGAGAATTGGGCTGATTCATTGGCAACGCTCTTAGGCCAATATAGGGCCAAGGATGTGAGTTAGTCACAAGCAGTCTGACTTTAGATTTCCATAAAAAATTTTTACAGGTGATACAATAAATTTATGTTTTCCTTGCTCTGCTCCCCCATTCAATACTCCGCTATACTCCCTTTATAATATTTCCTTTTGCCCTTATCTCCAAGACCGTGGAAAGAGCCATGGATGTAAAACCTGATAATCTCCATTCTTGAGCAGAGTCCAGGAATCAAACTCAAAAAGCCATATCATGAACGAGGATGCAGGCAAATGTTTTGTCAAATCACTGTCCTTAGGGGTCATGTTCATGGTGTTGATAACCTGAGGGAACTGATAACGTTCCGATGTTCTTGAGGCACATTGTCTGTTCTGAAGTTTTCCAGAAGAAACACAGCTAGCTAAGAATAAGACTGGCAGTTCATAGAAAGATCAAGCTGAATGCCATCTGCATGGAGAATTTTTCATCTGAAATTAACAGTCATACTCTGTTCTCAGCTACATGAGAGAAGCCCAGGTTGCTACAGCTAAACCAGTGGAGCTGCTCAAAATTGTTAATGGTGTAGATGCTCTTGATTTCCAGGAAAGTGCTGGGAGCCTTTGTTATTCATTCCCTTTTATTCTCTTGATATGCTCAATTTCCAACTAATTCTTCTTAGTTCACCTTTTCAAACTATAGGCAGTAATCCAGGTTTTCCATGCTTTAGGGAATTTACAATACCACAAGTATCTAAGCCATCTGATCTCCTTTTCCTAAATCTGAGTAACACCATCCACGTGAGTTTGTTTTCTGCTACACTGTTCTGAAGAGCTAAGGTATCCTGAAATTATCTCGGTGTCTAGAATTACATGATCTAAGTTAGTCATAGGCCAAAAAAATCAGTCAAAGTCACAGTGGAGACACATTCAATGTATCACAGTTCTATAGCTTTCTTACATTAGGCTTCTTTCCCAGAAATGTGAAGGAAGGAGGGTAACAGAAACTTGGGGACAAAAGATTTTCTCCTGCTCTCTGTGGAACAACAATGAATTAGAAGAATAAATATTATATAATTAAAAGGAACAACAGGCTTTGAAGGAACAATGTCCTTATGATCTGCATCATAAAGGCTGCATCATACCCTCAGCTAAAGAGTTTTTCTATTTATATTGTTTAACAACTTGGATTTGTTTTTGTAAATAAAAATGCTCTATGTCCCTGAAGGATAAAATCATGTGGGAAAAGAGCAACTGCCTGAGATTTTCGTCCTGCTCTGGAATTGCTGCACCCATGTGCAAGAGAGTGAACTTTCCTCAAGCATGTTCCATAATCATTGGGCCATTCTCTTGGTTTCAGCCTTCAGTCCCCTGAGGCATCCAGTTCACATCAGCAGTCAGTGTGCTTTTGCAAATGAAAAAAAGGTGATTCCATTAGTCAAGACCCCAAATCCACACTGAAGCAGCAGCATGCCAAAGTGCACAGATGCTAGTAAATGTATGCATAGTTCCAGTATTGCTTCAGAAAAATGTAGTGTAACTCATTACCTTTCCTTCCCACAAAAGAAACTGCTTTAAAAAATAGGAAACAAATACATGGCTTTAAATGGAACTGCTGATTTGATGTTACTTATAAGGAAAGAGTCAGATCACACTGGAAACAACATGGATTTTTTTCCTCATTTGATCTACAGGAGGAAGGAAGGGTTTATCACCTTCCACAAGAAATTTGGAGCTTTTAAAATAAAATACAAATCTCCATTTAATTTTTTTGTGTTAGTGAATTCTTTTCAGTATGACATACAGGTAGAGAGGACTTTTTAGTTAGTATTGTTTTGGAACAAAAAAAATAGCCATTTTTTAAATAATTAATTTTGGAAATAGCCCCGCTTTGCATAAATCTCTGTCCTGCCTCATCCTGTTTTACAGAGTTCCCTTTCTGTGCAGATTCTGGCAGAAATTGGCTTGCTAATTCCCAAAGACTTGAATTAGCCACATGATGGTTTTCATAGAGCTGCTAAAACATTTGACTCCATTAATTGGCCAATAATATGTTTACATTTACAAATGGCTTGCTTAGAAAATTCCCAAGGAATAACTGATGCATTGAAATAATTTTTCCAATAGATCCAGGCTCTTTTGCTTCAGTTTTGGGAAGCTTCATATAAAGGCAGTGCCTGCATGCATGTGCCTGCATGTTAGATTTAGGGGACCACACCAACAGATGCTTTCAGGGAGCAGAAGGCAGAATTGAAATGTCAAAGTCTAAAACTACAATCCACAAAAACTTGCCTAGCCCTGCAGGAGATAAAAAGAGCCACAACAAGTGATTATTTCCCCTGTGAAGTTCACTAGGTACTTCCAGTGCCTGACAGCCTGGTTTGCTGCTATCCCTCCAGAGCCGAACATTTTGGTACCTTTCTTACGACTGCAGTGCTTTGAGACTTGCAAACTGGCCAGTCCAGACAGTGTTTCCTGGAAAAGTTGGATGTGTATTGACAGCGCTCACTTCTGCACAAAGCATAGCCAGCCTTGGATGAATCCTGCATCTGGAAGGGAAGCAGAACTGTTGCTTTTATCTAACGATTTAGAGGTTTAAAGCATTTACCCAGGAAGCTGAAGCTCAAGGCTTTACTCCTCCTCAGCCAAAGGCAGTTCCAGCTCAGATCTGCAAGGTCCCACAGGAGCACTGGGAGGGAACATCCTCCTCTAAGTATGTCAGAACTGGTGTGGCTGAAAAACTCCGAGTCAAAGGGGCAGGACCAGAGTAAGCCACAATCGGGTGGTGTTGTCCCTGTGTCTAGGAAGCACAGACTTCAGGCTGCACAGCACAGTAAAGATCTCAAAGGATGTTAATATTTTTAGGCTAGAACCCTGGTGAGGGAAGTTACCCCTAATGCCTAACTACTGTCCTTCTGCTGTCTCAGCTGCTGATCAACACCCTTCATTTTAGATAGAGACTTCAAGTAAGCACTTCTCAGTTTGCAGAACACTTGCTAGAATTTCAGTTAACAAATTAAAAACAAATTTTGGAAATAAATTTTCTCTAAGAACAAAAGCAAAATAACAGAGCCATGTAACCTAACATTTTCTCATCTTTAAAGCAGAACCATATTACCTAACAACATTTTCTTGTTGTTAAACTCATATGATGTATCAATTCTTTCCTTATTTATTCAAAATTTATTAAAACAAGGGGTACACTGGAATATCTTAAAGAGTACAATGATTTAATTCCATTCTTCTATATGAAGGACAGAAATGATTTTTTTCTATATACAAGAGAAAGCAAAAATGTGTAACCACAAATTGTTTTTCATCATAAAGACTTCACTGATGGCTTCTAAATCACTAATTGTACTTGCAAATGAATTTCCTCCCACTACAATGGAAAGAGATTAGTTATTAAAATCTGGGATATTAATATAAATTATGTCTGTGGTGCTTTCTAAAGTAAATTGAATACACTTTTGATGTTGTATGTAGAGTTGGAAGAGTGTTTCAACCTGCCCATTTCTCTAATAGACTGAGAAAGACATTAAAATATCTGTATAGTTATGAAGCTAAGGGCACAGTGATAGGTACTAGGGAAGATTCTATAAAAACTGATGTTTCTGATCAACGTGTCTTTTTAATCAATGGAAGAATTATGTGAAAGCCAATTAGACTTTTAAAATTAACCAAACTACATTTGTATGAAGACTTTCAAGCATTTTTGTCTGCTCAGCTCATTTTGAAAGTTAATTTTGTAAAATCATAGAATTGTTTAAATTGGAAAAGCCCCTTAATATCATCAAGTCCAACCCTTAACTCAGCACTGACTAATCCACCACTAAACCATGTCCCTAAGTGCCACAACTACACATCTTTTAAATACCTCCAAGGATGGTGACTCCACCACTTCCCTGGGCAGCCTGTTCCAAAGTTTGACAACCCTTTCCATGAACAATCTTTTCCTAAGATTCAGTCTAAACCTCCTGTTGTGCAATTTAAGGCCGTTCCTTCCTGTCTTATCACTGTGACCTGGCAGAAGAGCCAGACCCCCACTCAGCTACAAGCTCCTTTCAGGGAGTGTTTGAGGGTGGTAAGATGCTCCTGGGGCCTCCTTTTCTCCAGGCTGAGCTCCCCCAGCTGCTCTTCACAGGACTTGTGCTCCAGACCCATCACCAGCTCTGTTGCTCTCCTTTGTGGATACCTTTGCAATTTCAGAAATATTTTTTTCTATTTTCTACTCATCTGTTTCTGTTAAATAGTTAACTTCCCTAGAAGAAGTACCTTTTCTATGAGATCTCATTCTGTATCCAGAAGCAGTTAGAGCAGTGTTTTTCCTCACAAAAAAATATATTTTTACTTCACAGGGAAATAATTTTGTGCTAATGAGGTAAAAAATTATCCAAAATACCTAAGGACCTTACTGCATGTTGGAATTCTTTGAAGGAGGAAGTTCATAAATCATACTCCCATATTTTATGTCTATAATACATGTAATACATATGGATTTAATTAGCAAGTATGTAAAACTTACATTGAGTACTGTAGTACTTAGTTCTACAACAATCAGCCTGAAAAGCTGTTTTTAAATTTAATACTTAGAAAGTGTGTAATCTGGATTTTCATCTCTAAAGTATAATTTCTACATGGATGTCACAGGTAATCTGTGGAAAAAAATAGCAATATTCAGAAACTGAGTAATGTTGTAGCAGATCCAATTTTGAATTAAACTTTTCCTTGAAACTAGACGATGTTAACTATGCTTTTGATAAAAACTTAAATCATATTTTCCAGAGAGGGAAATAGAAGGAAAAGAAGCATATGGAGGTCAGTCTGGGTGTGACGTCCATTACCACATAGGTCTAAGTCCCATTAGTCATTTCAGTGTATATATGTTTTTACTTCTAACATGTTGACACTTTGAGTGCTTGTGTACATTGTGGGAAAGGAAAGGGAAGAGAAAAAGGAAGAGGAAAAGGATGAGAGAAGGAAAGAGGAAAGGGAAGAGGAAAGGGAAGGAAAGGGAAGAGGAGGGGAGGGACTGCAGGAATACATACTGTCTCTGGGAAGATGGCAAGATGGATGAACAGGATACAGCATGCCAATAAATTTCTTACAGTTCATGGGCCCTCAGAGGGCACAGTTCTTAACTGGATGGGTGTTCTGACTCCTCGTTGGTCTCAGTTTATACAGCATTGTTGACTGCTTTTGAAATGTGATCTTTGTAGTGCTAATGTGATAACTAAGTGATGGCCATCTCTTATTCCCAGTTTTCCCCATTTTCCCAGTAGAAAGGTGAAGTCTGTTCCCAATCAGAGCAGAGAAATGATGCCTTCACTGAAAGATTTTAGAAGCATCCATGAAGAAAAGGTATCTGCTTTGCAGGACAGCTCACAGAAGTTGCTCAAGGAACAAGAAAAATGGCAGAAAGCACAGTGATGTGGCAGTGATGCTGTCACTGAAATGGGTGATGATATGGGAAAGAGCAGACTCTGCAGGGGTGCACAAACTGTGACAAAAAGAACTGTGGGAGAATTTAAATAACCTTGTCAAGGTGCAGGTGTGCACCCCTGCCTTCACCTCTAGATCTGTCGAGAAAAAAAAATCTTTATATTCCACAGAAACATCATGGGTCTATAGGGTGCTGTAGACAGACTGAACTTTGTCACCCCAGTCTGAGAGTCCTGGGCCTGGTCAGCACATCCAGAGATGAACTGGAGGAGGCCTGGAAAGAAAGTCCTGCAGTTCTTCCTGCTTTGGTCCAATTCATGAGGAGGAGGGCACAACCATGGGACTTAGTACTGGCACAACTCACCCCAAGAACCTCCTTGTTCCTCACTTTAGTTTCAAATGACTGATCAGTCTTCCCTCAACTCTCCCCTCTCCTGAATTTGCTTTATCCATCTGTTGTGCTTTATCATTGATTTACAACAAGAACTTTTTGTAGCAAAACACCATCTTCTTCCTGCATCTTAGTGCAGCACTGAGCAACTCTAATATTTGTAATATCATATTTCAGGTGGCCTGAGCACTCTTTTGGTTTTCATAAAAGGGGTAATTAAGCAACTTTTGTGGAGTTAAAACTTGGACACAACTAAAGTCACTGCCCAAGGCAAGTGGGCCAATCATCATGCACAGTGCATTAACTGTGCTTCCCTATAGGAAAGCAGCAGAGTATGAGTATGTATCTTCAGGGATCACAGTGCCATGAGAAGCAGCTGCAGGAGGTAGTCTGGCCAACAGGATAGGCAGAGATTTGCTTCTGCCTGCTCATTGGAAGTAAACTAGATGAGGGCAAAGATGATGCCTTGTTCGTGATACCAAATTTTCCTCCTACAAAGGAGAAAAAACCAAAATAGCCCTGAAAGTTCCTGAGAGTTCCTGAAAGTTCTTGTAACACGTTCATGGCACAAGGGGTGGAAAGGCTCTGAGAGGGTCTGTAAGAGTTAAAGGATTAATTTGTAAATGGTTTGAGATCTTGCCCTAATGTACAGAGGGAAGCTCAGAACACTTGCTCTGCATGTATTTGTAACTCCATAAATAAAGACCACAGTGACAGGTCTTGAATTTCACACATTAATCCACAGTGACCTGCAACCCAGACAGATGGCTCTGAGACAGCAAGGAAAATAGTTCTTTGCTGTTTTTCAACTCTATTTGGTTAGGTGGATTTCCATTTATGAGCAGCCTTACAGCAAAAGAACAGTCACTTCTTTAAAAAACAGCTACAAGCAAAACTTAGATGCACTCTCTGAGAAAAAAGGTAGTGTCTGTCTGCGACCACCAGGAGGACTAAGTCTGGGCTGATTTGGGTTCTGTTTCCCACAGTGAAAGAGTGGGAAAATGATCTTCCCTTGCTCTTGGGATAGAAATGGTATTGGATGAATCAGCCTGTTACACGAACTTTTTGGACAGAATACAGGAAAATCTTCATATGATTTGAATTTGGTTAACTCACAAGCGTTATTGTTTTACATTGTTGGCAAACATAGTATCATTAATAATAGGATCTGCCAAATGCTACTACTTTATGGGACCTATGACAGTTGAATATATGCCTCAATAGCTTAGAGAACCACACACCTGTTAACAGGAGTCATCCTACCCAGCAGCAGAGACCTTGCCCATGGGTGCAGTGTCTTCAACTTCTACAACAGCCAGGCCAGTGTAGGGCTCTCAACCATTTGCAGGACTGATTTTTATATTTCTGTCCTTTCCAGCAGACCCCTGGGGTATTGAAAAGAGCCAATAAACAAAACAAAACAATACAAAAGCCAACAAGCAAAAAAGACCAGCATTTGCTGAAAATGCTGACCAATATTTGCACTGATTCTGTTAGTGTGCCCCTGAAATTTCCTGCATGTCCTGCTGTGTGAATGCAAAATAAAAAAAAAAAAATTAAAAAAGCTTTATTTCTCCAAATATTAGGGAATATTTGTTTTGGCTTTATTCTATACACGTCATCATTCCTCACATCCTACATTTCAGAGCAGGGTTTGAAAGGGACTTGCTTGGGGAATATTTCACTTACTTACTCTGATATTTGAGTTTTTATTAGACAGAATTATTTAGCTTGGAAAAATCCTCTAAGATTGTTGAGTCCAACCATTAACATAATACTGCCTAGATCCTAAGGATTAGGTGAATTTAGCAGGGTGCTTCCATTCTCTCTGTGAACATGGTGTGCAATATTGCTTACTGATCATTACCTGCTGCCAGCATCCTTATTCTTATCTACTGAGTCTGACAAGAGAATGTGAAATTGCTTTTCCCAGGCTGTGGTAGGCTTTGGGGTTATGACAGAGTAGCTTGAATTTCAAACCATGGATTGAAATCACAGCATCAGGCAGGGCTGAGAACTTCTGGGCTCAGTAAGCTGTGATCCACCCCAGCTGCAGGCCCTCTCCACCACCAAGGGATTGGATGTTTAGATCCCATTTATGGGCAGTAACTGAAGTCATTCCAGCACTTAACTTGGAAAACCAACTCATTACCATGCAGCCTGTGCCATGCATGCTGCTGCTGTCATAAGCCTTATTTTAAATTTGTCATTCTTGGCTATCAGCAAAAGAACAGAAGTGCAGCACGCAGAGCAGAATAAACTCTGTACTCCAAGTTCTGGGCAAAGCTGCTCCAGTATGTTAAAAAAATGTAAGAAGTACCATAGCCAGTCAAACCAAAAGCTTGTCTAGCCAAGTATCCTGTCTCTTGACAGTGATTATTAGCAGATACTGAAACAAAAGTATGAGAATTAGGGTATATAGAGTCCTTTTATTGCCTTCCAGCCCCTAAAAATCAACTGTGTAGAGATTTCCTGAGACTGAAATTATATCCAGGGCATAGTATCTAACAGTCAACAAAGCAGTCATCCCCCATCAATATGTGTCAATCCCTTTTGGCATTTATTTGTTTAATGTATTTTGCCACAATGTAACTACAGGCCACACAAAAAGTTTTCCTTTTTTGTCTATTTTTAGTTGTGCCTGACAATTTTATTGGGTGCCGCCAAAGATTTTATATTCTGCAAGACTGTGAATGATCAGTCCAATCAGTCCCTGTTTGTTTTCCCTGCACCAGCCAGGGTTTATGGAACTGTGCTCTATTCTGCCTCCATTATAATTTTTCCAAACTGAGAAACCCTATGATTTAGCAGAACAGAGACATGCCAAAAAGGAAAGGAGACTTGCAGTAGGACCAGTTGTGGAGGAGTTTCTGGAGGCAGGACTTGCTCCAGACATCTTCTCTCCCACACTGTAGACCTGTGAAGCTGAAGAACAAATACTGTGTCCTGACAGCAAGGAAGCATCAGGCTCAAGTGTCAGAGTAAGAAAAACCAAGGACTATCCCTGCTCTGCAACTCTGACATTTCTCCCCAGGGCCAGTAAGATATGAAGGTGGATGGCAATTTTCACCTAAGGGTGGCATGAGAACCCATCTGCCACAAGGCAGTAAGAAAAGAGATGTCACCATCTTCTCTGCTGTATATGACTGCCTGTGTTGGAGGCCTTAAGGAAGCTGGGCAGCTGAGTGGCTGAGGGGGAGAATTTTCTGTGTGATTTCACAGTGAGGTCTTAAAACCCACCTGACCAGGAATATCAGGTTGATGATACTTTTTATGAGCAGAGAGGACGTTGATACTAAACACAGTATTTAGAGTCGGGATGGAGCGAAGATTTGAATTGCTGGGCAGGAAAGGAAATAGATTTTAGGTTGTGTGCAAATTTGGAAAGGGGGCTGCACAAACTGTTTTGACACAATGAGAGTAAAATTTTACCTTGGTCGAATAGTAAGGCGCAGAGAAAATAGAGGATGAGTCTCTGAAAAGAGAGAGTTCACAACTCTTAAGAAAATGAGGAGGAAAACAGAAAATACCAAGTCTCAAAAAGAGAGTCCAGGAAACTCCAAGTCCATGGCTGAAATTTCATGGTGCTACAGCCAGAGCAAAAGAACAGGGAAAGGAGGGATGTAGAAAGCTCTTGCATGCAAGCTGGGAGTTTTTCCCAGGAACAATAGTAATAATATGAGCACAGCCTGTCCCAAAGCAGAGAAAGGGTGGGAAAGCAAGCATGAGATCAGCTTTCCTGACCCTTACCTTTACTGTCCTTAACAGATTGTATTACTGCTATAGATAAAATTAGGTCTTTATAGGAAAACCTCTTTTCCCTTCTCAGTTCAAGTCTGGTTCTGAGTCATAAACTTACAACTTCAGCTTCAGTCCCTTTCACAAAGATCCATGTTATAATATAGGCCTATTATAATATAGGCCTATTATAATGTAATAATAAAGATCATTAAACCCAAGGGTGTGTATTTCAAGCACATTGCCAGAAATAAAAGCCTGTACAGATACGTCTAATCTTGTTCTGACTTTGCAGAAAAGTAAGGTGCAAAAGGAAAAGATGTCCAAATGTAATTATTTAACACCTTGTATACAAGATGAGAGATGGGTCTTTGTCACCTCATGGATAGGACAGGCCATGGGAGGGGTGGTGCCAGAGCTACATGTGCACATGAAAAATCCAAGGAAACAAGTAAGCCACAGTGTGAAGCAGCCGCCCTGGTGCCCCTTCCCGCTGTTGTCAGAGCTGCTTCCAGAATGAGCAGAGCCAGGGCATAACGCCCCAGCTCTGCTGGCCAGGAACAGCCTGTTCTACAGTGTCACACTAAAAACCCTGCCTGCACGACAATCCATCACTGAGGATTTTCTGACTGTTCGTGGAAACGTCTCCCTCACTCACGGATTTCAGACAAAAACCATCATCAGTGCAAACTGGCAGCCAGAGCACATGTTTTCATTAATCAAGATGTTAATCATGGAATCACCAAGAGCTCTGCCAGACAAATAAACATACTCAAGACATCCAGGACTAGTAAACTTTGCCCTTTTTATGACTGCTTTTTCCATGATTCTTTGTCTAATTGGATTCAACAGCAAGCCTCCCTATGATAATTTTCATCACTGGATTTTTTTACATAGAAAATAGTGCCTAGAGAGATGCTTGTTTTAACTTTAAGAGTAATGACTGCTAAGAATTGAGTGCTTAATTTGACAAAAAATAATAGGTGATACCCTAATCTGGAAATAGCATTACAAAAGGAACTCCAGCCTTGTGACCTTTAGCCCTAAATCCTGTAAGTTTGGGCAGGATGTCTTGTTAACAGGAGAGTGAAAGCTGCTTTCTCACTCACAAGTTTTCTCACTGCTCCTCTGCCATGCTCCTAGCCTGTGAGCTCATCCCTATGAAACAAAAAACTATCTCCTCCATTCAGTGCCACTCCTTGATCTGTGATTGGAAATGGGTTAAATAAAAGTCCCAGTCTGGGCATTCCTCTTCTCAATACTACTGCAGGTTGCCCTGCCCACCTCTGCATGAGCAATGAAGATCTGTACAGCAATGCTAGCAGCTTTGAGACACACTTTGTAAATCAATAAGGTTTGTAAAATATCTATTGTCCTTGTATGAGTAACTTTTGATCTGTATTCTTGATTTTTTGGAATAAGCTTTTTAGCATCTACCTCAATGTCATGGTGCCTGAGACCACTGGATGCTGCAATGTAGTTAGCCATTTTATTTACAAAGGTTGTGATCTCTTTTCTTTATCCATTTTCTCTGCTAAAACCACCTTCCCTACAATTTTTATACCAGAATATTTGACTCCACTTTACTATAACAAGGAGAAGACAGAAGATCTGACCTCTTCTCTTGTTGTTTCCCTGTTTTCAATACAGCTACTCAGTAAACATCTCTTGGCCTAGAGAGTTGCAGCTCTGATTTGCACTCCTCTCTCTGACAAGCCCCAGGGAGAGGAGAGAAAGACTTGGTCAGGGGCTGCCTGAGTGATCCACAGAAACTGTGATATCAGCTCCTGATCCCTGCCTTTATTAGAGTGGTGTGTCCAGTGAAGATACAGAAAGTATTTACAGATGGTGGAAGGACCAGATGAAAACAATAATACTTATTTGATTACAAAATATAAAGATGTGGTTTCATTTCGTATTGCAAAGGAATTGAGATGTGGAAAGCACAAGAGCTCAGACAGGTCCCCAGAATAGCTCCCAGCTCTGTCAGAAAAGTCTTCATGTGGATATTGTCAGCTCAGGTAAGAGATCTAACTCTTGCCTAGAGCAGCAGTGTCCTACAGGCATTTAAAAAAATGCTGAAAAAATCTTCCTGTGTCCCATCTTACCCACCTCAAAAGAAAGACCCTGAAGCTTAGGTGTGTTTTAGAGTTATCCTCCCTTTGTCCCCAGAGTTGCTTGTTAGCTGACTGTTTGTTCTCCCTTGTCTCATCCATTTTTGTCCACTGTCTCACCCACAAATGTCAGCACTTCCTGCAGTTTCCAGAAGTTCTTATTTCTCAGAAAATAATTATTTCATAGACAAATTCTGGCTCAGGTTCAAACCTGGATCAGGTTTTCATGTATGTGACCTGCTTCAGGGCTATATGAATGAACACTGAGCAAGTATTTGCCTTATGGAAGAAATACACAAACCTGCTCAGGATAAAACAAGACTCACTCAGTGAGGTCTGTGCTATTTTAAGTTCAAGATCTAAATTCATGGCCAGCTGAATAGGACTGGTGCCAGCAGAACTGTCCCTGATGAACCAGCCTCATCTTCTGCCTGGGATAGCCCGTCCTCCCATGCAGGCATTTTCTCACCAATGAGCAGAGCGTTTTGCTGTAGAGCATCATTCCTCTAAGGTTCTTCACGGATCTGCAAAACAAAATACAGTCTTAGGAAGTTACCTAAGCTGAATGTCACTCCTATTAGGTCCTGAATTTCCAATAGTGGAGGGACACAAAAGTATAATGTCCAGGGTTAGTGTTACAGCTTTGAAAAACAGGCATCCAACTCAGTATTGTGGCCACCATGTGTTTGTGGGCTGCATGATTTAGATCTGGTTGGCTCTGATGTCTTTAGGCCACTGAGATGTGTGGGACAGGGCAGGATGTCAGTATTCCCCAAGCAGGGCACAGGGTACCCATAACAGTGATGCATCACATCACTGACTTGTCCAAATATCTGCAGACCCAAGAGACAAAAAACTGGCCATGCCAATACAGTGCTCATCAGCTTCCAACTTCCAACTTTGTTGGCTCACATACTTGGAAACCAGTTGAGCATGAAGTTATGACAAATTCCTGATTTAAGCTGTTGAAAATTAAGAAACGACAGAGTGGTTTTCTGGACTAACCACATTTGCCTGCTTTTGGTTTTTTCCCTTACAGTAAAATAAGAAGAAATGGTAGGCAATTTTTAATTTGACATGTTCCTCCTATCTTTTCAGTTCACTACTATTAACTGTAGGACAGCTACAAAAGAAGAAATTAACTAAGCAGGAGATGGTACTTTGCAGCTGGAAATTATCTGATCACATTGATTATGGCAAGCAAGTCTAGTATCCAGCAAAGCACACACACATTTTTCCTCTGCCTAATTTCTTGTGCCTGTTCACAAAGCTGTTTCCTTCTGACTGTAGGCAATGCTTCCCACAAAATGTAGAATCAAAAAAAAAAAAAATAAACATCACCTCAAGCTGTTACCAGAACAATTTACTCATGTTCCTTTCTCAAATATTCTCCTTGTTTATTCCAGAGCTGTCTGGATGCAAAAAGAAAAAAAAAATCTGGAGAGAGAAACATTTTTCAAAGGTTAGTTTAAACAGATCAATAAATGAACAGGAAGGAAATGCAGGGTCTGGTTGTGTTCTCTGTTGCTGCATGTAAAACCATTCTGAAATGTTTAATCAGCTGTTAAAACCGCATTTAGCAAATTTCACTCTCCATCACTGCCCACACTCTTCACCTCTGCCATCCCGATTTAAGGCAGTGCAAAAATCCCCCTGCCGAAGAGCCGAGAACTTTGTCTCAATAATCCAAGGGAGTCTCTGCTTTAAATTGTGGTTTTAGAGGTGGACCTTCAGCTGAGACTGTCTCTATAGAGCTTCGCTCCAGTCTCCTGACAAGTCTATCCTCTAAGCTTGCACACCTCATTTCTCTGCCAGTAAAATGATAAGAACAATAAATAACAAGGCTATTATTATAGTTTGCTGAATTAGCTTTTTATCATTTAAATTAAAAGCTTAACTTATAGTCACAAATGGCTTAAATATTTAGCCAAACTTAATACTTAAAAAATTGCTCCTTCTTTAAACCTATGAGGTAATTCATAAGATATTGTCTTTTGGGAGCTAGAATAAATATTATGAATGTCAAAAGATGTCAAATCTTCTAGGCAATGGAATAGCCTAAAATTAATTCTAGTAATGAATTTTGATACAATGATTTCTAACATGTCTCTTTGGAGTGATAAACAACCTGACTTCCAAAATCCAATATTCAATACATTTATGAGTAACCACATGGTAAAATGACAGCCAGTTTGTTTCAGTCCTGGAGTCTGCCTCAGCATAGCTGCTTGTGGTAAACTTTTCAGTTCTTTCTTAGCAGGCTTGCTGGAAAATTGCCAGTTACAGAAATCTCTGGCAGTTGTGAAGTGCAGCTGTGGTGATCTGCTTAATTTTCCATAAAATTAATTTGCATCAGGCAATCTCCAGAATATACTGAATAAAACACACACAGGTCCATATTTCAAAAGCATTATGGTGATCTCACCTGCACCATATGAATAATTTTCATACATTTGTATTGCCATGACAGATAACATAAGGCCAGTGATTATGGTTTTTAACTACCTCAGAGTTCACATGAACTTTTTGACCATGTAGCAAAAAAAGAGAAGAAAAGAAAATTAATCTTATGTAATTTTTGTGCAGAGTCAAAGCCTGTAAGTGAAAATGTCATATATCGGCTCTTTTAGTGATATGAATCCACCTCACTCAGTACACACAAACTATAAATATATTTTAAAATTAATTCAGTGAAGTCTTTGAAGCTAGCAAATGTTCATGAGAAAGGAAGAAATAGAAAAAAAATTCCTTTTTTTGTCAACTTCCATAGCTTCTGCCAATCTTGAGCTCATAGTACGAGCATGAAATTAGCTACAGAAGAAATTGGCCACTTCCACCTGTACATTTATTTTAACTGATTTAAGCATTATTTCATATGTTTCTCTCTTTATTTGATCAAGTGTATACTTTGACCAGCACAGAGATTTAGTTAAAATTGCAATTTCTTCTGTGTCATACATATACCAGCAAAAACCTTAACACAAGCACAAACTGTATCAGCATTAAAGTGTCTATGCCAATACTGTCAGCTCTCTGTTATCCAGACTAATGGGAGGCTGGAAATAGCTCCCCATACAAGGGATCTCTGTCCCTGCACCCTCCTCTGGCTGGACATACATTGCATGGCCCCCCAGTTGTGCTTCTGGCAAGTTCTACCTCCTGGGAGTCAAACTGCACCCATCCTGCAACCAGGGCCAGCTGCTGCCCGCTCACCGCACAGCCCTGTCCTTGTGGGGCTGAAGTCACACCAAGAAGTCCCATTGAACTCAAGCTCAAGCTGGCCCTGAGCATGGCTGCTCACATGCTTTTGCACCCATGATGTGGATGAGACCAGTTAATTAAAAATTTTGTTTACAAGAAGTTGGTTTATTTACCTGGGGAACTGCTACAACTTGCATCTACACAAGAAAGGTGTGCTGATGCAGCAGAGTAGTGTGAAGACTGCAGTAAATAATTTGAAGTCCTGAATACCATCTTTGTTTATTTTGTCTGGATATCTTTCATTGATCTGATTCACCTGTGAGTGTTTGATTCATCCTGCCTTCATCTCTTAAGGCTTTGGTCTAGTCTATACTGCTTGTCCTGCCCAGTCCATGTATAAAAGAGTTTGAAAAAGTTTAGCCTGAACAAAAGGTTACTCAACTACAGCTACTGAGAAGAAGAGGGAATGCTAAATACTTGGTAATTCACTTTGGCTTCCCCTTTTACTGCTAGTGAGCTGATCTTTCTATCCATCTCAACTATCTCTAGGAACAAATACAGAACACTCATTTTATACTGTATGACTTTTTCAGACTTGGTAGATTATCTGGAGTCACAACATCTGGTTTACATGTGATGGTGCTCAAAGCAAGAGAAGCAGGATAGTTTGAGGAGGCTGTGTTTCTGTCAAGATGTTCTTTGCATAAAGAATGAGTATATTTTGTTCTAAAGAAATATTTTGATGACCTATGGTATCACAGAGGGAGTTCAAGGAAGCTGTTAATACATATTTTTAATAGACAGCAGCTTTCCAGGACCTGCGTCTGTTCAAACATACCATTTAGTCTATAGAGATGGGCTAACACAGACCACTGTGCACCAGCAGAGGCTTGGAGTCCTCAGAGAGATGTGTCTACTCTATTTGTTATCCAGTGTTAAGGATAATAGGTGAGCTATGAGATCAGAAATTCAAGACCTGGACTCATGAAGATTTAAGGTAACAAATCTTAGTTAGAGCTAACTCCCTCACTTTCTTACATATTTATATTCAGTTTATATTAATAGGGGATTAATTCTGTTGCCAAAAGAAAAGTGCCACAGGGTATTTTTCATGGTCTTCTGCTGCTGCTCCAGAAAGATACATCTTGCACTGGGTCTGTCATCTTTATACAGGACACACAACAACATCTCACATGACACTAGATGTTTAGGCATAGGAAGTTGCACTTAGATATTAGCCCAGGTTCTACAGAAACTCAGAAATTCAGCATTGAAATAACAAGTTCCTGAAGGAAAAAAAATATTTAGGAATTGCAATACTGAGCATAGCAACACTTCAAATTTAGGCACCCCTCTGAGGATTTATTCTACACAACTTTGGGAATGTAACTGAACTGTGCAGATTTCAAGGCCATTTGCATCAAATTCTCTCTGCAGCTAATGGAAAGACAAAGACCTTACATGTAGATGACCCATGTAGCCCCTCTGAACTGTACAGTCATTAGTTTCTTACTGTAAATGCCACTGTCAAAGGAGTAAAATTAGGTGGGATGGGCCTAGGGCTGGGTCACACACCATGACTCAACCACAAGACAGGGACCTTGACTCCCTCTCATGGGGAAGGATGGTCTGTAGAAGCCAGCAAGCTGAGTGGAAATCTCTTTGAGCAAGGCATTCAAGAAATGCAGAGGCAGTTTGCATACTGCCATGGGAGCAGCACTCAGCCTCATCCTCTTCTCTGAAGTCAGATATTTGCCTAAAGGTCTAAGGCAGTTTCAGCTGTAGTTACCATCCCTTGCCAGGGGGTGCAAACAGCTGGTTATTTGCCTAAGTTTATCATGGCCTAGAGAAAGTAAATACATGAAATATCTGCTGAAAGTTAGCACCCAGAGTCAAGTGGGTTGAGTAACTGTGAATTGAGAGACCTTGAGTGAACCCCCAGACCTTGTTTGAAGAGTTGTTATTTCTGTGGTTTGTTTTGTTATGACAGGAAAAAATAAGGCACAGAGTACAAGGAGAGGTAATCTATTAATTAATTCAGATATATACAAAGGGTCCATCCTCTAAAAATAACATCTTCTACATTTCAAGTGCATGTCAATTAATTTTCCTTAGAATTAAAAGCTCACCAGCAGTGAAATTTTAACTGATAATGTGGACAGTGAGAAAACAATACATTATTAATGACATTAGCCACCAAGGTGCCAGTATATCCATGGTGTCACAAAAGGCCTTCTTTCACCCCTCTTCTGTAAGTACAGTACTGGTAGAGGTGAAATCAATCATATTTCCTTAATTTAGGTCAGGATTTGTAAATACAGTAGCTCTGACCATGCTCAGACACCAGCTGTATCTCCTTTTTGAAAATCTGTGTGAAAACCAGGGACTAAGCAGACCAAAATATTGTTTAACTTAACCACAGGATTAAATTATGTAGAGGAAAAAAGCATGTTAAAACCCCCAGCATGCATTATACATCCCTTTGTGGCTGTCCCAGCCCTCTCAGACACCCAGTTGTATGACCAAAAGGAGCGTTATTCCCACAAACAGCTTTACAGCCACTCTTGTAGGAGTTCCCTTTTTCAGCTGCTGCATTTCTTTTGATCTCTGTAAGGCGTAGACTTTTTCCTGTCTTGCCAATGTCTTTTAAAGTTCCCAGACACTTTGCAAAGAAGCAGTCTGGTGTCAGCTATTCAGTTTTGCCCCCCATATGTCTTTTTTCCCTTTTATAGCTTCTATAAGACTGTGACAAGAAATTTGTTGTGAAGGTGCTACAGTAACCAGGTGGGCCTTCAGTACTCATATATCATCGTAAAAGAACATCTTCCTTGCCTTCTCAGGGCTGATACATGAGAATTTTTCCCACAAAATGCATCTGCTCCAGATATCATGTTCTCATGTGCATTTCTCATTCAAATATGGGCACATGAGGGGCATAAGCTCATCCTTCATAGGCTCTGTCCAACTGAGCAAGAGGGTCACCAGCAGAAGAGAAAGATGGGATCTGTGTCTGTGCACAGCAGACACAGCAGCGCTGCAGAGAACTACATGGCAGCGGATGATGGAGTGTTATTATGCAAATTTCTTCATTAAACGAACACTTCCTTTCTGCTCTGGCTCAAGTCTGTGTGTGTTCTACTCAATTATGTCTCAGCTTCCCAACCCATTTCACACATAATTAAGATAAATATTGTTGCACTTAATTAATAAAGCATGTCATTTAATTTAAACAATCTCAAATTCAACTACCATATAAAACTGGCTAAAAGAACTGCTGTAAAGATGGTGACGTTCAGACCTGAATATTTCTTAATTATGCACAAGTTAGACATTTAGATGCTTCTTATTATAAAATGGAGAATTTGATGTGACAGATCTTTCCAAAATACATTTTTATTTTGCAAACTTACTATGATTTTGCTTTATCAACAAATGTTAGTAGGGAAATGTATACTGCTATCAACCACCTGTAGTATACAAATCATTGTTTAACTCCATTCATATAACCATCATGTTGCTTGCTTTCTACTAAAGTATGCAAACTAGTTTTTTAATAACAACACTCTGGATGGTAAAAAGTTAATATGATATGGTTAATACTATATACTTAGACTGATTAGAAACCAGTGGCACGTTGGTGTTACGACCAGTAACTCCTAACCAAATGGAATATATATGCATGCAGTGTCCTCTGGACACAAATCCTGGTTGAGTTTTCTTCACTCAGTGCTAGTTATACTGTACTGTATTGTTGTCTCAGACAGCAATCCTTAATTTAACATTTTTATTATACTATAATTGCTTCTAGGAATTTAAATATAAAGATGGATTTTTTTTCAGGGGTATCTTTACCTCAGTTTCCAGATTGTAACTGGCAAATCCTTATCATAGTTTCTACTGCCTTGAGCAGTTTGGTAGTCACACTAATGGTCTGTAGTTGGAGCTATTTGTAGCAGGATGTCATAAAGGAATACAATCTGGATAATTATGCAGTGTGTTTATGGCTTGGGGAGAGCGATGATTATCTGTGTGATCTTCCAAATATGTGTTCCACTTGTAAACCAATTCAATCTTATCTTCAACTGGATAGAGGATTAAAGTTTTCTGAGCTCTTGTGGACTAAAAAAACCTGATACCTGCATAGGGGAGAGAGACTTATCAATACTGCAGTGGGAGCCTCCTGTTTGATATCAGAGAATTTATATGATGAATTTTTATGAATACTCCAGACCTTAAGGCATTAGAAAACAGGTAAAAACTGTAATCATAAGACACAAATTCAATGGATGTGAAGCTTCACTAGTTTCACTGATCATGGAACAAGTTCTTGCACTGCCAATAAACACTTGGTTCAAGTCTGTGAATTAATGCCAGGTCCCTCTTTACAGGTTGGAATATCCTAATTTAAGGAATTTTTCCATTGCTCTGATTTGTCTGATTTTAAGCACTCCTGCCAATGCAATTACTTGTGAATCTGTCAGTTACCTCTGGAAAAAGTGTCTCTGGTTGGTCAATCTAGCTGTACTTAATAATGTTATTTTGGATTATTGCACCGTTCCAAAAAAATAGAGGGAAAACTACAAACCACTTTGCATACTATGGTAACATCAAAGCAGGATTTGTCTGCAAATGTCAGACTTCAAAAAGGCTACACCTACAACAGTGAAGGTTTTCCATTTACACAGAATACCTGTTAGAGATCAATTCCAATCTACAGAAATCTGATTAAGGCTTCTCATTTTACAGTTTACTCAGCCCCAATTCTCATCCAAAGAACTCGCTTGAATGAGAACTGCAAGATTGAGCTGGACATTCAGATGTTTAGTTTGACTGTATTTGACTTCATTCCAAGTGTTTCCCCATTTCTGGCTCCTACACACAACTTTTATATTATGTCATAAATACTGTCATCAAACTAAATATGCTATGCTGTAGATAGGTCAGCTGGAAAAAGATTATCACCATAAATGGCAGAATGTTATATGAAGAACTGGAGCAAAGAAAAATCGGTAGCAAATATGGCTGATCATCTACTTAGTAGAATATTTTTCAGATTTTGGTGTAGACTCTCATCAGAGGCCACTTCAACCCCAAAGGAAAATAAAGCAATTTCAGCAAGAATTAGGCAACAAATGATTTAGCATAGCTGAAGGCACTCATTCTTTTTCAATAACAGAGAAGGCATGACAAAGAGATGTGAGCATCCCTTGCACAGATTTATCTCTTTGTGTATATATTTTCCCCAAGATAGCCTCAATTAACTTGAATCCAAATTCATTCCTTTTTTTGATGAGTGCCCGAGATTGGGCAAAGCTCTCAATAGAAGCAGTTCTGCTCAGCAAAACAAAGAAGTCTGAATTGCTGTAATCTGCCTGCCAGGGAGGACAATGGCCAGGAAAATGCAGCACCTGAATGTTATCATCTACTAATAAGAGAGTTCACATGCTTTAGAAACACTGGCAATACACTTTACTTAAATGCTTCTTCTAAAGCTTGTATGGTGTCATTTTTACTGCTATTGCCGCCTTGGCTTGCCAGTGCAGGGATGCCAGACCTTGATAAAATCATAGGGTGATTCTGCTGTGCAGACAAACCCTTTATAATGCATCGTCTGAGATGAGCTGGGGGGTGATGCTAACCTCCAAAATACCCGTGATTGTAATGTACCATTTCAGTCCCATCTAAGCCTAAAAGAGTAGTCTCTTGTCCCAGAAGAAATTTCATACCCTGTGCTGCTTAACCTTGTTCTTCTTCCCATGGAGGGCTGTAAATGGGCTCTTTCTTCCACCTATAAGCCTTAGAAAACGTTTTCATAAGGCTATCTTTGCCAAAGACATAGTGATCTCATTGTTGTGGCTAACTGAACAGATCATTCTTGCAATAACACTTCCACTTCAGAGCCCTACAGTAACCATAAAACAGGCTTTGGCAGAAGACACTTCAGTTTGTATATCCATATTTAATTTGTTTATTTTGCCAATAGACTGCAAAGACGTTTTCTGTATGAAGCTGTGATGATTTGTTGGTAGCAGCAGTTTGGTCCACATAGTTTTTCACAATGACAGTCATTATGTTCATATATTTCAAAGAGAAACTGTGGAACCATCACTGAGATTTGTGTACTATGGGAAAAGAAGTTCCCTGAGCTTGCAAGTTCCTAAACCAGGGCCAAGAAGCCTGGAAGCCACAATGTCCCCAAGCTGAAGGCTGAAATCCCATATAGTAGTACTAGCCCAAGCCCATATTTTGAGGAAGCCCAGTCTGTGCATAAAGTTGCACTGGAGTCATGCACCCTGACCATGAGCCAGGTAAGTTGTCAATAAACCAAATAATTTTCTGACAGCAGCTGATTTCCTGGCAGGAAGGGTTTCCTCAGAACTCTGTATGGGTCCTGTCTCTTTGCCAAAACCCACCCATGTCACAAAAGATTTTGATTTCAACAAATCAGTTGTTTCCAAAAAGCCAGGGGAAAAAAAAAAAAAAGGAAAACATAAAGAATAAGGAGTTGTTTAAACACAAAGTTCTCAACCAATTGAAATTATTTCACTTAGTTTTCCCAAAGCTATAAATCAGTGCAATTGCTGTGTTTCAAAACAGGAGCCTCCATTTGTGTTAGCTAGCTTGGAAGAGTCTTACACACCAAGTCCTGAGATGGCTGAGAGCACTGCATTGTACAAATGTCCTGATCAAACCATAGCAGTATACCTGGATACAGCCTCCTGCTCCCTTGTGAAGATCTTCCCACAGTCCCCAGCATAAAGTGCATGTGCCTGTTCCCCAGGAGGGTGAATGGCCACAAAATTGTGCTTACCACAGAGCCCTTCATTCAGAATAGAAATTTCAGTCTCTGGAACGTGGAATACATTCACTGCCTTGTTGTGCCCTGCCACCTTAGAGTGTAATGTAAACAGGACAGGAAACAACCAGTGAAGGCTTCCAGGTATGTCTGGCTGTCACTAACCAGCAGAAGACAAACTAGGTCAAACTGGACAAGCCAGGGTCACTGGGTATCTCATCTGGCTCCTTGCCTGAGTTAGGTTACTGTCACAACAATTTAATTAGGTAAAAATAATCTCAATTAAAAGCACTGGTAGAGCCAGCCTAGAGGATTCTTAACCAGCTTTCAGCAGATTGCCTTTTCCGGTGATTCCTCAAATTCATTCTCCAAATGAGTCTCTGGGGATTGATACCCCTGCTGAGTGATTGACCAAAAGGTCTTATGCGGAGTAAATGAGAGACCCTGGCACCTGACAAGATACATGCCACAAATAATCATGCAAATTTCAATCTCCAAAAGCATTTGTGTGTCTGCGAGTCAGAGACAGCAGGGTTGCTGTGCAAGATTTATACCTAAATGACCTTCTGCAGTTGTGATTGCTTTACACTGGCATGCTTTGCCTGTGTCCAGAAGCACAGCTGGCTGTTCCTTCAGAGTAAGCCCTTGCTTCCATGTGGTATGGATTTCCACCAGCTTCAGACCCAAGGGCAAGCGATTGTCTCCTCTGCACCATGCATGTTGTCATCCTCCCTGTGCTATGCCAGAAGATATGTAGCAGAAAACAGGTGAAAGTTCCTGCATTTCACTTCGAATAGTTAAATCAGATTGTCCATGACAAAATACTAGGAACATACTGTTCTTTTACTCAGGTGATACAAGTCCTACAGCCAGTCCTTTCTCATTTGCACTGCCCCACCCTGGAGCCCATGCCAGGATGTCTCCCTGATGCTCCTTGTATGCACGTATGCTGGCACCTCAGGAGCAATGAGGAGGGTGAATTAGGGGAGCTTTGGAGCTCAAAGAAGGGCATCAGTGTTTCAGGAGAGAGTAACAGATTGTTGATTAAAGCAACTGGCTGGGGCAGGGCATAAAGTGAGAGAAAGGAAGGAAGGGACCACCAAAATACAGGGGAATGAAGATGTGACAACATAAGTATTACTGTACTATAAATCTCCAACAGTTCACCAGTCATATTTTTATAATGTAGCAACAGTTTGTAGAATTATAAACTGCCCATGCAGACAGGCCTTTAATGTTTCAATGAGAAAAGCAGGAACTGGAGTCACTCAAACAAAGCCAGAGCCTTGCTGCTTCTGGGAGTCTCAGCAGCATTAAACTGCTCCGTTTAAATAGGTTTCCTCCAAATAACAGAACTGGACGTGCAGTTTCTGCAAAATTCCTGAGTGCTCAGATTTGGGCTGGGAAAAGTTTCTCTTAATTCAGTATAATTCAACAGAACACTCTAAGAATACCAGGGAAGCCTGGCAGCACTACCTTAGCACTAACAAATACAGTTATCCTGAGTAACCACCCTGAAACAAAAAAAGACACTTTCTATGATGATTGTTTGTAATAATGTCCAAGTTCCTTTGTTCAGATCTTTTCACAATCAGTGGGGCACTTAGACTGTGCGAGGCACTGGGATTGCAAGCAGACAGGCACTGCACGAACACCAGGTAGTGAAGCCCTGGAACAGCAGAGGTAATCCATGAACTGGTTTAAAGACAAACTCCCTGCTGTATCTCTAACCTACTTTCAACCTCAAAAGAATGTGGGGATGTTTACAGACTCGGCATGCCGAGAGCCAGCGCAGCTGGAATTTCAGCTCAGCTGGCAAAGCGCTCCCACCGAGCGCCGAAGTGGCCCACGTTCTGCTCCCAGCAGCCAGCCTGTCCCTAACGTGGTTTGCTAGCTCCAGGTGTGCAGCAGTCTGGAAATGTTACGAAGGCACAGCAGAACAAGCACATCTCAGGGGGAAACCAAAGATGGAAGGAGAAGCTGGGACAACCAAAACCTGGACATGCAGTTGGAGAGAAACGCCTGGCTGTGCCTGGATGCCTCCTTTGGGGGTTTCCTGAGGAGGATGTGGTGAGCCCAAGCCCTGAGCTTCTGTGCCCTCTGGTGGCAAACCAAGGAGTGGAGACAGAAGAGGTCACTCCTGTCCCACCTGCATCAGCACAGAGCTGGCACAGCCGTGCACAGCCGTGCCCGTCCTCTGCAGGAGAGGCCCCACAGGACTCACAGTGGGTAGCAAAGATGGCCAGGGGGGCATGGCAGGTGAAATGCCTCTGGCAGAGAGCGTGTGACAGCGTTCTCTCCAAACAACATATGTCCCAGTGGAACTGATGAGGGAGGAAAAAAATCTACTTGGGAGACTTGGAGGCCCCTTCTCCACAGTCCATTCTGCCGCCAAAAGCATAACACTGAGCTAATGGCCCTGTAACTTTGTTTTGATTTCTCGAGCAGTTGTAAGTTACCTAATATCTGGCTGGCTTCCCTTAAGGGTTTTCCAGCAAAGTAATTCTTAAACAGTTTTCATCAGATACCAACTATCATGAAATTAGTTATCATGAAACTCCGGTTCATATTATCAAATGCTTTGATGACAATCTTGACTTTCTTTCCTTTTTTTGGCTTTTCCCTCCCTGGCTGCATTGATTATTCTCTTTAACTTATATAGACAGGACATACACACACACATAAGGTTTTGTTTACAAATACACATGTACATGTATGCAGAATCATAGAGGTGTTTAGGTTGGAATAGACCTTCAAGACATCAAGTCCAGCCATTGTCTAGATGTAGATGTAGATATGTAGATGTCTGTGAAGGAACCATGAAGTACCACAAACCTCTGGGCCAGCCCCTAGATTGCTTCTCAGCCACGTGTAAAGGTGACAGATAAGTTCAAGGATCTCAGAGACCATCCACTTTACTCATTTCTGAGAGAGCATAAGACCATTTTAATGCTTATTCAGCAGAAGCCTTGTAGTAATGATGTTGTGGCTAAGACACAGCTGCTCTCAGAACTCTTTGGCAAGCGGAAGAAATGTGAGTAACCTGTCCTTAGGCTGGTATCATGCCCACTTCTGCATGCATCCAGCCAACACAAACAGTGAGAGGATGGGGATAGGCAGTTCATCTATTGTTTCACCATCCTCCTTGTCCTCTTAATTATTTGAATCTCTAGGGGAACTGAGAAGAATGATGTTTATGCTTAAGCTATGAAAGAACAAAGGACTGCTTAAAATCTAATATTCCTGCATTTCCTTGTGCTGACTATATAAGTTGTGGTGACAAATCACAATAAAGATTTCAATGCATTTCCACAAGATACCATTTCAGGTGCCAGAATTAAATCAGTGCCCCACTCTCTGAATTTATTTCAGAAGGCATCAGTAATTTCAGTGATTGCTCTTTATCAGAGGATTTTAGAGCAACAGTGCTACAGGGCAGCTCTAGCTCTGCATGGCTCACCAAAGTTCCTTGTTCTCCACTCAAATCTGAAACATATATTTATAGCTCAGATTGGAATGAGATGTTTCCAGCCTACCCAACTGCACCTGAGCAGAGACCATGTCAGTCAAAACTTACACTCTTCTGGCAGTCTCTTTTCTGTTTAATTAAGAATCACAGTGATAGGACAAGGAGTAAGGGATATAAGCTGAAAGAGAGAAAATTTAGATTAGATGTTAGGAAGAAATATTTTACTGTGAGGGTGGTGAGGCACTGGAACAGGTTGCCCAGAGATGCCCCAACCCTGTCAGTGTTCAAAACCAGGTTGGATGGGTCTCTGAGCAACCTGGTCTAGTGGAGCTGTCCCTGCCCATGGCAGGGAAATTGGGTCTGGATGAGCTGTAAGTTCCATTCCAATCCCTGAACATTCTATGGTTCTAAGACAGAACTGTTGTTTGACAAGCATTCTGGCATCAATCTCATAAAACCCTGCAATAGATTAGATGGAGGAAGAAATCTGTCTCAAGGATGCATTGCTACCTCATTTATAGGTGTATATACCCTTTATTTGAGTGGGACATAAAAAGTAGAAAGAAAACTGTATTTTTTTTAAGAGTACCAGTTTTCCTGTGACTGTGTGAAGACAAACAAGCCATTAATAAAATTTTGCTCAGCACATCTCTGCAAATTTTATCTCTGCAAACTTTGAAAAAACTGATCACTTGCTATTGTTTTTTGTAACAAGGATGTCTAAAGCACAGATACGCCCCTTTCAAGGAACTGCTTGTGTTGCAAATATGATTAAATCGGGGGACTGTATTTCAAGCAGTGATGTCCAGATTATGGCGCAAATTCTTTTGATGTTGTTATTGTAGTATATTAATGCATTAAGGCCACATTAGATATGTTAGGAGCTCCTATCCATATAGAGAAAGCAGTCTCTCAGCAGACATGTAAATTATTGTCAGATTGTCATGCAATGAGAAGAGCATCCTAGCTGTTTTGTTATGGTATAAACAAGGCATTAGATTTACCTGCAAGCATGACACCCCACAAGCATGCAGAAGACAAGTCTATGAATCAGATGAATTTTCATAAGTTTTAACATGAGTAAGAACTTGTAAGAACGTTAATATCACTGAGTATTTTGGCATCTGTTAACTTTCCTTTGCTGTTTCAAAAACCCTGCAAGAAGTGGAAGCAGAGCCTGCTATCTGGAAAAGCAATTAGCCTGGCCTGTGAGCAGTATAGCAGAATGAAAACATAAATGAGATGGCTCCAGGGCCTGAGAAAAAGAGGACATGGACAGCCAATGATCAGTTGCCTATGGAAAAAGAATTGGATTTAATACCACCTTAATCAAGGCATTTATCTGTCAGGCAGATAAGATAAGCATCTTGTAGTAGGATTCATCCAATCTGTACATTGGGAGCTGGGGGAGTATAAAGTTCTAAATAATCAATTCACATAAAGAAATCTACTGTTTTACTGATGGAATTCTGTCAGCAGAAGGACCAGACCTGTCCTGAGCTGAAAGACTCCATCCCCTGCTTCCAAAGCAATTGTGACTCAGGCTGTCCTCAGGCTGTGTTCAGAGCAGCTCTGTGGTCTCCCCACTCTGCCAGCTGCTTACTCAAGCAGGACCCCCTTGAGCTGGGCCTGCCACCACGGTTCAAGGGCATTTAGATGACGGAAAATGCAGTTGACTGCTGTCTGGGGCACAACCAGGTAAAAGCTCTCAGAAATCTCCTGGCTTTAGGACCTAGTTTGTTTTGCTATATAGGAAGAATGTGGCCAGCAGGACCAGGGCAGTGATTGTCCCCCTGTACTCAGCACTGGTGAGGCCACACCTGGAACCTTGGGTTCAGTTCAGGGCCCCTACAAAAAGGACATTCAGGTGCTGGAGCAGGTCCAGAGAAGGGGAATAGAGCTGGTGAAGAATCTGGAGCACAAGTCAGATGGGGAGCTGCTGAGGGAGCTGGGGGTGTTTAGCCTGGAGAAAAGGAGGCCCAGGGGGTCCTTATCGGTCTCTATGACTCCCTGCTAGGCTGTAGCCAGGTGGAGAGCAGCCTCTTCTTCCAGGGAAAAAAGGAAACAGCCTCAGGTTGTGCCAGGAGAGGTTTAGGTTGGCTACTAATAAAAGTTTAATCATGTAAAGGCTTGTTAATCTTTGGAACAGGTTGCATGGGGAAATGGTGAAGTCACTATTCCAGGAGGTGTTTAACAGACATGTAGATGTGGCACTTGGGGACATGGTTTAGTGGTGGACTTGGCAGTGCTGGGTTAATGGTGAGATTTGTTTCTCTTAAGGTGTTTTCCAAAAACATAAATAATTTTGTGATCCTATGATTCCAAATGTCTTCTAGATGTATATTTGAATCCTCTCTGGCTTATCTGCCTACTTTTTTCTGCTCCTGAATCAGAAATAGAACTATAGAACTATAGAAATAGTTTAAGTGGAAAAGTGAGAAAAGACAATAGTCACTGGCTGAAAGTGTTCACATTGACTTTCATTGTTGAAAGAATGGGTGAAATGAACAACTAATGCCGACAGCCACTCCCTGTCCTTTGCAGGCACTCACCTGTAATTACAGCCTTTTCTCACTGTCAACTTCAAAAGGATGAGAATGCTCCTGTCTACTCATAACTCCTGGTGGACCCTTGCAGGATCTCAATGAGGCTCATAATCCACAATTTAAAAAATTAATATATCACATATAAGTGATATATACAGAGCAATTTAACTATAGAAATGGAGAAGTAGCACAGCAGTTGCCCTACACTTCAACATCATCCAGAAAATATCATATTTTTTCATCTTGGACTTAGTAGTGAATTGAAATATCAAGGCCTAATTCTTCTTTCATGCCTCTGCAATTCAAAAGTAACATGAGAGGAGAATTTTACCACTGAAGCTAAGATGAAAGTTAGATATGAATTGCTACAACTTTCAATTTTAAAATAAAATATTTTAATTATGATGCAATGCAGTGGGTATTAAAGAAGCTAACATTACTGTTTATTTTACATGATGCCCAGCCCTTTTCTTTTTCAATTCCAAGGCAAAGCCCCCATTGACTTCATTATGAGCACTGTGTGATATGCCTCAGATAACATGGGAAAGTGCAACAGATCCCTGAGTGGTGGATATCAAGATACAGCACTTACACAAAGATAAAACCTAACTCTGTGATCACACAGAGGTAAAGGAGGGCAGCTTCCAGTTCAACCAGGGATGCTTCACTGGTAAAATGTCAGTACAACTCCATATATTCCTTTAAAAAGGGAGTTGATCACCATTATTTTACAGTCACTAATCTGTGTCTTATCATAACTTTAGGCCACTAAGCAGATTAATTTGCTGCAAAACACACACCCCCATGCCTAATGGCACAGCACAAAACGACTGGGGTCCAAAAGCCATTTGCACCAACACCTACACCAGTAAATCCTGACTCTTGGTGGCCTTGCTGCCAGAGGCCAAGTCCTGGGATAGCAAGGGCACATGGTTTCAGTGCTCCAAAACTATCCATTGTGGTTAGCCTGGAACTTTCCAGGGTCTCACAGTATTCTGAAAGAACAAGCCCATATTAATCCTCTTGACTATGCAAAGGACATGGTGTATTTGTTCATTCTGCATTACAATTTTGAAGGTATTCAGCAAGGAAAGTCTTAGAAATATGAGAAATATTTGGTTAATTTGAACATTTGTAAACCAAGACTTCATGAGTCAGATTCTCCAACAGATGGGATACAATTTTCAGCAGAGGCTAAATTATTTAAAAGTCAAAGATCTGTTTTCAAAGAGACATGTGCTTAAATATCATTGAAAGTCAAATGAAAATAAATTTGTGAGTCCAATTCAGAAACAGTATTTCAGTCTGTGTGAAAGCATTACATACTCATCCTTGAGAACATATTTTATTGTCTATTTAATGAATCCAGCCTCTGGAATTTGGTCTGGATATGTTCACATATTAAAAAAAAAAAACAAAAACAAACCTAAAACAACAGAGGAGAGCAAATTCTCCCTCCCATGGGAATTAGTGGTGACATGGTATGTTTCAGACTGTGTAGGTATTGTGAACAGATAACACAGTGTTTCATCCTGGCCTGAAGCTATCACACACTCGTACGATGAATAGAGTTTGTTCCTCTGCAATATGGAGTGGGTGAGGCCTGGCACTATCGCTGTACAAGGTCCACACCTCTGCCATCAGTTCAGGGCCTGTGGGAGGAGAAGGAGGTCTGATCACACTCCTGAAGATCAAAGCACCCACAGCACAAAAGCAGTCAAACCACAAAAACTTTCTTAAGGAGAGCTGTGCTGCAGGGCTCTGCCTTCTGGTGTCTGTGGCTTCCCCGGAACCAGCACAGCCTTCAGATGGGGCTCTTTGGCAGAGACCATCACGCAGAATCCCTGCGTTGGAGGAGCTCTTTAAGATCGAGTCCAACCCGTGCCCTAACTCAACTGCATGTCCTGAGTGACCTCCTGCCACCGTGCCACTGCCTGGAATGAAATCCCCACTGACTACAGGTTTGTTCACTCTTCTGCCAGCTCCTGCCCATACCCAGCAAACGCCACCGACCTCGCAGCCACTGCGGGCGGTGCTGCGCTGGGAGGAGCTGGAGGGAGCTGCTTACCAGAGTGGCATCAGAGCAGCTCTGCTGGGAAATGAGCCGGGAGGGATTAAACCCAAGCTTAGATCACTGTGACTGCGTTTAACTTCCTGGAAAGACGCTGTTCAGCCTTAGGGAGCTGAACTGGGAAGGATGGACAACTACTGTGCTTGTCAAAAGAACACAAAGAACAAAAAAAGCAGGAACATTTTGAGACATAGAACAAATAATGCTTCATTAAAGATTTCCGTCTTGTTGTGATGTCTCTCACTGTATAACAAAGGGTGACCCATTTTGGGTTATTCTTCTATTTACACCTAAGCCTCTGAAGGACCCAGAAGTCCTGAAGGTGCCAATTTCCCTAATTTGGGACTTTCCCTTCCTCTACTAGAAGAGATCAAAGGAGACAATGTGACTGTTTATTGGCGTCCTGCTTTCACTATTTGACCTGAAGCTGGGTACAGCCTTTATCCCTCCCAAACTGGAGTTTGTTCTGATTAGATGTCACTACATTTATTTCTTTAACTTGACAACATCAGTATGTGACCGTGGGGAGCTTACTTCCAATGTGTTAACAGTCCTGTAGTGCTTAGATTAAAGGCAATAAAATACACAAATGATTACTTTTCCTTTGTTTGCATCCTACATTCATGTGAGCAAGTTGCATGCATTTTTGCATTTTCCCCTTCCCTCACGGTGGCACCAGCCCTTGAATTCTCATCATCCCTTCACAATCACAAGATAGAGATTTCAGTGCTGAAGAACCCCAAAAACCTGCTGTCCTGCATCCCCCAGCACCATCGTTCAGCATTTTTTAGGAGCGCCTGTGCCGTGCGTCTGTCACCGCTGATGCTCCAGGGGTGCTGTGCCTGTTCTGCTGCCCATGGTGTGGGGCTGGCAGTGCCAGGGGTGCTGTGCCCACTCCACAGCCCACGGCGTGGGGCTGATGCTCTGGGGGTGCTGTGCCCACTCCACTGCCCATGGCGTGGGGCTGATGCTCTGGGGGTGCTGTGCCCACTCCACTGCCCATGGCGTGGGGCTGATGCTCTGGGGGTGCTGTGCCCACTCCACTGCCCATGGCGTGGGGCTGATGCTCTGGGGGTGCTGTGCCCACTCCGCTGCCCACGGCGTGGTGCTGGCAGTGCCCAGACACGCACAGGAGGGACACGAGCCCTTGAGGGATGGCAGGTGGCCGCCTGCCAGGCGAGGCACAATATGGTGGCTCCTGCCAAGCCAGCTGGGTTCTCGCTCTTCCAGCTGGTACAAAAGTTGCCAGGCAGCCTCCACTCCAAGAATTTAAAAGCATTTGGGGCTTTAATCTATGCCATGTGTTTCTCTGTTTTTACTACATAGTAGAAAATAATTTATTCAGATATGCTAAATTATACTTTTAATGTTCCACAAACACTTCATTGTGAAACTCAGTTTTGGCATTAGCTAGAAAACGCGGTACTTTGCTCATTGGGTATATTATTATAATGGTTCTCTTTTGTTTAATCTAAATATTGTAGCTCATTTATCTTCTGGGATGTCACAATCAGCTATAGACTGCATAGTTCTGCTGCTGTCTATCACCTAAATAATTAATACTTAAACATTTTATAAATAATTAGTTGATAACTAATTTTTTGATCTATGACATCTACACTATTTTGTCCAAAAGAATCCCTCATATTCTTTCCTTTTTAGTGCATATTGAGAACCTATAGAATGCTGATCATTGCCTTTCTAAAAAAGAAATGCTGAAGAAAGATCTTCTGAGTAATTCAGTATCACTCTGTTCTTGAAAGAATTTTAAATGGTTCCTTTTTCATAAATGAGACATTGTCAGCAAATTAAAAATGGGAATAGAGCCCAGGATATTCATTTAGAGATTCAGAGATCTCTACCACTTGAGCTCAACAAGAATTTTCTACTGTTAGAACTGCTATGGAGCTTCTAATCTTTTTTTAGTTCATAATCAGACATGAGATGGTAACTAGATATGTCAATTCATGCCTTTATTTCTAAGCCTCTCCTTGAAGAAAAGAAACTGCTTCAGTTTGCACAATTCAAAAGGTATCATTTTCATTTCTCTCTGCAAGTTACACTTGGCTCTCCATAGGTTTTTGGTGCAAGTTCAGAAAACAAAAGTGAGTGACCAAATGCAGTTTTACTTTCTGTTATGCATTATTTCCTAGGAATGCCTTTCCTTCATTAGATCTACCACATGACCACCTAAGTATCTTTCATTCTTTTGGGGGGAAAAACAAACAAACAAACAACAAAACCAAAACCAAACAAAAAACCAAACAAGAAACCTAAACACACAAACAAACAAACAAACAAACAAACAAAAACAACAAAAAAAGCCAAAACATTTAATTTTCTTGTCCTTTTCTGTCATACGTCATGTTCTGCAACCAGTCCACAACAGAAATAATTATCAGAAAAGTTCACACAGTCACAAATAAATAATCTCAGAAAATCTATTTACATCCCAGTGGAATATGATTTCCAAATTCCTCTCAAGGCAAAAAAAAACCAAAAAATATGTTTTTATCTTTCCTGTCATTTTATTTTAATTGAAGTTTATCACATTCTTTATATTGGCTTCCAAATGCCTCACCCTTTTTCCATCAGGGGGGCAGTTCCTAGAAATGTGTGAAATCTTTCATTTGAACTACAAAAGCCTGGAAGCAGACTTGCTGTGAATTCATCCTACATTTGCAAATTGTCAGCGAATTGTGTCTGCTGGGCTGTCTGCAAGGTTGTGTCTGCTGTCACTGTGCAGGTGTTGCTGGCTCTTGTCCTCGGGGACTTCCAGGGCTGTTGTTCTGGGGCCTTTCCAGGGAAAATGTGGCGCACCATTTTAGAGGCCATTCACAGTTTTTTGTGGTTTTCAGACACCTGTGCATTGTGCTGGAAGAGAAACCTCATGCAAACCTTCGTGATTCCCGTGAAACTCTAATGTGTGTCCTTTCCTGGTCGCTTAAGCAGTACCCAGATGTGGGTTATGTCCCAGCCTCCTGGGGTCTGTGTACACAACTGTCTGACATTGCAAAGCTACTTCAAAGCAAAAGCAATTTTGGAACCACGTTAAAGCTGACTTGACATACCAAAGTGTGACCTGAAGGAGTGAGATCCAAGCATAGATTGTCCTCTGCAGGTACAGGGATATCAACCCAGCAGACATCCCAGGCTGGAGACAATAACGTCTGAAACCACCACAGCAGGACTTGGCCACCAACACTGCAGAAGACCTTGCCCCTGCAATGAAGCTGTGAAGTTGTGTGGAAGTGGAAGGCAACAGGAAAAACTAATTGTGTTTGTGGATAATGGGGGAAATACTCTATGTTGAAGAAAACTTGACATTTCTTTTAAAGGCTTGTGAGCCTGCAGACCTGATCACAGCAGTGGTCACCATCCCATGGCAATAAGCCGAGGCAGCAGCAGCGACTCCGCTGCCTGCATTATTCATGTGACTTGTCTGGACAACCTCAGCAATCCTTGGAATGTAATACTTATTTAATACTTGAAATAATAAAAATTCTCTAATATTAATAAATAATAGAATAATATTATTCTTGTAATTCTTACCATAGTCTGTGTTTAAAACTTCTACTCATCTGTTGAAACATCTGAGAGCTCCATGAGCTCCAGCAGAACTTGCCGAGGCAGTTGGAAGGAATACCTCTGTCAGGGTAGGAGTAAGCCATGGATCAAAACACCTGGATATCTAAATGAAAGCATCTATGCTCCCACTGTCATCAACAGACGTGGAGGGCTTAATTCAGTTGCTCAGACACAAGCACCAGATGCCCCAGATGTACCATTATTTGGGAAGTCCCAAGTTCCACCTCACCTCTGGCTGCCGCCCTGAGGAGCGCGACAGTCGTAGGCCCTGGGTTACCTCTGCTGGTCTCTGAGTTGTATCTGTGACCCTGTGGTTTTTTGTGGTTTCCTGGCATCTCAAATGCCTGATACTTGCATGTGGGTGGGTGAATGAACCCCAGCCAATGCATCAGAGAGCCTGGAGAGCAGATGGGAAGAATTAAGTGGATTTATTGACAAAGCTATGACACAAGGAGGAGATGGGACACACCTCAGTGACAGCAGCTCCTCTGACCAGAGCAAGTATCATCCCAGGAAGCCTCATCTCTGTCCAACTCTACCCCTAGTAATCCTAGAGTGTTGTTTTTGAGTTTAATGCTTCTTGAGTTAGTTTAGCTGGAGCAAAAGAAGCTGTGGCTGTGAAGAGACACCATAAATTGTGAATGGATTAGCAGCATCCCTACTTGAGCTGTAGCCTATACCTCCCAATGGGCCAGTTAACTTGTGTGCAAGAATACCACCACATCGAATGGAAGGGCTTAGTTTGTAGATGGAATTCAAATTAAGAGCAATACATTGGTTATTTTTGCAGTAAAGACAAGTTCGTAATATATAAAGGATGATTTAATTTTGAACTAAATTTGAAAATGCTTCAATGAAGGGAGTTAATTCTCTGTTTAGGTAAAACTCACTTAAGCTTTTAATTCCATTCTCTAAACATCAATGGTTTCATTATTATTCACTGTTCACTTGCTCTTCTCAATAGCAGCTTCATAGCTGGTAAATTCAAGCAGATGTTTCTGTTTCAGTCTCCTGCCACTGAAAATGGATACAGATCAGAGAGCTTCTTTAGAACATGCATTTGCTTTAAAATGATTATACTCTTACACTGACTTCCATTTGGGTTCTTGTTCTGAAAATGTTTTATTTCAGATTTTGTGCTGATTTACCACAGATAATGAAGTAGCTTTTAAACATGCGGATCACAATTCAGTTGTCCCTCACAGCTCTGCAGACTTTCTGTCTTTGAAAGTCAGGAATGTCCACAGGTATAATGCAAAACAGTCTTTGAACACAGGAATTCATGTGCTTTACAGTGAAATCACAGTCCTGATCTAACGTACATGCAGGAAACTTCATCCTAACAGTCCAGTCATTTTGATTAAGACCTGATCTTGCAAAACTTATGGACAGGATTTTTTCCTAAGTTCATTGTCCATAACTACTTCAGAGCTTTATTTCAGAAATACCTGTGAGTTCCTGCTACATCAAGGCTGCAGTGATAAAGTGGCCATGCTGTGGCTTTTATTAAATGCTAAGATGTGACATTTTATTTACAGCTCTCTGACCCAGTAAAAAATCCATGCAAACACTGGGCTGCTTGGTATAGAGAAAACTTGCAGTACATTTGAGCTGTACCATTATTAAAAGCATTTCTCTAGACATTCCCTTCCTTCTTGGATTGTTCTTGGCATTTCTGGAATATTTATGAATATTTATGAGGGCAGTTACTTGTGTACTAAATGAAGTCTGTGAGTAAGTCACCAATTTCTCTGGAAATAATTGCCTTTTGTGAAAACCTTGTTAGCTCTTCCACACAAGTGCCCCTGAGGGACTAGAAAGTTTGAGCACAGCATTGTAAAGCACATCCTATAGAATGTATATAAGCCTGTAATCGGCACAACCACAGCGCAGCAGATTGAGTAACCATCTGAAGAAATTCAGGGAGCATTGAGCTTTAGTCAAGGAAAGCTAGTCAGGAGGCTGTTTTGTAAGACTTTTGCAGATGTGTTCTCAGCTACCAAACCTGTGCTAAATCAGCTGCTGAGCAGACTTATACCAGTTAATAGATGACTCTTTTTTTTTATTAAGTAAACGATCTTAATAAATTTAAGGCTACACAGAGAAAATACACTGATTTATTGGTCCAATACAGCTTACCCTGAAAGCAAAAGGAGTTTCACATTTGAAGTTTCACATTTGGAGTTTCACATTCCTTTGAAGTCTCAAAGGAAGAAAATCTGTACTCTAAAACTTTAAACAGTGTAATAAACACAAGTAAAACATAATACTTACTAAAGCGGCATGAATCATGCTCTCAAAAGGTACACATTTACTTTATTTTATACTATTCATTCAACTTAATGCTAATGAAAATGAAATATGATTTGTCACCAAGGTCACACCTGAGTACTGAGAGTTAAACAATCTACCAGAAATAATACTACTAAATATATTTGCATTAAATAGAATTAATTAATAGGATTGCTAATAGAATTAACATGATTGCAAATTGGTGAAAACCAAACTCACCAGCACGCTTCCCAATAAAGTGAAAGACTGCATACTGAGTTCTAAGTTTTAATATTCGTGTACACTACAGAGCCATACATGCATTTACAGATTGTGTAAATTTGACATTAATATCAATTGAGGTGGAAATAGGTCAAGATTCCTTTGTTGGACTGAATGCTTCACAAATTGCCTATTTACAATAGCTCACTTAGCTCTGCTAAGTGGTTTCACAACAGAAGACCATTTTTTCTTTCTCTTGCCTCAGTGTTCTTAGTTATTCATGGTTGGTGTGGCATAGAACAATGGAAGTCTATCACAGCAAAGACTAAATGAAGCCTAAATTGAAGGTGTCCTGATTTATCTCTGTAGGAGTCAAATAGAATTCCTCTTTTTAAGACCACTGGAGACAGATCTTGCATGTTCACAATGCACTTTCCCAGTGAAGTCTGACATATCAACACCATTCTTTTGCTGTTTGCAGGGAAATTGAGCAAAGGAAAATGATTTTCAATTTCAGCCTCCAGCCAGCTGTGCTGTCAGACAATGAAGCATGATGCTTAGTGCAGAACAGCAGCTTGTCTGAGAGATGGTCAGTAATTAAGTATTTTCAGTCCAGAGTTTTATGTTGTCCTTGGGCTTTAGACAATTATATTTATTTTCCTAAGCTGCATTCCTGTGAGAAAAAACTAAACCAAACCAAAACCCGACATTCACCCTATTCGTATTTACTGTGAAAATATGATGCTGTCCCAGCTCTGTAGAGCAGTGACCCTCCAGGTGTAGACCAGATAATGGATGTTTCATTTCATTTCTTTCTCTTGTGCCTTTGTGAAAGAAAATCCAGACATTGCCTTTAGCAATGCTGCTGGATGTTGACCCTGAAAATATATCCCAAATTACATGAGTGTATTATTCCTGTGTAATTCTTGAATACAAACAGGAAGAATGGACTTTGCCTTTCATTTCTTATTAATAAGATAGAAATATCACACCTTTACAGAGTCTCAGCAAAGACCTTCAAATATATAAAGATACAACTGGAACAAATTGTTGAAGAGGTACCATTTCCTTTTATTTCCACCCTTTTAGCTAACAATGGGAATAAAGCAAAGAATACAATTAGAAGTGAGTACAGTACTTACAGAAGGCTATACATAAAGGATCCTTTATTCACATGAAGCAATTATATGTATATATATATATATGTAATAAAAACTCCTTGGGAAAGAGAAATTCCTGATACTGAAAGCTAAGTACATTGAATTGAAATTTCTTTATGACCTCCTAATACACTGGCATGTGAGATCCTTGCACAGTCCTATCGCCAAGGAATCCTTCTGTCTCACTGATTTTGGATTTACTACCCTTTCTAAATGGGACATCACTCATTTCCTCACTTTGCAGATTCAGAAATGAAGGTCTGATATAACCTTTGCAGGTCATTGAAAATCTAGGACAGTGGAGAAAACAGAACTCATGTTTGGACTGAAGTCAAAATAATCATCCTTTATTAAGTCTTCCTTCTTTTGAAAAAAAAAAACAAAAAACAAACCAAACCAACATTATGAAGGAAAAGTTTATATGCTATCACTCATGAGACTATACTAACATGGAACCAAAAAAAACCTTGAGACTTCTCTTGAGGCTGGAGTCCTTGTTGAGAGAATATGGGAAGTACTCGTGAAGGAAAAAAATTGATGGAATGCTAAATTACTGTGGAGGCTTTCATGTTGTATGATTGTGCCTCTGCACATGCGTGGATGAAAACAAATTCAAGTTATGGTTGCAGAGATAAAAGATCGGGTGTTTATTCTATTTTAATTTGACCAAGAGGTGTAATTAAAACAGCTATATCATTGGATTTATTGCAACAAAAATGTAGGAAAAACTCAGATTATGAATTGTCTTGGTTTGTATCTTACACTGCTTTTATGTAATCAACATCCTGTTCTCCGCTTAATCCTACAATCTCACTTACCAGAACTGCCATTATTCCAGTCAGGGTCATGCTCAGCTCTAAGTGATGTCTGTATAACAGAACCATCTGGCTTCCCCAAGGCCACACAGCTCAGCAGGACTAAGGTGATTGGGACATATTGCTCACTAGGAGTGATTTGTTCTGTTTTGTCCAGCTGAACTCTGTGGCCTTGCACAATCTCCAGGATTCTGTGTCCTGTACAACTCAGTGGCTGTATCACACTTTTAGTAATTCGTATTTCAGAACTAATGTACTATTATTCTTCATATTCATATATGCTGACAAATATTTTTTTCCATGCCACCTTATGTTTAAAATTAAATCTTCAGTATATGTAGCATTGCATATGTATAAACTACACTTTATAATCTGAGTGACCCTAAGATTACTTTTTTTGGCCATATTGTCTTGACCAACATCAAAGCTGAAAGAAATTGTGAACAAATTGGATGAAGGCAGAAAGAAAGAAGACAAAGATGCCATGACAAATTATTTATTTGTTTATTTATTTATTTACTTATTTATTTATTTAAGGAGGAAACTGAAAGAGGAAAACAGGAAACCTGCAGAAACTTTTCTCAGGTGAGGTAGCCTGGATGGAAAAGCCTAACTGAGGCCAAAGGAAAGGAGCAGTAAAACATATTTAAAAGCCTGACAGCAGGGCAACAGGAAAAGGTGTTATTAAATAATGCTGATAAAGAAAGAAGGTAGAACTAAAGACTCAGTGAAGAGTAATCTAGAGGATGAAAACAGAGACAACGTGAGCATTTTAATCCTCAAAATAATGGTATTTTTATCCAGAGGTCACACATCTTTAGCCCTGGGAGGGAACTAAGACATCTTGGAGATAATCAAGGAGGAAACTGAAAGGAAGGAAGTGTTGAAAGCAGAGGAAAATAATGTAATTGTAAGTGGCAACAGTAATGAGAAAGACAGTCTGGTTAGAAACAGCTGATGGGATATCTGAACAGCAAGAAGTGAGAAAAGAGGGTTCCATGAGAAACATAAAAGTAATAGCTGAGACAGATCAAAATGGGCTTATTGCTACCAGATCCCACATGTAATGCTGAGAAAAAGAAGTTAAAGAATAAGGAAAAGTTGAAGTCAAGGACATGGAGTTGAATTACATTTTCCTTTGGTCAGTGTTCCCCTATTCATTAGGGGAATGAACTAGCTGAAGGAGAACTGCACACAGCCTAGTGCCTGTGGGCTTTATTTGAATCCAGGGGACAAATACCAGTGAAAAATACAGATGAATGAAGAAATAAATGCAAATGCTGCCAAAATCAGAGAGGTAGTCATAGCTGTGTGGGGGTTCTATAGATGAATCAGAGAGAAAAGGGATGATGGTATGGATGGGTGGGAAGCAGCCAGAGGAAAATCCAGAGGGGAGTGTGGGAAGGAGAGAGTACGGACAGGCAGGGGAAAGAAGCACTGCTGAGGGTAGTACCCAAAGAGATGGGGCCAGCTTCAGAGCCATAAAGGAACACTGTTCTCTAAAGACAAGGGCAAGAATTGGAGCATCATGGTACAGCAGATTGGAAAGAACATCAAAGGAGGTAAACGGTCAGTAGAGAATAGGATTATTCAGTGAGTGTAGGGGATGAGGGGAATAAAGGGAAATAAGCACCCAGAATTAATTAAGTTGACATACTGGTACAGTGAAAAGGAAGAAGTGAGGCCAGAAGAATGGTAGAAAGACAGATGGACACCACTCCATGGTAAATGAAGGAAAGCAGGTGATTCAGACAGCAGATACAGGGAGCTAAATGTTTTACTGCAGAGTTTGATCTTGGACACGTCTATGAGAACAGCAACAGTTACTAGCTGGACTTTGAAGGCTGGAAGCTGTTACATACATGAAGGAGGGGAAGTAAATGAGAAGTTCATAATCAGGGTAAACTAAATTCCTTAGAGAAAGATTAAAAAATTTGTGGAGAGCTGTAGTTGAGAAAAAAAGGAAATATATGAGCCAAAGCAAACCACAGGTCAGGAGTAGATTTCATCCATCTGAAGACTGTAAGAGCAGTCAGAAGAAACAACCGTAGACTTTCAAGTCTGCAAAACCATTCTTGCATTCTTTTTGTTATCTGAATTGGCACTGTCTGGAATGATCAAGATCATTCTTTATTGTTGCAGTGAATCTTGTAAAATGAAACTTGAATGTATAAATTATTGAAATACTGCTTGCTCAGAATGACTCATTAACATCACAGAATACATAAGTAGATAACATTGCTAATTTGATTCAAAACCTTTGAATATACATGATCCATAAACTCTGAGTTCAGTTAGTATAAACAACTCTGTGAGTGCCCCCATAGGACTGATATTAATTCACAACAAAAAAAAGCTTTTATAACTCCTACACTTGGGAACTATGCATTTTTACTTCTTCATTGTAACTGTTCATGAGCTGAAATTCAAATGTTAACCCATGAATTATTTATTGAAAAATATTCTAAAGTACTCATTAGAGTCTTAGGTGGCATTAAAGCTACTCCACACTTCTTTCTGTTTGCTTCATAATGCCAACCTAATGGATTTACTGATGAGAAGCATCAGGAAATACAGTGAGTGTTACATGAATAACAAAAGAAAGCACAAAAAGCGAATTCTGAAACTGGAATTTCAAACCTCAACCGGCATCCTCCCAGGTAACCTCTAAATCCATCCCAAATGACTTAGAGCTTTAAAAGACATCCATAGTACCAGGCAATAGGTTGTAAAACTTTGTTGAATCAGGGTCTTAAATCATTCCTGATGATGAACTGCACTGGCACTTCTCCAAGAAAAAAACAAAGCTTGCTTTTAGTCCTCATTTTTTTATTCTGTTCATCTCTTTTGAACTTGGATGGAGGGTACAATCTGTGCATTGGGAGGAAAGGTGTGAAAGCAATAGCATGATAGCAGGGAATTTCTTGGAAGATATGGGAGTGAATAAAACATAAGAGAAGGGGAATTTACATTTTTTCACAACAAAGTTGACATCTGTTATGTCATGAGTCTATACTTGTCCACACTTTATGTGCTGCCTTTTTGCTTCACCTCACATTTGTCTTTCTCTGAATATGCTCTACATTTTCTGGGCAAATCACTGCCTTTCCATTTGTCTGGAAAGAAACACATCCTTTTTTGGCACTGGAGCAAGCTCAATAATGAAGAACATGATTATAACTGATGAAGGATACGGATTCATCTTTCAATGTCACAAATTACTTACTATGATTCAGAGTCACAAATTCCTTTTATCCAAGGTTTTATCTCTGAAGCTGCTGCAACAGTTACCATATATTGTTCATATGACTGAAATTTAGGGTTGGGAGGAAACTGTGGCCAAGATTTTGAAGCACTAAGCAACTTTCCTAAAGCCAAATCCTTTGAAATGTCATATGTTGGACATCTAAAACTGGGTATTTGTCAATTTTTTTATTATTTAAGTTTTAATGATAATAATGATAAATGTTGTAATAATATCTAATACTTATATGCTATCTATAAACCTAAAGTTTTTCCCAAATGGGTCATCAGAGTCAGAGTTAGTTAGATTCTGATATTCTGTAGTCAGTTCTATGTTGTTGAATAAGGAGCTTTTCAAAAACAGTTACAGTTTTTGTAGCACTTCAAATGTTTGAATGTTCAAGCAGCTACAGCTGTCTGATGTTTGTCAGTCACAAATGCAAAAGGGAATGTTGCTTCAATATTTAACTCAAAAAGCTGCACTGAGTTTGAGATGGTGATAGGGTTGTGATGGTGTGTGTTCAAACTCATGGCAGTAGGAACCCCTGACAGCCAGCAAGTGCCTTATCCACGGCTTCCTGAGGACTGTCATGTCTCAGAAATGTGCTGTACAATGATGCTCATGAAGGAGTGGCAGTTCTAGCAGCTCTCTCTCAATACTGCAGGCTGCACTGCAAGGTTCCTGAAAATATTACTGATCCAAAGCACTTAATGCCTTTAACCTTTTTCATATACTTGACTGAAGACAGGGATAAATAATTCAGTATGCTCTATTCAATTTATTGGGTAAATTTGTTCCACACCCAAAATTATTCTTCAATCAGGATTTCTTTCTATGCGTTCAAATCAGCATAGAAGTACTGGTCGGATCAGGTCCACCATTTAGAGTGAAAGGAAATACCTGAATAACCTATAAAACACACCCTCCCTCAGGATATGCAGGACTGAAAGCAACTTACTTCATTAAGTAAAAGAAGGAGATTATTAAGAAGCTCTAAAGCACAGAAAGCATTTATTTTCAGGGTCTTTCTTGTAGTCTTTGGAGAAATGTTGAAAGGTGACATTTAAAATGTTTCTGACCACTGTTATCAGGAAATTTGTTTTCTTTCCATATTCTTAAATTGCTGAAAAGACTTGACCCTCAATAAAATTGGAAGATACTTTCCTTTATGCTGTCACGTTTCCAAATGTCTGGAATCTAGACTGACTTCTTCTGCCTGAGTGTAGCAGCCAAGGGTTTACACAACACCAACTAAACAAACTGCTGTTCTGATCCAAGCTTGCAAGATCCACAGTAATGGAAGCAATGGATTTTTTCTGGGCTAGCTTTGCCAGCATACAGAAAAATCTTTCTGAGTCTCATTCACTCTTTTGTTGTTTAGTTGTTGCAGGCTCCCAGTCAGTGCCTTTTTGCAGTTTTTCTGTCAGGAGCTCTAAGAGCTATAATGACTTATATCTAAAAGAGTATTCAACATTACCAGATGTTGTCAATCAGATGTCAATGGCAGCTGTCTTAAAGATTTTCACACAAATAGGACATGCATGCTAAGGTTTAAATGCCAGATCCATGAAGAATTAAAAGAAAAATCACAAAACCTAAATAATTTGTTGTTATGTATCAACCAAAATGACAGACAAGACAACCAAAATGAGGGGACCAAGATCAATCACACAACTAGCAAAAAATAGTTATTCTACCCTTATACCAGCTACTCCACACTTACCAGTTAAAAAAATTATTGTTATATAGTATTTTCTCCCTCACTTGAACATTTACAAAATCTTTATAATATAAACTGTTATTTTCAAAAAAGCTGGAGAGGCAGAGGACCTCTTTTCTTGTGTGAGCATTATTTCATTCATATTTTCTTTCATAAGGAAACAACAAAAGCAAATGTGGAAAGCAGTGAAAGCCGTCATGGAATTTGTTCATCAAGCATCGTTCTTTCTACAGTATTGTCCCCACAGTAGGTTTAAATCAAGTGTTGATTGATTTATCTGCTCTTCACCTTGCAAGCTAGGAGATATCAACACCAGTGGAAAGTATCATACTATGGTGATGTTTGTATGTAATTTGTCTGTGCCATGGTATTTATTTCTCCTGGTGGCTTAAACTGGATTTCAAATGTTACAAATTAATTTAAGTAAAACCATGTATATCTCCCCTGTGTATTCCAGAACTTATTAGGTACAAGACTGAAACTTTGACATTCCCTACTAGTGAAATATTAGGAGCATTAAAGAACCAGCTGGAAAACAAATGGGGGGACTTTCAGTTTCATGGCAATGGCAGACGCTGATTCAGGGGAACAACATCTCTGTGCAGTGGAGAGGTGAGGGGTACAGAAACAAGACTCTTCTTCCTTCTCTCAGACCCCATCCCAATTTCTGACCAAACTGTAATTCCAGAGACAGGCAGGCCTGTCTATACCTGGACAACTGTGCTTCAGCTCTCCACCTCTCCTCTGTTCCAAGCCTGGTGAGTCAATGGAAAAGGTTCCAGGAGGGCTGAGTCAGCCTCACAGAGGGGAGCACCAAACTGAAGACAAGGGAGATCTCTCCTAAAGTTCTCCCACAGCCTGAAAGGAACAGAGATGCTTAATCCTGGAGCACTATTCAGAAAGGAGGGCTCATTGGCTCATTTCTTCTTCTGTAGATGACTCCACCAACAAAAGAACATTTGTGAAGCTTCCCCAATAGTCAGGTAAATAATGTACCAAAAACAAGACAAAATAAACTAACAATTTCTTTGTTTTATGCAATGGCAGCAAGGCTGCTCTTTTTGAATCCATGAGCTAGAGTGATTCAAAGTTCATCTGTGACTGAGCATACCATGCAGTGTGATGTGGGGGCTTTTCCACAGAGCCCTGTAAATCTGGGAGCTGGAAGGGGTGTGCAGGGCTGGGTGTGAGTGAGCCTTGGTGGCACGTGTCAGCCCCACAGGAGCCCCAGTGAACTCCCACCCCCAGCCTTCAGAGACCTTTTATTGCTCACCAAGGGCCAAACTTCACTTTCCTTAGAGTCAGTGGGAGCTTCACTGTCACCATTCTTGAAATAAGCCTTGACAGGAGCAGAGCAAACAATGGGAAAAGAGAAGCCAAGCCTTGGGCTGCAGAGCCCGTGGCAAGTTTCCATATCTTTAACTGGCACTCAGTGTTGGTCTCCTGAAAGAGTGTCACTGTACCTGCTCTTTGTATGCAAAGCACAGCTTTTACACTTGCAAACACATATAGAAATAAATATATTTATGCATATTATGATTTCTCTTTGTAGTGAGGATAAAAATCTGTGAGCTAGTCATGATAACAGTGTCTACACATTTTCTGAAATCTAATGCCTATCCTAAATGTCAAATCTTTATTATCATTGCCTGTTTTAAGTGGGGCATAAAATTTCTTGACTGGTCTGTCACCTTCAAAGAGCCCATGTTGAAAATACAAAAAAAACCAAAACAAACCAAACCGACCAAACAAACAAATCAAAAAGGAAGTAAGCTAAAAGAGAAAAAAGTACAGAAATACTGATTTATGCCATGTGTTCCCCAAACCTCACATGTCAGGATTTTTTAAGGTGTTAGGATAGCTATAAATATCAAGATTTATATAAAATGAACTAAACATATTACCTAAAATAGTAAGAGCGAGAAAACTGTTCTACAAGTTCCATTCCAACTGCTAGTCTTCTATTTTCTAAAATGTTTAATGTACTCAGTGCATACAGTATACAAATATAGTATACAAATATTTGTCTATGCATTATCAAAGAGTGAAGCTAAACTGTAGTATATTTAGGACTTCATGATTCAATTCTAGATTAACATGAGAAATGGAGTAGGTCAGACCAACATGAAAAATGACCTCAGTGCTATCACACATAATCAAGTGGTAGATGACATAACTTTGTGGAGTGGAGTTATTCTTTATAATAGCTTTCTTATATTTTAATAGAAACTAATTGAGAAATCTAAGGGAAGCTAATTTACACTTTGATTAGGAATTCAGATTGAGGGAGGGAAAAGTGCACATAGATCTAGTGGTTTGTCATCGTCTTTTGAGCAGCATTCAGGTCCAACCTGCCTGCAGCATCAGGTCTTTGGCCACGGCTGCAGCACAAAGCAGTGTTACCCTCTGGAGTGTGTGCAGCTCCATGTGCTGGGCATTTGTGGGGGCTCAGCTGAGTGCCAGGTGCTGCTGGGTGAGGGCTGCCCCGTCCAAGGGCAGCACTGAGGACACACGGTGGATGCCACTCATTTCCTTTCCGGCTGGCTGCCACCAGCTGCCGAGGCTGGGCTCAGTCAGGCCCCTCACAGGACAGGAGGATTACTCACTGCCTTAGGCAAATCTGCCTCCTAAACTCTTTCCACCTCAGTTGTTTCTGAAAGCACGACTTTGTGGTTATAAATGTTATGATGGCCTCCATCCACATAGTCTCTTTACATGATTCTTACAACATGTTGGCATTACTTCACAGCTTACCTTTTTTGCCTGCAGTTTTTTAAGAGAGCAAGAGAACCTCTTTGTTTACTAGAGCATTTATTATAATGTGGTCAGGTCAGAAAGCCTGCCATTCCTCTCTGCAGCAGAACTGTATGCTTTAGACCTGAGGTCATGGAGCTATTTGCACTTCCAACAATTGGTTGCATCAAGCTGTGTTGCAATACATGAAACATGCCACATCAGGGATTTTTCTTTTTTCATTCTGCCCTCAATTTCTCTCTTCAGTCCTTCCCTACCTCTCCCTGAGAGCAGCAAGTCATTTGGCAAGATGTGAAATTAGTTTTCAATCTTTGGCTTTCATGGTTTATGAAGAAATTCTCTGCCTAGAGTCATTCACAGGAAGGGTCTATTCACTGTGAATTTGAGATTTGTCTCATCAGTGGGTAATCAACCTTGATAACTCTTCTGACCTTGCACATACAACCTTACCTCAGGTAACAAAACACTTGACCCATTTTTTCTGGACAGCACAATAGCACATATAACCCATGTGCCTTTGGGTACTATATTCCATCTCTAATTCAAGTCTAGTTATGGCCCCCTAGTAATTTAGTTATTCTATTTAAACTCTAGGAATACAGCTAATTAAAGGAAGGGAAGGTGATAATGAAATTCCCCATGCTGACAATACCACTTTGAACTGTGAGTGCCTGTTTGCTTTGCTTCATGGTTTCCAGCAGGAGTGTTTAAGCAGACTTCTTATAGGGCATGGCATTTCAAATTTTGGAAAAGAGAAAGCAAATTCTCTAGGGCTGAATCATCGTATCTGGAAACTCAGCAATGTCCAATTTACACAAACTGCTTTCATAAATTTGAATTACACACTGTGTAAAGAGACACTCATCCGGTATGTACTGGTGGAAGCAGATGAATGGAGCAAGGCGGGGTTCCAAATGGAAAGCTGGAACCTACAGGAAAAGAAGTGGTGCATTTGTTGTTTCTGTTTCGTTTCTTTTCTTTTTGTAACAGAAATGAACACAAGACCTTTATGTGCAATGATTATCTTAGAGAGTGAATTGCCAGAGGGATGGATCACACAGACTTTGCTCACACAAGAATTCCCACTAAAGAGAAATGTTGAATCAGACAAAAATCGTGCCTTGGTTGCACAAGGCACTGTACCTGTCAGGTGATTTAAAATACATAGTAACCACAGGGGGTTTGTTTGTGGAGCACTGAATGCTAGCCAGAAGTCAGCTGCTGGGAATGATAGGTGTTCTCTGCTGCTCCTTTCCTCTTACAGGAAAATGCAGTCACTAAGCTTGGCTTCTTCCAAGAAAATGTAATAATGAATCCAGCCTTTTTTCTCTTTTTTTGCATAAAGACATAAATCCCATGTATTCAATTTTTTCTATACTTCAGAGTACCATGTTGGATAACACAATGGAGTATTTGCACAAATTGCCCAACACTCCCACAGAATCCATTCTTCCAATAACATCTCTGTGCCAGTAGAGTGACAATTCAAACAATTTACTACAGAAAGAGCAAAGCCATCCTGAATGAACATCCATGTGTATCATCCAGGATAAAAGTGTTTCCCATAGTCCCTGATAGTCTCAGTTTACCAAGTTTTCCATAACACCTCTGAAAAGCTGATGCCTTGATCCAACAAGCTCAAGCCCCGTCAGCACACACCAAAGGTTTAGTTCTGTTGAGGTTCATATGGTAACCACATCTAACCAAGTATTCAGCTTTCCATTAAATCAGGTGTTAGAAGCCCAAACAGGAGTTGGAAACCTGAATGCTTGTCTGGATCTGAGCCAGGAACCTTCCAGTATTGCATTAAGTAACACGATTAACATCTGTCCTCCACGGAAGGCAGCAGCACACAGCACTTTTCTGAATGTTGGCCTAAAATAGCAGAAAATGCCAGAGATTTCTCTTCATCAGGTTTCCAGAGGTGGTAGCCAGTATATTTTTAAGGTGAAAGGATATAAGCCCATTTCTTCTATGTAACCATATGGAAGAATCAGAATGATAGAGAGAGCAGCAAAAACTATTGGATTTTATGATCTTTAGGGTCTTTTCAGACCTAAATGATACTGTTATAAAAAGAAAGATCAAAGACACCAAATAGGTTTGATAGAATGAGTGGCTGTAGACATAAGGAATCCTCAATCTTGGAAAACTTGTTAAAAAGTGTCATGACAGAAGACTGAAAAATCAATTATAAGTAGAATGGAAAAGGTGAATAGGAAATAGGGAAGTACATATCACTGTTCCTCCCAGTAGAAGATTGAGAAGGAGGACATTAGCTGATTATAATAGGTCATAAATTCAAAACAAACATGAGCAGGTACTAGGTTTGGGTTTTTTTTACAGCTAGCTGTTAAACTGTGAAACCTCCTGCCACAGGAGAGAGACTGTGGTATATACAAGGTCAAAACACAGCTGGACATATGCCTGGAAGAATTGAAAAGACATGCTGGTGGCCCAGGCAGTCTTGCTGTTGCCAGCCACTGGAAATGGGACCTTGTGCCAGGGAGGTATCACTGCATTCCTGCTCTATTTGGACACTCTTCCAAAAGTTACCCCTACTGGCAGTATTGGAGGCAGAATATTTAGGTACTTGGACAATTTTGCTGTTTGATCTGGTGCAGCTATTCTTCTTTGTCATAACGTGTATGTATGAAAATCAGCAGAGACATTGATGGAAACTTCCTAATCTCATCAAAAGATTATATCTGGCGTATTTGTAGCTCTCTTTTCTCTTTCCCTAAGTGTCTGCTCAAAGCCATCATTTATTTCTCCAACAGACTTTACAAGTGCCTGAATATTTTAATATCTCTTTGTGCAAAACTTTTGCCCTTTTCTTTATGAATAGGTCATTAATGTTTACAAAAAGCTGGAAAAGGCTTCTTTTCAAGGGCCAGATCTGCCCACTTTTTCATTTCTGAGGTGCAAAGCTATGACTGGTCTATTGTGGAAAACAGCTTGCAAAGGCTTTGAAAATGCAAATAAAATAAAGTAAATCTGTCCCTTTTTTGTTGATAGGGGTAGAGGAACAATACAAATCTGCAATTTTAAAAATTAAAAGGGCTATTTGATAATTTTTATGGCCAGGGCAGCTTCCAGAGGGAAATGGAGCCAAAGGAGAAATTTTAAAACATAATATAACTAAATCGTGGAAACAAAAAAGTTCCTTTTCAGTTACACAGAAGCCTTGTTGAAAGAGAAATACTTGTGGGACATGAGGAATGAAAAAAGTCAGCATGCAACTGCCCAGGCTTGCCCAATTTGTAGCTCCCACCTCATGGCAATTGCTAATAGTGTTGTAAAAGAGCTTCTTTGTCTCTGGAGAAAGTATTGCTTTCAAAGACAAGAAAAATCCACAAGCGACCTCTCACTTTGACACACGGGTCATGACATTAAAAGAATAATGTGAAGAATCACAAACCACCAGTTTGGAAAGCAAATGGCTTGGTAGGAGGGAGGGAGAGATATTTATGTTATGATCTACTAACTTTCTCATTGTGTGTATGTAGTTCCTTCCTAAAAATATATCCCCCAAAACAGACACCTAGAAAAGTCACTCAGAATGACCCAAATGAGGTAAAATTCTTTAACTTTGCAAACAGTGTCATCAGTTTGCAAAGGGCGAGGTTAGAACAGTATAACCTCTAAAAGGATGTGGGGTTATTTTGCCATCTCGTTGCAACATTTTGGAGCAGAAGGGGGATGCCAGCAGGACGAGTCAGCGCCGCAGACGCGGGAATGAGCGCATTTCCTGGAGATGTGCAGCGAGGCTGCCGGAGGGAAGGGGCAGAGGCAGGAGGGCACCGTGCCAGCAGGGCTGGCACACGGTCCCACCTCTGACACAGGGAGAGCTGGCACTTTTGTGGATTTCATCATTTTGCCAGAATCAACTTTAGTAAAGAGTTTTGCTTGAAACACTGAGAAAATTGTGGTTCTGGCAAGACAAAACAGTGAGGTATTTCCTTGTACCAGAGCTAAGAGGTGGCAGACTTACCATGATGGGCACATCCTTTAAGAAAACATTCTGAGCTACATCCCCTCCCTCTGCTGACCCTGGAGATGGCAGCAATAACACCAGGGTTGTTTCCTCTATTCCCAGTTTGCTACACTGCAATTAGAGAAAACTGCTGAAAAGTTGCTGCTCATCATCATACCCAGTGATGATCAGCAGCAACTTCACTCTGAAAGAAGCTGAAGGAAGCAGAAGTGAAACATTTAATCCAGTAAAGCCCTCTATGCAAACCAGAAGTGATTTTTTTTAAGGAAAGGGGGAACCTGGCTTTTTCAAAGAAGTCCTTGAATATGTGGACTTCTCAGTTTAGTTTGTGAACTGTGTCTGAGACTCACACCACTCATAAGTAAATGCACAGGTGTGGATCTACAGTTATGGCTAAAATACACCCTCAGTGGCTCTCCTCTCTGGAACTCCCTTATTACATGTGAACTCTGGCTCCAAGTGACTGTAGCATAAAAAAAGACATGAAGATATCTTAGGAGTGATGAGCAACTGGGTATTTCCAGAGCAGAAACCCCAAATGCAGTCAGTTTGCAAAACTTTGGTAAACTCTTGAGTTCTGTCAGGAAAAGCAGAAGGGGTGATGTTGACTAAAGAGGAGTAGAGGAAACAGTTGAAAAGCAGCTGTTCTGAGATATTTTGGGAACAGCAGTAGCATATGACATTGACATAATGCAAAGATTTTCTTATTGTTGTTGTTGCTGTTACTATTATGATTTGTAGGAATTAAATTCACCTCCTGGCAGGTAGCCTGTAAAAAAAGGCTATGAAACCACCTTGTCTTAGTCCTGACCCCTTTGAAAGACACAGAGAGCTCCATCCTGCAGACCAAACTCACCATATGCAGTTAGAGCTCCAACAGCTGGCTTCAGCCAACAGGTATTTCTCAGTCAGAGCTGATTGTCCCAGCTGTGAATCTGAAGCACAAGAAGAAAAAGTACTGCCATTGTTCTTGCTAACCACTGTAAAATTGATTAAAAACACTAACAAGGACTGTCACCCCCAGGCAACCAGCAGAAGACCTCTGGACATTTAAAATTTAATGTCAGGGGAAATTATTTGATTGATTACCTATTAAATGGCTATCTAATTTGTATGGCTGCTTGGAATGGAAATTAAGTTCTCTCTTTCAGAGAACTATACAATAAAAACTTTGATAAGTAGATATATTTGAAGATTATGGAATCTTCAAATTGATCTGAAATCCAGATTTGATGCCAAACTAGATATCTGTGCATTCCTGGAAGTATTGTAGGAAAGGAAGCGAGGTGGAGTCAGGAAGCCACAGATTACTGAATCTGATCTTTGCACAGGAAAGATTTTGATGAAGTTAATAGGAAATGATATCAAAAAAGATCTGGAGAATGTTTGGGGGATTTTTTTTTGGTTGATTTGGGGGATTTTGTCTTTATTTTAAAGAAGAAAAAGAGTAAGTGGGAAAGTAAAACAGAAACTTGGTTACCATGGCTTCAGAAAAGGGAATGGCTGAAAAATTTGGTGTGAATTTTTGAGTGACAAGAAAGGACTCAAAAGCGAAATTTTAAAATATTCTACTTGGCATCCTAAAAATAATTCAAACCTCCCAGTACAGTTACCTGGGAGTTTCAGCAGAAAATAAAGAAGTATGTAGTAAACAAAACATTATCTAAGTATACTATAAAACCACAATATTTTTGAGAGCAGAGAGAGATTTCCAGCCTTCAGTCAAGGAGACCAAACGTTGCTCACTGAAGCTGGAGTCTGTGAAGTATCTTAGCCAGTAGACAGGGTCTCTCATGCACAGCTTAGATGCTGTGACAAGCAGGCAAAAGGAAAATATAAAATATTGCTATAAATTTCCATTGAATAAAAGAAGCAGCAGTCCCAGCTTTCTTGCTAACCCATAGGAAAAGCCATCTCCCTTCCACAGTGACATACTTCTAAGGAAAGCCAGACGGTATCATTCAGCTGTTTCGCACTTCTTCCTCATAGTGAATTAATAGATATAAATACAAGAATGATTTTAGAGAATTAAAGAGACTTCCAGCTGGAAACTCTAAATGCATCCAGCTAAAAGCTGATTTGTTTGTTAGTTTTATGAGTACAGCAGTATGGCCTGGCCAAAGCATCAAGACCTGGTTTCTCCCCATGCTCATCTTTATGTTTGCTAATCACTGCCATTTTTCAGCATTTCTGGTTTCCCATATGTATTTCAGTGTTGGATCCTTACTCCCTAAATCAGTCTGAAAACTACAGGTGACAAACAGCATTCAGCTTCCCCAGGGATGTGGTGAAGTGTTCATCCCTTGAGTTTTTCAAGATATGGGTGTGCAGGCTGCTCTGTATCCTCCTCTAGGCTCCCTTTCTCCTAACAGCTTGGACCAGATTGTCCTTCAAAGTCCCTTTCAACCTGGGCTGTTGTACAATTCTGTGATAACAATCACTGGAAACTGAAAGTAGCATCTTGCAGAAAAGGCCTGAAAGGAGAATTAAAAAAATGTTTAATCCTTCTGTCGCATAAGGAAAAATACCCAGTTTTGTTATGTTATCTCTGGTAGCTCATGTATTTCATCCATTTTTCTTCAATGTTGCTGCATATTATTTATTGTTACCTGCTGGGAGTGTGTCTCCACCACAGTTGTAGTCAGGGTTATAGGTGCCCTCAAAGCAAATTGCCCAACAGTTCCCATTCTCTGTTCACAGCAGAGCAGTCTGGATGACCTGAACTCCTTTTGGATGAAACTGAATCCTATTCATCCTGTAAACAGGGTGCAACTGAATCATATAAATCAGTGCAAAAGAACAAAATCAAAGGGAGGTTAACACACCAGGCTATGAAGCACAGCAGTTCAGCTGGAGCACAGAGTTAACTGCTCCTGCTTAGCCAAAGGGGCCGGCAACATCTGGCAGAGTGATGGGGCAGTAACCCTGACTCATAACATCCAAAATCACTCCAGCATAATTCCCACAGTTTTCTTGTCAGCACCCATAATTCCCTTGTTCTTTGTAAATCAAAATAAATGATCGATGTCAAACATAAACAGAATATTGGAGTCTTTCAGCTGGCTAAAGAAGTGATGTTTGCTGGGGGGAGAGAGTCAGCATGATTTATCCTACTCTTCCTATGTTCTCTTTAAAGTTGCACCACTGTATTAAATCCTGTTTTCTGAAAATGGAAAACAATGGGAAGAGACTTGCAAGAACACCACCAGTTCCCATCTGTGAACAATTTGATACTTGCTTTCGGCAAATTTCTAAGCATTCCAGTTTTAAATAGACTTTGCACCAGTATTCCCTTTTGCCTGCTTGTCACTGCGATGCTGCAGTGTTGAAATATTCACAGAACTGAGAACAAAATATCACAAATACACTTGGACTGAGAAGTGGGGTTTTATGTGTGATTTTTATATGTGGTTATGCCCACTGCTCTCCTGCTTATAAGAAGATTGTTGGAAATACAAAACTCTAACAAACAAATCTGGCTAAACCAAGTGGTTTATTGCTTTGAGTTGGTCAGTAGTCAGAAAAACTTTTCTTAATCTAAGTTACTCAAGGAAACATCAGTTGCTCTCAGCTGCAGTGGAGGGTGATTCCAATAGGCCTGGATTCAGTCTATCATGATAGAAATAAAATTAAAAATACTGTCTTCACCTGCTTCTTACTTTCTAATATATAAAGTTTGTTATCATTTTATATATTATGTAAAGGTCCTTCTAATAGGCCAGTGAGTCCAGTATGGATTTTGATATCAAAGCTTTGGATATCTTTCTTTGCAATGATAAAAGAAGACACAAATTTCTCTACAGTTTTAAACAAAAATCAAAGGTGAGCAGTTAATCAGAGCAGCAGCTAGAAGTTATTGAATATTCTTAGATAAAGCGTGTCCTTCAACCCTGTGCAACATGTTTTCCTAGCTTGGACACGTCAAGCATTTTCTGTCTTGTTTCATGAAAGATAAAAAGAAGTTAAATGTATTACAACAGCCAAATAATCAACTATTTCCAGTGCAGATACGGATTTTATCCAAAGGGAATATATTTTAGAAGCAAGGCTACACCAGCTGATGATATTCAAAAAACAATGAAGCAGCTAAGTCTGCCTCCAACTTGCTAACAAGGCTGTTCTGAGTTATGCTCTGTGCCTTAGCAACTGTCAGATAAATAATCTTGCTCCTTTGTAAGAAAATGAACAGGCTGGTTAACTTTAATCCCCTGCCATCCAGATATATTTAAACAGTAAAATGATTAGGATAAGAATACACTGCAATATGAGTTGGAAAAGTGCTAAGGCTCCGGAAGCATGCACTATAAATCAAGCATTTAATGATTTAAATCAAAAACTTTAAGCAGCTGTCCCTGGGAAATATCGGGAGAACAGACTGTGCAATGAAGCCTGATGAAAATTAGTTTAGTAGGCAAACATTTTTGTATCATGGACTTTGTGGAAATTATAAAAATAAGGTGCTGAATTTTATAATGTATTTTTATGTTCTTATGCTAAGAATGCTTTTTACAGGCCCTACTTTTATTTAATAAGTAGCATACAAACTCTGTTATCTTAGGCAAAAGTTAATTTGGGATTTTTTTTCTAAGTTGGGTGTTTAAGTTATGCCTTTTTGTCATTGCCATAGATCTGTGGAAAAGGTCCTGACACCTGCAGGAGCCATGAGCCTATGCAACACCCAGGGTTATTCTGCAGAAAAATCAGCCTGTTTTAGGAAAGGAAGAACACTCCAGCTGAGGAACTGTCCTCTTAAAATGCTTCTTGAGCCCCACAGAAGCACAAGCAGTGTAAACCATGGAGGCAGGCACTGCCATCCAGATTCCCTCTCCTGCCATCCTGCAGCTCCCTGTGCTGCTCCCTCCATGTCCCAACACAAACACTGAGTTAGCTACATGAGGAGGATCAGAGGAATAATCCCTGTTATAAACTCATAATTTATTTGCCAGTTTAGTGTTAACCTGGGTCAGCTTCCTGTAGGGTTGGGGCAGGAACAGGATGATGCAATTGGGGCTGGTAGAGCAGCATGGCTGGGTTATAGTGAATTAAAATGTTCATGATACTGCAGCCTTAGTCTGGAAAGTAGAATGACTCAACAAAACATTTTACACTGATTTCCAGATCTCTGCATGTATAGTAGTGTTATGCACACATTACCAAAAAAACCCCAGAAAAAAGCAGCAAACAGTGAGTAAGCATATGCTTTCCCACCAGATCTTGGAAGGTTAGTGGTGGTAAGAGGAATCTCTTGCCAACCTGAGTTCATAAAGGGCAGTGATCTGCCCTACATTAAATGGTTCTCAGATCATAGTGTGGCCTGGGGAGGGCAGGGGGTGCACCACCAAAATCCATCCTGAGACTAAAGTTAGCTTCTCTGGGCCTCTCCACTAGGATTGATAAACCAGCTAAATCCTCCTTAAAACTCTCTTAAAACATACCATGTTGAGAAAAACAAAGCAAACAAACAAACCCCCAAAAACCAAAACCCACATGTTAGAAAGCAGGTACATTACATGTTTCTGTGTTTCTTGTACATCAGACATTGTCAAACCCACAACAGTTTCACCAGACAAGAATTATCTGATAATGCACTTTATTTTACTTGGAGAATTAGGATTTAGAAGTGGTTTAATTTAATCACTAAAAAATACAGGATGATAAAGTTCCCCATACTTTGTGGTTTAACAGCAAATAAGTTTACTTTCCTGTCAGTTTTCTCATAACGGCAAATATTCTGCAGCTGTGCTCAGAATAAGTGTTGTCTTGCATCCATCAAAAAGAGGAAAGAAAATGAAAAAGGAGTGATTGGTTGAAAAGGATGTGGTTATGCTCATCTGTAACAGAGTGTATGGAATCTGGAAGGAAGGAAAAGACTTTAAAGAAGAGGTAAATAGCCCAGTCTGCACATGGGTAGGATATAGCTATTTTTACTCTGCCTTTACAAAGAGCTTCCTACGTAACAAAATGTTGTTGTATTTGAAACATGTAGAGGTGTTATTATATTATACCTGTGTGCATACTCAGAAAGGGAGAAATAGGACCGGGGTTCATCCACCTGCAACCCTCAATGATCCTGGAGCTCAGAGATGTAGGTAGATGCTGACTTCCACTCTGAGAAAATAAGTGATGTAGGCAGTGATTGAGGCTGTAGTTAGAAAGCTCCTGTCTTAAGTGAAAATAGTCCTGCATCACTTTAAACAAATTTCTTAAGCACTGTATGTAAATTCATCCTTGAATGATTGTAACCTCTTACAGACATAGATATATAAATCAAGTAATTTCCTTTTTATTAGTACATTTTAAGTGTTCCACTCAAATGTATTTGCTGTGAATGCTAAAAGCTTTGTAGTTGTGCAAGCAAGAATCAGCAAGAATGAAAGGAAAGTGATAAAAGATCCAAAGCCAAGAGGAAACAAAACCTACAGCTTAGGAACCTTTGTTCCAATTGAGACTTTTTGTTTTTCCTCCAAAGCTATAGAGAAGCATAAAGATTATAGCTTTCATAATTTACGTAGTAAATTATGTTAATGTTATAGAACATTACGTAGTACATTATGTTAATGTTATAGAACAGTAGCAGAATCTAATTTATGTTAAAAAGAATTTAGAGGTTAAATTACAGCCAGTAAAGCTCCCTAAGATGTCTGTAACACCAAGAGAAAATATTTTACTGACTCATTATTCACAAAAGCATGTATTCTACATTTATGTGACTCATAGTCATGCTATCAGAGATTCAAGGCCAAAGTTCTAAAACAAAAGTGCATTTTGCTGGTTTTTTGTTTATCTGATATGAACATTTCGAGAATATTTAAAGAAAAAGCAGAAGGTGAAGGAAATTACTGAAGTGCAGAGACCAGTATCCCTGCATTTGCCTGGATACACATTGTCAAAGAGCAACATAAATCAAGCAGAAGTAATACCATCTTTGTTAACATTGCCTTACAAGATCCTACGTTTTGATTACTACACTGTCAAGCTTAAACCCTTAGTTAATTTAAATTTTCTATGACACTAATCCAGTGAAGCCCAGGTTGAGCAATTTTAGGAAAATTTCAGCCAAGAAAAATGGGGTTTTTTTCTGAGCTGGAAGCTGAGGATACAGATACACAATCTGTTGTCTTTAGGCAAGTTTCTGTGCATCAGCTGCAGCTTTATGGCTGGGTGAAGCCAAAGCATTTCCCTTCTCTTTTTGGGGGGTTAAGCACTCCAGCACGCTTAAACACCACTGCTCTCTAAAGACATGGTAACATACAGCAAATTGTGGTAACTCAGGCAGGACCTCTTCCATTAACGAGAAATTTGTGGTAACTGTGATATTTTGCAATACAGAAGATGTCTGTGAAAAGGGAGGAATTTTTATCCATGCCTGCTGGGGACAGATTCAAAGTTGTGGGCTAAAATAATGCAATGGAAGTTTAGGTTAGATGCTAGAAAAATATTTTCAATAGTAGTGATAGTGAGGCCTGGAGCAGGTTCTTCTGGAAGCTATGGAATCTCATTTACTGGAGGATTGTAGGAAGGGATTACACAAACATTCCCCATGAGTGATTCAGGACTGGCTGCATCTGCCTGGAGGAGGGTTATGAACTACAAGATAGACCAAAGTCTGTTCCAGTCCTACTTTCCAATTCCATATCAATCTCGATAGAAGTTTCTGCTGAATTTGGTAAAAGTGCTTCTTATCTCTCTCCTGAGACTGAAATTGATTTTGTGGTAGAACTTTGTGCTTCTTGACACTATTGAAATAGCTATTGGGCACCTTTCTCCCCTCTTGACAATACTTCAATTACACAGGTTTCTTAAGCCTTGAACAGTGAACTCCTGACAGAGCTTAAGGTGATAAAAAAATAGCACTCACAAAAATCTCATTAAAAAAGTCACACAAGCCAAGGACATATTTAGCCATCGGCCTGAAAAGAGGTTCACCTGAAAGATACTGTGTTCTTCAGTGTTTTAATAGTTTTGATTTTTTTCGTGATGATATAATTTTAATTGCTCAGACTCTCAATGTGTTAGTTGGGATAACTTGGTTGCATATACCAGCTAGATGGACACTTTCTGTGGCACTCTGCCTTACACAGTAGCATGATGTAGACTGACCCAAAGATACAATTTCTAAATAATATTTCTCCATGAAATCAGAAGAGCAAAGATACTGAAGTACCTGCTCTGCCTCGGAAGTTGGTAAAAATTTGTGGTTCAGAGCATGAAACAAGAAGCACCATGTTCTCCCTAGATATTCTGCTGCAAATATTGAGGTGATTGCTGCTAACAGGAGGAAGTGGGGTCTCACAAAGGTGACAAGTGTGCTAGAGTTGCCAGCCAGTCTAAAAGAAGAATCCACTGTGCTAGGGACCCACTCAGGAAGAAAAATAATCTCTAAGGGAAACTAACATTTCAGATCTTAAGGACTAAGTATTGTTCACATTACAGCCAGCTTACATCAAACTCTTTAAAAAATAGGGTAATTCTAAAAAATGCACAGACATTTAGGGCAAATGCTCAGAATTTATAGAATTGCACAAAGTTTCTTACAGGTGAAGCTATCATCTGATTCTTAGCCTCCACTTTCTGAGCAGGTCAGGGATTTGGCTTCCTTTCTTCTCCCAGGATCTACAAGAGCACTCAGTTCCCCTCTAAGTATCAATAATCCTATTTTAATGACAGAAGGCTAGAGGACAGGAAGAGGAAGAGATCATAGCCACATTTCATGTGGCAAATCTGTGGCACACCAAGGAACAGATGTAGGGTAGGGTTAAAGTGACGAGATTTTTCAAGAACAAAATCAGTTTCTAAATTATTTTCTCTGTGTTTTTTTTTTTCTTTAAATGCTCAGTTCTTTCAAAAGTGCTATGCTTCATTTCCAGTCACATTTCCTGACTAAAACCATCAGCAATTAGCAGCAACACTCACTGCCTGGATTTTATTTCACCTGAAGGGACAGTCATGTGAGATGCAGTACATACACATACAAGCAGAGCTAATTCCTGAGAGTTGTCCCGTGAGAACTCGAATATCTAATTACACAGAAATGATGAAAGATTAATCATCTTGAACAGGGTCCCACAGGTAATTTGTGCAGATTGAGGAATCCATTAAAGACCCACTGCATCCCTGCCCAATGCTCTCATCACCAGCCCATTTCTCCCTCCATGTTTACCTTCTGTTAAGCAAAGCTAAGGATCACATGGACTGCTAAGAAATGTTTGGCTGCTTGAGATATTGCAACATAATTCAAATATATGCTATGCAATCTTACCTGGAAGTATCAAGAGTCAGTCTTCATTTTTCAGCAATCTCCATAGGAGGCTTGAAGAAGGAGCAAAGTCTTTGTGTGATCTGTGCAGGTACTAAACAGCCTGGCACAATCTGGACTTCAAAAAATCTTTGCCTTTATAAAAGAAAAAAAAAAAAAAAAAAGGAAAAAAAGAGGACAATAATAAGTTTTACTGAACAGTTATTTACCTACTTTTAGAAGGTATGCTCAATCAGCTGTCTACAAAATCTGTCTGGCCACCCAAATTTCGTGGCTTGAAGGGGGCTCAAAGGCAGATCTAAAACCATCATCTAAGCAGAAGGAAGAGCACAGTGATATACTAGCAATGAAACTGGAGGGAAGAATTGCATTGCACCCACTTTTGAAGCTCCTCTAAGAGCTGTGCAAGGTGGTGTGAGGAATAAAGCTAAACTGTCACAAAGGAAATTTGGCTGGAGTGATAATGATTCACGTTGCTACCAAAACTGTCAGTGGGAGACAGATTTTTCTTATTCTGCAGATTGTCTGTAAGATTTTGGGACAGAGGCTGTTAAAGACTTAACAGATCTCAATACCTGCAGTGTAAGGCTTATTTATTAAGAAATCTGAAAAAGAGGGAAATTTGTGACACTGTCTTTCTGCAACCAGTGACTTAAGGTAAGGCTGGGCCTGTTTCTGTTTTTAGTGTTCCCATGAAATCTCACTGAAGAGAGAATGGAAAAAATACCTCAAGAATTAGTTCCAAAACTCTGGCCAGTTCTGATTCAGTCCTTTCCTTTCATTTTTTGGCCTGGATACAGCCCCAAGCACAAGTGTTATGATATGAAAAGAAATGCAACAGTTCTTGTACATGTTGTACAACAATTTTCAATAGTTGTGTTTTGCTTTTTTTAAACAAACAAACAAAAAGCCAAACCAAAGAATTTTTCATTTAACTGAAGATTCAAGTTATCCTTAATAGTCTACATAGAAAATAAAATAGAAATTTAGCTTTGTGAAACTGATAATACTGACTTTTGCTCCATCACTGTCAGGAATGCCATGCTCAGAAATTAAACTCTGCCTCTCCCAGCCCACAACTCAGGGCAGGGCACAGATGTGCTCCACTTGCCCTGTGATGGCAACAGCAGGGTGCTGCTGCTGAGGGGAGCAGGAAGGGCAGGGCTTCTCACCTGGGCTACTCTTCCCATTCCTTTCTGTGCACCCATTAAAATAACACTGGGATACCTGCAGCTTTATGCACTCTTTATTGACATTGTATCATCTACACAGAAAAGATTTGGCTCCTGACTCACACCAGCTCTCCATCAATATTTTCGGCCTCACATGAATTTATTTCAGTGACAAAAATGGCTTAGTCAGCTCTGTTTCCTCCTGCTCCTGCTCCTTCATCCCATTGCCAAAGCCTGATTGCTCATCCTTCTTCCCATGACTCCTTAGCAGAGCCCATTCAGTCATTCATTTGGCCACTCAGTGAACAGGATCAGGGAACTGATTGGGCTTAAAAACCAAAACATACAAAACTTGCTGGCTTATTTCTTACCCAGATCCATTGCCCAGTGGGTTCACAGTGCAGCACACACTACCAGAACATCTGTGCTGGATCAGAGCACTGGCCCATTTGGTCTGGTGTCCTGTCCCAGCAGCAGAGCAGACGCAGCAGATGTCATCTGAGGAAGGATGTTAGGGCAGGGCAAGCATCCAGGAATGCTCTCCCAGCCTCCTGTGACTTCTGACTCAGGGATGTCTTGAGTGAAAGTTAATGTTTTTATATTTAATATTCATTGATGGATTTTTCTTTCCTTTATATTTTAGATTGTTTTAGATAATTTTTTTTAATCAAAGGAAATGTTTACAACCCATATTGACTGTGGAACATAGTGGAACTGTATTCCATGCAGTCGATGAAGTGTCTCTTGTTGTTTGCCCTGGGAGTAGTACCCAGTAGTTTAATTTTGTGCTCTTTGATTTTTATACTGGAAGAAGCAAAGAACAGCTGTATACCCTATTCACCTTTCTTGTTCCACTACCTATTTTATAGGTCAATGTTGTAGCTATCTCATTCAGCTCTTTCCCAGCCTCCGGAGGTCTTAAAATGCCCTTAAGGGTGTTGCTTCATATCAATAGACAGCAGAGACAGTAATATAATGCAGATATAGATGTGCATGGCCAGGGATCCTGGTAGCTTAAGCTGAGGACAGAAATGGTCATGTAATAAGCCTTTAATTAATAAGAAATGTTCATCTGGATAGACAGTCTTGTCTGGAGAACATAATTTCTGCTTCCTCTACCACTGCTTGCCAATGTCAACCAATGCCTTCAGCAGCTTTCCAGTTTTGTAAGTAAATAAAGAATTCAAATGAATGATTTAATATATTTCATTCTCCCTTTGCTTGGTTCGCACTTGCTTTCTCTTTAATCTTCCCTCATTTGCAAAATGCAAATATTTTTTGAAGACTCTATTGTGGCTGGTTGAAACGTTTACTAAAATTCAATGTTCAGTGTTTCTTTTTGTTGTTCTGAATATAAAATCTCCTCCACCTTCCTTTGTCTTGTTTTCTGTACATCTCCCAGTACTTCTTGCTTCCCATTTGTTTATATTTCTTAAAAGCCTCAAAGCTGCTCTTTATGATCCAACCTGCCCTTCGTCACTCTTTGCCTCTGCTTACAATAGGATTTAGCCTGCAGGCTCTTGCCAAATATGTTTCTTAGACATATTTTCCCATGTCAGGGAGTCAGAGTCAAAATTACGCTACGCATTACCTGCTGTCTTAAATACATGTCCTCCAATACTGAGGTACTTGTATTTTCTTGAGTCCTTCACCTGACAAACTCCAAAATCCATGAGAAAACCAACATTTCTTGCTGCCCTGCCTGCACCATGCTCCCCTGTGTGTGGGCTGAGCTGAGCCCTGCATGCCTTCAGCCCCTGCTGTGGCCAGGGCCAGGGCCCAGCACTGCCCAGAGGAGCAGGAGCAGCTCTTGATGCTTGGCTGTTCAGCATTCCCTCCACAGACCAACCTCCCAGTGTCTTTGTAGGCTGAGTCGTTTCCAGAGATCCAGGCATTCAAGGATTGTCTCATTTCACGTCTCAACAGGCTGTTATTTACCTGAGCATCAGCCTGGGAGACACCAAACACAGGGCTGTGTGTTAGGAACAAGCACAGTTCTACAAGATTCTGCAGCTTCTCAGTGCACTTCTGAGGCAGGGAAAGCAGTGCTGTCCCCCAGGGAAAATGCTTCCAGCAGGGCTTTTCTGGTGCACAACATCACCGAAGGGCCAGGACTGACACAGGTTGATTTGAAACACATCTTCTCTTCCCTGAGTGGAAGAAGAAACATAGAAGATGTTTCTTCAAATGGCTTTTCCTGCACTCTTTAAGGGATCCTTGCCTTATTCAAACTGTTAGTGGGAGAAAAAAGGATAAGAATCTTTCTAAACAATTCTCTGAACAAGCTGATTTCTATTTTGTGCCATTGTGTCAGATGCAAGCAGTATGCAAGCATGGGTCACTTATGGAGTACAGAAATAGTTTCCAGCTCCATGCAGCTGTCCCTGTTCTTAACAGAGTAAACCAGATGGTAGAGGAATACACAGACAGAAATTTTCAATGAGGAAAAAAAAAGGAAAAGATTTAAAGATTTTCTTTTCCATTACTATTTTTTGATAACAATTTCTTTTTTTTTTTTTTTTTTGTTGCAAGCTCAATTTTGGAATGGTTTGTGGAAATAATCACACGTTGATGTGCAAATTAAGGTTTTATCACTGTGCATTGGGACAGAGAGTATACAGGCAGAGCATGCAGCTTAGCCTCTCTCAGCTTTGGAAGGGTTGTGAATGCAGCTTGCCTTTGAGATGTTTTCTTTTGCAGGATTGCTTTTTTCATCTTCCTTGTGTTATGTACTGGGATCACATCACATCATCAGTTTAAACTATGATACATTGTGACACCAAATCAGGGCCAGAAGAGCCCTGAACCAGGTCTCACTGGAAGGGAAGCTTCAGTGGCATCTCACTCCATCCCCTTCTCCCCACCACCTTGCCTGACAGTGCATATCTTCCTTCTTTATTTATTGTGAAAAGGGGGAAGAGTGCTCTTTTTCTGCATGAAAATAGGGGATCTAAATGCATTTTTCCACACATGCATGGCTACTTCCAATAGGTGGGACAAATACATCCTGTCTTGCTTTCTCCAAGAGTCTGTGTAAACATCTCACAGTCACCTGAGCCACCCACATTCCTTTTGTTACCCTTAGCTTCTATTAAATGGCCTTTACTGTAGCAGGCAAAATATTTACACTATTTCTTTCTGCCGACTCAATTGCTGCCTTTCTCCTGGTCTGTCCCCAGGACCCGGAGCCTTGCATGACAGCGCTGCCTTCTGCTTCCCTTACTTTGAGCACTACCAGCTGAGCTTTAAAAGTGGGCAATTCAAATTATCAGTCAGACAAAACAGGGTCCTTTTAGCTCTTTTAAAAGCTTTTTAGCTCTTGTCTCAAAGCTTTTCTTGCCTTTCATTCACATTGCCTTTAAAAGCAAGACTGACAGAAAAGATTAAGTTGCTTCTGGCTGCACTGGATAGAAGCAGATTAACGCAGCTGGATCCAACCCTGGGAAGCCCAGCCTGGATGTGTGTTAGCACAACCCCAGCAATGTATAAGCAAGAGTCGTTTGTGCTGATCTTTTTCAGGATGACGAGTTTGTGATTAACTCTTTTGTGTGAAGCTTGCCTGTGTAGGAAGCTGGCACGCAGCAGGATGCTGATGGAAAATCTCCCGAGGTGTCAGCCCTCCCTCTCACCGCGGAGTGTAGTCACTCCGCTGGCTACAGCAGGGATTTTGTTTTCCCTCTATCACCTTTGGTTTTGGGGTTTTTTTGGGGTTTTTTTGTTTTTGTTTTTGTTTTTGTTTTTTTTCTGGGAGCAGGATGGCTAGGGAAGAAAGGAAATCTTCCATCTGAGCAAAGTTTAGCACAGCCTTCTTGGCTAAGGAGTAGGTCCAATCCTGCATGGTGGATGTGTGCGTCCAAGTTGCAGGAAAGTACTTAAGTAATTTCCACAAGAAATGCAAAAGAAATGTTACTGGGCAAATGGTAGGCTGTTTTCTTGTTCATTTATTTGTCTTTAGGGCTGAAGATTTGGGTTTTCAGCATGGGCTTATTAATCTAAAATGACTGAATAAATAGCTAAATATCAAACAAAAATGCATCTGTTTTTTGGGGCAGCTATGAATTATAATGTTCAAGAGGAATCCAGGAGACTCCAAATTCAGCAAACTGTCTTAGTCAAGCTGGTAGCATCTTTCATGCTTTGACAAAGAAAAGCGCGGTGGATCCTGCAGAATGGCCATTGTCCCCTGCAAGGGGCTGGCTGCAGGAACTGCAGCAAAGGGCAGGAGAGGGCAGCAGATGCATCAATTCCACGTGTGCTACGTGTGGTCCCTGCTTGTGTTCCTGTTCAAGATTCCCGAGGGTGGGAGGACTGACCCCCCCAACCTTTCCATGCCCCCAGTCTGCCGCTAGCTGACTTGAGATAACATTATTTGCCAACCTCAAAGAAGTGTGGTGAGGATAAAAGCCCTTGAAGGGGCTCGGCACAGCACTGCTGAGAGCAATGAGAAGTTTCCTTCCTGGTTAGAATGGGGCATTCAGAGTAAATCTTTACTAACGAAGTGTATCTGCTGGATGAGCTCCAAGGCAGAGAGAAATAACATCAATGTAGCTATTCCAGGGTTCACATCTGAACCCCAACCAATATATGAAGATGCCTTTTATTTTTTTCCTTTTTACGTGGCTTTAATCCAGGACATATTTACACATAACAGTTTTGAAATCACACACACCCTTAGGCTGCATGAAATATTTCTTTACAGCATAATTTTTCAGAGACAGTAAATCAGACCATCTCAGATATAGACCTATAAATTTTAATGAATACACAATATCCCTGTCACTTCTGCCTCCCTTGTCTAATGACACATTTTCTCTATTTCCATCACATCTCCTTCCATATCATGGTGAAGGAATGAAACTAAACACTGCTGACTTTACAGTAAATTGAGCAGGAAAGAGTCTACACTGGACTGGGGAAAACAATCATTCACTTTGCAGGCTTAGTGCCAACAGCACTACCTTGCAGCTCCAATTATCTGATATTGTAGTGATTACACTCAGTTAAGCAGGGATAATTGAAGCAATTTTCAGCATCTTCACCAGACAAGCCAGAGGCATGACCTTATCTTAGATAACAGAAAATGAGATTCAAATTAGCTTTTTTTCTTTTTTTTTTTTTCCAACAGTGAACAGGCTTAATTACAGGAGAAAATTAGCAAAGGCAGTGGTATCTCTTCCAACCTTCAAGTCTTCAGGTGGTGTCTGGTGACTCACTGGGGGACATAGCTAAGCACAAATTTAGGGACTTCATGCAATTGTCCTGGAGGTCTGTGGCTGTATAATGGATTTCGAGTGAGGGAATTCTGGAACTTAAGGATAACTGTAAATATCTGGTTTTAATGGTTATTTTTTTAACTTTTGCTAACTAGAGAATGTTCTACTTGGTATCATCAGCATGAACTAAATGTCCATATAAATGCCAAGGCTGATTTCATCAGACCACCTGCAGGGGAATGGGGGAGTCGATGGGGTTTATCTGCCTGAACCTGAGCTGCCCCAGGGTGAGCTCTGGCACCAACAGCTGTTCCAGGGCAACTGAATGCACTGTAGCTGCTGCCCTCCAGCTCTGAAAAACAGAGTATTTCATATGACTCCAGAGATCTACAGTCTATCAACCAAATCAAGGGTCTAAATGGTGCTCAGAGAAACTTATGCCTTCCTGGCTCAAAGCACAGGCAGGAAAACATCAGTGGGGTTCCTTATTTGCAATGAACACTGTCTTATTTCTGCTCAGCACAGGAGCTGTGAAGAAATCACTCCAGGACTGCTCAAGATTTTGGCTGTTCCCACAATAATCACACTTAGGAAATAAGTTACACTATGACTTTACCCCCTACCTCTGGCAAACCAGCAAGTTACACTGTTAATTATATTTTGTATTTTGTATTTGTATTTGACCATTTGGCTATAGTTCACACACAGCAGTTTTTTAGTTTGGGTTTTTCCCCTTAAGTCGATAATATCTCAAAGAAAGCCACTAGGATACAAAATATTTTTTTGGTGGTGTTTTTGTTTGTTTGTTTGTTTTTAGTTTATTTTTGTTGGATGTTGTTTTTGTTGTTTTCGGGGGGTTTTTTGTTTGTTTGTTTTGGGTTTTGTTTTTGTTTTGTTTTGTGCGAACAAGCCCTAGGAAAATGAACAATTCACAGAAATACTATTTTTACTTGCATTACACATTGCTACACATGCAGGAAGAAAGGTCTGTTGGTTGGTTTCTTTTAGACTAATGCATCAGTTTATTATTTTCAGTGTGAAGCAGAGCACAGCAGTTCATAAAATATGGCAAAGAATATACATGTATTAATTCAGAAGTATTTCAAGTTTTGGCCTTGAGAGGTTTAGTTTTCTGGGACCAGATAAAAAACTATTAGTTGCTTACATCTATTTTCTCACTTTAAATTAAACCTTCAGCATTTTACTGGCGGTATTTGAAAACACTATTGTTTTGGAGGAAATGTCACGTACCTAATCAAGAAGCAATAGACTGCCTTAGTTAAAAAATATGTGTGAAATAACATTACAAAGGCATAAATGAGGACTTCCAGCCCAAAGGAATGCAATGTTGGGCGTATAGTGTCAGATTGGCCTGTGTGGCTAGGATAGCTTGATTGTTTATTTCCTAACAGTTCACAAATCTGTTCCCACACACAGAGGCTGCACAGGCAGCTCAGCACACGGGAGGCAGGGGGTGCACAGTTCAGCCTAATGCCAATGGGAGAAGGACAAGGGAAGAAGATTTCCTCAGCAGACAAGGAAACAAACCCAGATGAGGCCATAATTATCCCTGGCAGAAGTCAGGAGATTGGTGCCACTGTTCATAAATCCAAGAGGAAGTGTTCCCAGAGCTACAATTCAAAAACTCCTGTGCCAGATCCTTGTGGCTTCAACTTCCCTTTATATAGACTCAAGGTGTTCAAACCAGTGGGTGAGAGTTGGATGACAGAGGTCTTGTAGGCATCCCTCTCTCTAACCACCAAACCTGAAACCTCCATGGCCATGTGTCCCCACAGAAGCAAAGCAATTTTTTTCAAGGAAAAAGCTGAAGGGACTAAATGAAAAACATCTTAGGTGATGTAGAGAAATCAGGAGAGCCTAAGCATGTGCAGGGAGTACACGTGAGAGCAGGGTGCCTCTAGTCCTTGCTGTAATTCCTGTGGCCTGATTTCCAGCTCTGATATATTGCATCGCGACCCAGCAAGATGGCCTGTCTGGCTTTCCTCTTAGATCCAGATTCACATGTGTCTCCTTGTGTAAACCAGGAGTGACCTGGGAGTTCCTCCCCATATTGTTTGGTACGGGCAACATGAGAATCTGGTCCTTAAGGCTCCTCATCATGCAGAGTTAAGGAAAAAACATGTGTCTCATGAGTTTTAAATGCCAGCCATTTTAAATGTGACAACCTTTTCATTTCTGCTTATCAACACCTTTCCCATCTCTTCCCGCTGTACTAAACTGGAGGAGACAAAACATCCTTCTGGACTCATCCCAGCTACAGACCTCACTTAAAATTCCTCAAATCTAGCCACAGCTGAAGATGTTTCAGGAAAATAGCACAGGCCACTATTCTTAGTCCGTAAGGCTCTCCAGATTTTCTTTCTCTGAAATCTCAAGAGGATTCCCAATTTACCTAAATTAACCTCCCCTATAAATTTCTGAAAATAGAACATCTCAAATACTCTTTGTCACTTGTTTCCACATAGAGATCAAACTGTAAACCAGCAAAGACTGAGACAAAGATATTTTTCATGGTCAGCATACAGTAAGACTCTCACAGAAAAAGATATTTGCTCATTTCCAAGACTGTCTTTTTAATGGCATTTATTTAGAAGCCCTTATTTACTGAGAAGCTTTGAGACCTTATTTAATTTATAGATCTTGTGTAGAACAGTAGCAGTGGCTCAGGCTGTGAAATGCCACTTTGTTGCTTTTTCCCACTGCTGCCCAGAGCGTGAATGCTCCTGATGGCGCCTATTTGGCTTGAGCATGTCAGACGGGGACCAGACAGGATGCTGAAGAAAGAAACTGGTGTCCTTCATTTTCAAGGCCTGGCTCATTACACAGGGTGATGAATTTGCCCTGTTTATAAATTATGCAGCTACCACTTACAGCCATACCTGACATGAGGTTGAGGAGATGTGAGCAGAACTAAAATGATTTTCCAGGCAGTTGATGTTTCAGGAAAAATATTGTATGGAAAGCTTAGAAGCCCAGATTATGCATACACAGCAAATGGCACAAGTGCAAACAGCATCCTGCTTGTTAAGCTCTTTTACACACTGGAGCCACTTGGACCAGCTAAAATATCGGGCAAAGACTGCAACAAGGGAGGAGCAGGTCAGGTGTGAATATTGATCTTTGTCTGAGGCAGCACATTCCCCAGTGTGGGACTGTGCAGCATCTGCGATGAGTTCCAGTGCACAGCATGGACTGATTTCTGCCAGAGCAGCTTCTCTGAAAGCCTCGTCTCCAGTCGGGATGCAGAGATGTGGTACAAGAAGGCAGCAGCCCAGATACTCACAGGTAAAACTGGAAACATTTCTGGCACCAATTAGGCACTTCATTATTTGCAGATCTGTAAGTACCTCTGTTGGAAATGAGTCACTGACTCACCTGCTATCATAATTAACCACTTAGAGGTCACTAAAGCAAGATCACCTTCAGAAAGGCAGTTGTCTTTCCAGGGCTCAAGTCAATGCCATGGCTGAAAGCTGGCTAGGACCGAGCCACACAGCAGAATGGTGACACTAGTGAGCACTGTGATGGCTGGCTCTCTGCAGAGAGCAGCGAGGATCTTCAGAGCTAACAGATATAAGGCAAAACTCACTAGTATTCACAATACCTGGATTAAGAATCGAGCATGAATAAAAATTCATATCAGAGGACTAGCTTGGTGAAAGCCAAGAAAAGCCAGGTTCTCATTAGCAAGGTTTACTACCTCATGAGAAAGCATTTACATGCAGCTAGGGCAGCTTTGCCCTCCTGGGTTTTGCCAAATGCCAGAGGCAGCTGCCTGTGCTGGCCCCACACCACCCCACGGCATCTGGAACCACTCAGGGCTTCCAGGCAAGTCGCCGTCCTCGGGTTCAGCTCCAGTGCAGCACGAGATCCACCTTCCCCAGGAAGGTGCGTGGGCAGAGGGGACCCCCCTGGCCTGACATCTCCCTCCTCCCCATCACAGCCACAGGAAGCACGTGTGCTTTGCAGACCCTGAGGGAACATAACAAGAATTGCTTAGGAAATGTTGGCCGCTGCACTTTCTGTCCTCATACCTTCATCAGCTGGCACGCCATGGTTAAACCTTTGGGTCTGGACAAGCTGAACCCCTCACCTTTGAACTCCTGTGATGTTCTGGTTGTGGGCCCAGATTCACTCCCACTGTGAATTACAATAATCTTATTTCCTTTACCTAATGCCATACTTCTGGTATAGGGTTGCAAGGAGAAACAAGCTCCATCTACATCTTCCCTGACACTGGTCTGTGTGCTACTGAGGAGTGGTACAAAGACTTTGGATCATTGGTCTGGGTCTCCTCCATCCCAGTGATCCCTCCTGCAGAGCAGTTCCTGGCTCTCTTGTGAGATCAGATTCTGCAGAATGTAAAGGTTGGATGTCCCATATGAGCTATCCTGTTTTCCATTTCTGTTGCCTTTCTGCACTGACACCCTTTGCAGCTGTCCTGCAGAGCTTGACCGACTAACCTTCAAAAGAATTACTACTGCTACTAAAGAAAGAGCATCTCAGAGAATACAGGGCAATGTTTAAGCTACAGACAGACATTGCCTGTGGATTTCCCCAGTACTCAGGTGGAGGCTCAACACTGGATTAGATTATACATATATCCAGGCAGCAGCAGCTCTTACTCAGTTGGTCTCTGGTTTCTGGCACTGCAGAGCTCAGCTGAGTTCAGTTGTGCTTTTCTCCCTCTGAGATGTACTGCCTGTTTTCAACACAACTCTCTAGATATTTTATTTCCCTCCCTTGCACCTCACAAATGAAGTGTTTTTCTTTTGGTTGGTGGGGAGAAAATTCTGCTGTGTGAAGCCTCATGGACTTCTACTCTTGGCATGGTGGCCAAATACCATTTACATTATTTCACATAACTTTTCAAGGAGTTTTCCAGATAGATTCTTTCAGTAAGGTAAATAAACCAGGATATTTTGTGTTGCTAGCTATTGTCCTGTAATATTAGGAGTTTTTCTCAGTGTTCCTGATCTGCTGTCTGCATTGGTCTACTCTCATACACACTTGGAGTTTGAGTCTACAGTTTCCCTTTTCCATAGAAAAGTCTGTTCCTCACCTTAGGGTCTGTATCTCTAAGGGTTTGCCTCTCTCCCAGCCTGGAATATCATACAGGTAATGCCATTTCTGCTGCCATTAGTGGTTTATCTTTTTGCTCCTCTTGGCCTTCTAAGTGAGCCAACCTTCTGAAGTTAGGAGGCAGATGCCAGTCTCAGGATGTCTATTCCCTTGTGATAGAGACATCTACACATGTAATGAACTCTATAAGGGGTCATAGCAAGGTCCTCACAGAAGAGACAACTTCTCACTGACAGGAACAGGCTCCACTGCAGACAGCCAGCATCATCATCAGGGGCTGGGTGCCTGATTGTGCCTGCCAGAGTCAGCACAAACACTGAACACCACTTGAAAATAAATCACAAGGATGGTTAAGCACGTAGACTGCACATGCACCCACTTCATCTTCCCTTGGCTGATGATATTCACTCATATGAGGAGATGCTGGAGGTTCCATGGGAATCTGAGACCACGTCCTCTATGCTGATGGTCTAACATCCAACAGCAGACTTCATCAAACCAAATTTTCCTGCAACTTTTGCAGTTAGGTTTTCCAGATGAAGAAGCCTCACAGATACCATAGTTTGGAGATGAGGAAAAAAGAGTGGGAGGCTCAGCTGCCATCACAGGAAATGTTTCCAACGGGTCTCAAAGAAGTCATCTAGCCTTCTAGTCATGTGCCAATGTAACTTCAAAGGTGCACTGTCCCACATATATTCCTCCTCTCTGGTAGCAATCCCTCCTTTTTTTCCATTATCCTCACTGCTAGAAAACCACTGTTGCTGTCAAGTTGAATGTTTAGTTTCATTGCTTCCTGTCTGCTTACATGTTTCTGGAAAAAAGATTATTTCTTTAGTTAATTTCTTTAGTAAGAACACTACCATTATGTCTGTACCAGGAACATCACTCAACGTGGTTATTCATATTTCACATGAACGGTGCAAGTTGCTGCATATTATTATATAGCAAAATAACCAGATAAGCACATTATATTGACTGTCTATGACATTTTTTATTGTTCCGATAAAAAATTAATTGGTGTTGCAATTCAGGCTTTCTCTGTGATTATTATTTGTTATTGAATAGAGGTTTTTCTTATTATTATTATTAAATCATCACCTGTACCAACTCTACCAGTTCTTCCCCTGGAAACCAATAGTTTAATGGAAAAACACATTTCAGGGACTGTCTGAAAGAACCACATCTATGGGGAGTGTTCCTTTCATTCTACCTTCATTTCTCATAAGCTCTGAAAAGTCATAACAGGAAATAAATGTAAAGGCATCTCGGGAAGCCATTTAATCCATCCTTCTGCTCCAGGGCTGAATTTGAACTGAGAATTTATAATAAATAATGGAAGGCAGCCTAGGGAATTACTTTCTTCCTGAGTCACCTAAATTTCCATTTTCTAAAAGATTCCAGTGCTTTGGTCTAGTTTACCTTACAAAATCCATTTTTCTGTCCAGAAACACTAAAATTATGCTCTTCCTTGTATTGCAGGAGTTCTTTGTTACTACAAACCTCATTGTACAACTAATATTCTGTCAAGACTATGAAAACATGCAGGTCTTACATAGCAACATCCTAAACCATGAGTGACACCACCATGTTGTTAGGAGACCAGAGATCATCAGAAAATTTCATGTAAGGGGTCTTCAGCTCATGTTGATGAATTTACATATCAAACACTTCTGTCCAATACAACTGATAGGAGTTATACACCTTCCCTCCATCAATGTATTGACCTAAAAAAAAGGAAGAGAGGAGCTAGGCAGACATATTGAAGTAAGATAATAAAAGTCACTGAAACCCAGTATCCAGGAGAAGTCTGGAAAAAAATTGAAAAGATAGAGTGAGGGAAGGAAAGATGATTAAGGATGTGATTTGACTCTGTGTGAGGAAAGGTGATGTACAGTAAAAAGCTTGACCCGTGAAAGAGATGGTTTAGGGTGTCAGACTTCATAGCCACAGTGAAGCATCTTCTTTAGGATGTGTCAAGTAACTCTCTACATCTCCTGATTTTACTGACTGGATGTCAGTGCTGGGGCTGAGTGTGATCCACTGAGGGACAGGTGTTTGAACTTTAGTCACAGGAAACTCTGTTCACATACAGAATTGTACCTATAAACAATAGATTTCCTTGGATTTCATTTCTATGAAATGGCCATGTGAAATAGTGAGAGTAACAAATCCCCTGGAGAAAACAAAACTTATGCCTACAACAGATTTTGCAACGTAGGAGGGATTGGCTGATCTCCAGGAGGCTCAAAGTACTCATCATAGACAGGAAAAAAATTCCTTCTGTTTCCAGCACTTGACCACAGATCATCATCCATGGCTGATTTCCTTAGGTCCTTCTGTGGCTCATGGGGTCCCTGTCCCCAGCCACTTTCCACCAAATCTCTCACACACAGGGCAGAGGAAAAACATCCAACTCTGGGATGCACACAGGATCCTGCAAGGACTTCAGTCTTTTTCCTGATCATTTCATGTCCCTATTTGAGATTTTGGAGGGAACAAAGAAAAGATTCTGTGCTTCCAGCAGAAGGGAAAGGGACAAGATATGGTACAAAAGTGTGAGACAGAAAACTTCTCTATTGTTTGCAAGTGTACCAGTTAATCTGGTAAAAAACTGTTTCTCCTTACTAACCTTATCTCTCATCACAAACAATTGAACTGTCATTATTACTCTACTGTAATTTATAACACCCTTTAAATTTTTTTAATCCATCTGTTCCTGTAAGGATTATAGGGCAAGCAAACTGATTATCACCTTGCCAACACTTATCATCAGGTGGCTGTGACTGTTTAGATTGCTGTCCAAAGACAACAAGAAGTACATTAACAGAGAACAAAAGGTACTGTTTTAAAAAACAACAGTTACCATTAAGCCCTCAGGATATAGATCAGATAAATCCAGTGATAATGTAGAGATCATGACCTGTGGGTTTCCCACCGGGCTCATTGCAATTTTATCTTATCATCACTGTATAACCTAATAAATCAGTGTGTGCACAAAAACACACCAGTTACCATTGCCTTTCCAAAGGCTGCTTTGCAGTGTTGATTGCTTTAACTGCACATTGCCTAATTGTTTCTGATTGGTTTAATTGGACATTCAGAGGTTGGGATTTTAAAGAACCCTGGGATGAAATGAGTTCCTGCATATGAGTTTCACCAGCTGTGTTAACAAACAGGAGGCAAAACAGATGGGTGGCAAAAACACAGAGAGCTCAAAGCACTGCAGGCTATCAATTAGCACCTCAGAATTTATGAATGCTTAAGTGAAGTGAACTTTCACGTCTCCCTAAGAGCAGAAGGAGATCATGATTATTGTGACACACCAAGCTGTACAAAAAAAAATCTGTATTGCAGAGTATAGATTTGTGTGTCCAGTCTCTCTGGGTTTTGCAGGATATTCTGCCTTCATGGCTTTGGGTCCCAAACTCAGGCATTTGATGCTGGTTTGCCAGACACTGATCTTTGCTGGTTGCAGTGAATGGATTTCAGTCTTGACTTGGAGTTATTGACGGCATCCACTGAAGAGGCAAGTCAAGAGACACAGGGGAAGCTTTCTAACTGGAGCTAAACAAAACTAAAATCAGACAGATTTGAAGGGTTTTTTGGGAAGGAGAATAAATATTTTTTATGTCCTCTTCTAGAATTTCAAGTAATTTAGAGATGGTGCTTATCTTGTTTTCTGTGTTAGTAGAAAATTTTGATGATGAAATATTGAGGAGTACATTTAGGATTACCTGATCTTGCTGTTAGCAGTAGTGAAGTAGAAACTACAATATTAAATTTAGGCATAAGGCTGTCAGAGACTAAACTTGAAGAGACCACGGAAGATATAAGGAACAAATTCATCTACTGCAATTTGAGTCCCCCACTCTACCTCATTCCTGGAATTAACAACCCATTCCTGTGACAGAAGGGTATGTTCAAATAAATAAAACCATTTTCCCTGAAATGGCTGAAGCCTGAGAAGACACTGTTTTTCCAGCTTTGCTTTATTCATTAAGCAGTGCCTTAGAGGAGGAGCAGTAGTGACAGAGAACCATAACATCTTAAACCTTTTCCCTTGAGCACATCTTCAGTGCCCTTCAGCCCAGAGACACTTCAGCAGAGTGAGGTTCAACCAGCATCTATATGCATCGAGTATCAAACACTATGCAAAAGGCAGGATTGAATCCTAAACCCTTTCTAGAAATCAAGGCTGGCCTCTGAACCAGCTCAGGTGGTTCTCTCACCAAGTCTGAAGGTCTGTGACAGAAACATTTCCAGCCTTGGCATTACATCTTGGCATTACATAACTTTTTGTATCACAGTTTTATCAATGGGCCACTGACACATTAAGTAGTTTAGGTTGACGGGACTCAAACTCATGGCTTTGCCTATAAGAAAGTACCCAAACCATCTGGCTAGGTCAGGTCCCCTATGCATTTCATCATCAGGGATCTGTGCCCTGATGCAAACAAAAACCCAGAACTCGGGGGCCTACAAAGAGAGGAATTTTTTTCCCCAGAGTGTCTGGGATGAAATATTCCACATTCAAACTGAACAGGGAAGTCCCAGGTGAGTCTTAAGCATTGCCATGCATTAAGTGACCACTGAAATGTGCATTCTTGGATTTGGCTTCTTAAGAACTTTCTCAGATCTAATCCTTCTGACCTTTTTGCTTTCCCAAAAATTATCAAGAATCCATGGGTTTTCTTACTGTAATTAAATTATCAACAAATATTTACTTTATTTGCTTAAATAAAGTTCCTGAAATCTACAGTGTGGGCAGAATACCAGCAAGAAAGAACGTAGACTAAATAAATGTGAGGGCAATGAATATCAGGATTATTAAGAGAAGCAGATGGTTAGGAACTGAATTTACTTGAATGACTTATCAAAACAAAACAACAACGAAAAAAAAAATCTCTAGAGGACTGGAATTTTTAGGGAGTTTTGACATCCCATGTTCCCAGTCAGGCAGCTGGCAGCCCAGTAAGTGCTTTTCTCACAATGTTTTGGATTGTCTTCTTCCATCTGACTGGGAAAACCAATACTGGTGGATCCTACAGAGAGGATGTTGATGCCTTTGCAGATCCTTTGGCTGCACTATTTCAAGGTTTCAGAGGAATTTGGTTCAACCAGATTATATGAGGGTATGATTAGCTGACGTTTACTTTATCAGTGCATTTGGTCCCCCAGTAATCATGTAACACATCCACCCAGTGCTCACTCCCACCACTAAAACCAGAAAACAGCTGTGTGCAGTGTCTGAAGACCCACAATCTGAATACTCTCATGTCAGACACTTTTATTACCCACTTCTTTCTAGGTTTGATGAAAAGTCTCACCTACTTACTGTGTCTCTGCATCTTACTGTGCCCAATACTGTGTCATCTTTGCTGTTTTCTTGCATTTAACACAACAGAAGACCTGACTGCTGGATAAATGAGGGCAAATTAGTGCTGAGAACAGGGAAAAAGGGAGGGGAATAATGAGAGAATGTTGGAATTGGATCCACAGAAGAGCTGCAGTCCTAGACTTAGAATAGTCCATTTATTTTTGCTTCCTTAACACAATGCTTTTCTTTGGATTTCATCTAAATTCAGGGTCTAAATAAATTCATTTAGTGAACAGATGATATAACTCAAGGTATTATTCCACTCAGCCCCAGAGCTCATTCAACCCTGAGAGCTCAATTTGAACTTCTGCAGGAGGTGGTTTGGAGCTGAGCCATCAGTTCCTCTGCTGAAGTAGCTGAGGACCGTCCTCAAGGCAGCAGCATCTGACAGGGGAGCAGAGCTGAGCATCAAAGGAGCTGCAATAGCCTGACCCACCACCACAGCTAATGGAAATTGGTGGAAAATTTGTGTCCAAGTATTTTCTCTTACAATTCTTTTCTACTTGATTGTTTGGAGATAAGGAGACCCCTATTATTAGTGAAAACTGCCTGCAGAAATACACCTGGCCCTAATTTAATGCATTTGCCTATGTCAAGAGGCACTAAGAGCCCAGTGTGGATAAGCCCAGCTATAAATAGCCAGTCACACATCCAGTTTAAATTTAGATATTTACTTGTACAACATCCCAGAATCCAACCAAATTCAGCTTAGTTGCACCCAAGCTGGAAGCATTCTGAAGGCAGGGCAGAACTCAGGAGTATTCCCAGACACCAGTGCATCAACAGGAATGTGAAGACTGTAATTTAAAAGAATAACACAAAGAGAAGCATTTGCAGATATTATTCACGTACTTAACATCTGTAAGCAAAAAGCTCCCACAAAACCTACTAATATTGCTAAATTTGGGAATTTCCCTTCACAGATGATGGATTAGCTTTAGCTGATGGATTAAGCCTCAGAGCCCTAAACCAGAAATGCCGAGGCTGGAGGTATTCCTTCTGGGCAATGTGGAAGGGGCGGGCCCTGCTCTTTGCAAGGGTTAGACTCACACCCCTCCTGTTGCAGAGACGTGAGCACAAGGCAGGTTGGATCCCCTCACCTGGCTGCAGGGACAGTCAGCAGGGCTGCAGGTGCTGCAGTCAGAGGCACTGAAGGACTGCCAGGTGATGCAATGTCAGATTTTGGCATCCATTTCATTAAAGCTCCTTCTTTACACATCAAAACAACATTGCCAGATACAGCATTGCATATCTGAGTCACCAAAAAGCATATGTATAATTTACAGTGCTTTCATTACAGTCTTCTAAGTAAATTCATGCTCATGATTAGCTTTCCTACAGATGGCTAAAGACTGGCTACTAGTCAGGGGACAAAAGCAAGATCAGCATCACTGAGACCAGTGTACAAGGTTTCCCTTGTACAATCAGCGTGTTTTACCCCTGCACAGGAGGTACCAGTTCATCACCAGCCCCTCTGTGGGGGCTGCCGACAAAGAGGCTAATCAGTCCCAAATCATGTGGCTTCCTAAAGCAGACACATGACACTGAGGCTCAGACCACCAGCTCTCTTTTCACAAGCCACAAAATGTGCATCAGAGGGGTATGATGTTCTGCTCATAAGACAGAGGTGAAAGGCTCTATATCCTATTACAGATCCCCTGGGCCAGCCAGTCTCCTTGTTTACATTTTTGTCAGAAGGAATCAAGGAGGTTTTTATGTTTGTGAATGGAAAGGCAGCAACAGGAGTGCATGTGAAGTGGTATTTCTTAGTCCCCCATCTGACTCACTGTTGGATAGCAGCCAAGGAAGGAGGGCAATTGCCAACTCTCCAGCTGTGACAACGGGGACTTGCTACACCAGGGATTTCTCTGGCACTCGATAGAAACGATGAGGAATCTCTGTTCCTGAAGCCACCTTCTAAGCTGATTGCTGCATCCTGGTGACTGTGCAGGTCCAGGCTACCACACACAGATCCAAGAGCATGTGCCTCCTGGTGGCTTCAATAAAGAGCATGTCTGTGGGGTCTACAGCATGCAAAGTGGTCCAGGTTTGGAGAACTTGACTCATCAAATTCCCTCCATGGCATTTGGAAATACATTTGTTTTTCACACTGTGATACGGGATCACTACATCCTGAGGTGCAAAAGGATGCCCAGACTCCTATTGCTACTGGAGTTACAAATACTTAAAATAACCTGTGAATGATCCTTCTGAGTAATCAATATGAGTAACTCATAGAAAAATAGCATTATTCTATAATGCTGAGTTAAATACACCAAACAGTGTTCCCAGTCTTAGAGATTCACCCATCTGTGCTGTTCAGCCAGTACACTAGTTTCTGTCAAGGTTTTGACCTGACTAATTAGCTTTTTCCAAGATGAGAAACAATCAGAGGAGCTAGCATGTGTCTGGGAGCACTGCTGACCAAGTCTGGGTGCAGATTTGTCTTTGCTTTGGGAGCCAGGAGAATCTCTTTGTCTGTCTTTTGTAAGCTCATCTGTAGATTTGGAAGATAGAAAAGTATATGTGCAACTCATTGCACACCAGCTGGCCTCAATGCCCAAGGACAGTCCCAAAAATATGTCACTCAATGGGACAGTCACAACCTCAATGTCTGACTTCAAAGACCAGTGCAGTGCTGTGGTATTTGTTGCTGCTGCAGGAAGCTTCACAGCAGCATGCACAGAACCACATCTTCTCTCATATGAGATCATCTATTTCACATGCTGCATGCAGGTGTTCTTTCTTACAGACTTTTGGGCCCATAGTTCCACTCTTCTCTCACCTCTTTGTATAAGAAGCCAACATTTTGGTACAGAACACGATGGACCATGTGTCATAGGCTGTGGTGTCCTAAGGAAAGAGGCCCTCAGACACTGTCCTCTGGATTATACTTTTCTGTTCAATTGCCTCATGGTACAACCCCAGTCCATCTGTGAGACTTATGAAGGGAAAAGTTCCTTGGGAACAAGCCAGAGGTGGGATGAACTGTTCTGGCAGGGCTGATTTGGACCTAAATACAGTGTGAGGAATTTTGTGCCTGTTGTCTGTCTGAAGCCTTTTAACCCTCTCAGCTTACCCATCACACCACAGTCATTTCCTTAAAGGAACCAATTTAAAATATACTCCCTTTGATTTGAAAAGCAAGTCCACTTATTTCAGTTCCCCTCTCAATTCTCCACGCCCCTGCCTCTTCTCACAGCTGTCCTGTTGCCTCTGCTCCATGATCTGCCTCCTCCTTTTCTTTAGCTCTTTTGCCTCCTCATCTTCATTGCTGTCACTTGTCTTCCACCACCCTGCAGAAGTCTTCTCCAGCTCCTTCCTCCCCATGTCTCAATAGCCAAAGCATTTTTTCTGTTTTGTTGTTGTAACTACTCCCTGTGGGCAGCACCACAGCACAAAGACTTCACTCTGCTGAAGCATGCAGGAGCCTTGCCACTGACTGCTGACTCTCCCAGAAGAGCCAGATTTCTCCTGAAGTTTTGATGATTTCTTTACTTTTCTGCAAGCAAGAAGGACATGTGTGCAAACCAGCTCCCCCCTAAGATTCATCAAAAGCCAAGCAGGAGCTGATAAGTGAAATGTAATTAAGATGTGATTATAGAATGAAAGTTACAGTTTAGTCCATTTCCTCTAAATCTTTCTGAGTTCTCAAGTTAACTTTGTTCATGTGTAAATAGTTTGACATGGATCCCAGACCACCTCAGTTGTTTCAGTTAGTTCATGTGAAGTTCTAGGAAAGGTACTAGAAAGGATGGCTGCAATCTGCTGCTTTGGCCCAAACATAATCTGCACCAGATTCCCCAAGTTTCCGAACTTCACAGCATCATAAATCTGTGCAATTATAAATGTAGAGGCAAGAAGTATGTAGGTTCAATGAAAACATTTGAATTAACATCATGTAATGATAAATAGATTCCCATAAAATCTACAAGAGATCTCTAGAGACTAGCTCTTAAACAATGACCAGAAAAAAATACCCTATACAGCTAAAAGCTTTCTATGCTGTATCAGGATGTTTTTGCCTTTTAAGCTATATAAATTGGATTATGACTTTGAGGTCTTACGAAAATCATGAGTGGAACTGTTTAATTGCAAAGTGTCCAAAGTCCACCTGAGAACAAATGAAGCCCTGAGACTCCTTAAAAGGAGGACTGTAAAGGTCTCTTTCTCTATATTGGCATTGGAAGACATAGTTAAATCAACTAGGAAAAAAAGCTGAGCTATTAAAATATCCTTTTGCTTATAGAAAACATTCATCTCCCTGGCTCTTTAGCCACTGCTAGGTAAAGAACTTCATCTGCTCCAGTTTAAGTGGATGGCTAGGTCCTGATTGACTTAAATGGGGAAATGGCTGGGCCACAAATGCAGAACAGGAGGAAGCTGATTGAAAATGGCTTCATATTTCTGTCAGAGCAAAGGAAAATATCTGTAAACAATTTCCTTCTAAGGCCTTTCAGAACTAAAGTCATTAATGGAAAGCAACTGGCAGAAAAGCAGCAACCAACCCACTGAATGGAGAAAAATAAATAGAACATTTACACAACCATCTTCCAGGGCAGCCAGTGTCTTTCTCACACCTATATTTACTTTTTATTGCTATCTAAATGTGAATACATTGAACAAATGCAATTTTTTGCTTATTTCTATACCATCACCTTTTCTACCTTCTTTTCCAGCATCACTAAGCCTGCACAACATGTAATAAGGAACTTAGTAAGCTTTGATTGTTTTGGCAATTATTTCATTTTATATTGTTCTGTTGTGTCTGTTAAAGAATTGAGGTACAATGAGTGTGTAAGCATAAATATTAATTGCAAACACATTCTGTTTTTCCTGCAATGTGTAAATGAATGAAGAAAAGATAGTGCTTAAAAGCAAAGCAGTCCTTTCTTCTGCAAAAGAAAAATCCTAATGTTCTTATCTTTCCTGTTCTTATCTGGTACAGAGCACTTTCAATCCATCAAGACAGTACTCTTCTTGTCTAATCGAACTGCTGAGAGATAAGAGGTTTTAGGGCTTCCTGACCATTGTTTGAACCTTTTTCTTCCTTGCTCAAAGAGGAAAGTCTTGAAAGTCTCTAAAGCTCCAACTGTAACTAATTAGGGAATCTGAGGAATATTCAGTTCAGTGCAGAGGTTAACTGAAAAGGAAAACTTCAAACCACTACAGAGATGACCTTAATGGGAGATTCAGAGTTGAATTAAAGCTATAGTAAGATAGTCACTAGAGATTCAAGCTTCTTTTCTTCTTACTTGGAAAAGTTCAATAGCCCACTCTTAACCATATAAAGAAAAAACCTCCAAACCTTAAAAGGGTTGCCCATTTGTTATCTATTTTTATCTAAGTATTGAGCCATTTTAAGGGAGATGAGCAAATGGCTGGGCAATTAGCTGAGTTAGTTGTGTAGTCTTACAGCTTGTACCCAAACCAGGAAAGACCCTGAGTGCAAAGGAAAAATTAACTCTGTTTTTTAAATAACTGTAACTATCTCTTAGAATTTAAATTAAATGCCTCTTATGGCATAATATGACATTCCAGAAAGGGAACATTACATTTGCTGACTTTACTCCTTTCTATTTTAATATTATTTGGTTATGTGAGAAGTAATTTTAAATTTTAAGCAAAAGCATGGTTGGCAAAGACCAAAAGACAGCGAACAACAGATTCCAGATAGTTGCATGGTTTTGTTTTATCCCAACTGACTTTCCTTGTAGTATTGACTCAACAGACTAGCATTTAATTAGGGAACCTTTTAAAATTATCACTTCTCCCTGGATTTAATGGAAAATTAAAGAGGGAACACTTCTGAGAATTTAGTTTCCTGCTTTTAAAATTAAATTTTTTCTTGTCCTGTAGAATTTAAAAATGTCATCAGGCTTTTACTGTCTGCAGTCTGTTATGAATCACATAAAACTCATTAAATACGGCATTTTTCATCATGTGGCTCTTGTCGTGTATATTGGTGAAATCATTACAAATGTGTTTCAATAAATCACCAGATCAACTGCCATAGAAAAGCCAACAGGAAACTTAAATATAACCCTTCTTTCATGGTTTCCCACAGTAATGCGACTGTCTCAAACTCTAGGCAATTTATTTATAGTCCTTTTTTAATAGTAGCTACTTAGTTGAATTTCCGCCTTCATATTTGGGTTGTTTCATCTAGACATGAGTATCAGTCCCAGCCTGATTGTTTGGACTCAACTCTAATTTCTCCCAGATTGTCCAAGGAGAGTGTACATTACAGAACTTTTAGCTAAAAAGAAACACACACCAAAAACTGCAGCCCAATAACCTGCACTGAGGCAGGATCAAGCACACTAAATCCTCCTCAGTAGAGGGTCGTCTGCTTGTTCTTGAAAACATTCACTGAAAAGTTTTTCACACATAACTTGCCAGCCAGTCTTTCAGAGCCCTTATGTAGGTAAAGGTTTTTTTCTTTTCCAGTATTCTGTTCCTTGGTTATGAACAGACTTGTTCTCTCCCCTACTGAACATGGGACACAATGGTTTCCTGTCCTCCCTGTAGCAATATTAACATAAAAGAAGCATGCCATGTTTTTCTCAAACTTCTTTTTTTAGGTACCCTTCAGACTTTCCATATATGTGCTTTTCATCCCTTATCACTGAGGCACCAGGCTTGACCTTCACCAGCTTAGCTACATTATCTGAACCTTGCTATGACACTCCTAACACTCCTGAAATACCTCCCTGATGAAGGTTGCTCAGCCTGGAGAAGAGAGGGCTCTGGGGAGACCTTATTGTAAACTTTCAATATATAGAGGGGGCTTATATGAAAGGCAGAGACAGGCATTTACCAAGGCCTGTTGTGACAGGACAAAGGGTAATGGTTTTAAACTGAAAGGGGGCAGGTTTATGTTGGACATGAAGAAATTCTTTGCTGTGAGGTTGGTGAGGCACTGAAATCGGTTGCTCAGGGAAGCTGTGGGTACCCTGTCATTGGGAGTGTTCTAGACCAGGCTGCATGGGGCTCTAAGCAACCTGGTCTAGTGCAAGATGTCCCTGGCCATGGCAGGGTGGGGGTACACTAGATGACCTTTGAAGGTCCCTTCCAACTCAAAACATCCTGTGATTCTAATGAAAACTAAGTATCAAACAGAAAGAAATAGCTAGAAAAGAATGGTGTTGGTTCACAAGCAAATGACATTTTATAGTCTTATTTTATTTTAGCTCTGTTATAATCTCCAAATTCACTTTGCTGTACTGCTTTCACTGCCAATTACTCCAGCCCTGCATTTGTGGGTTTGATCCTCACCTCAAATTGTTCCTATCACACTTGTTCTTAGAGAATTTCCACCCATCTCTTTTGAGTCACCTACCCAATTTGAGAGACTTTTTATTCCCACAAAGCTCGCTGGGCTGTCACTGCCAAAACTGATGGGGTCCACTCATACTGACAAACCATGGTTCAAAGTCACTGGTGCATCCCACGGGGACTGCAGATGTTCAGCTTGCTGCAGTATTGGTCACTTATTTATGTGCTATTCCCTTTCACCTGTACCAGAAGGAGTATGCAGGAGTTTCTTTCTTCTACAGCAGGGGAAACACTCCATAGCCTCAATTTTGCTGATCCAGTATAAAACATTCAGGCTGATGCTGAATATTTTAAGGGTCGGGAAATGAAGACCTTATTGCATTAAGTGTACAAGGCGTCTAGACCTTTAGAAAATGTTTAGAGAAACATTTTGCCTGCAGAAGCTGATCATAGACACCAAAGGACTTCTTTAGTTGGAAAAAGATTGAGACATAAAAGGAAGGAGATTTGGTTTTACTAGGCATTTAAACTGTCCTTTTAATAATAAAAAACAGTTGTCTTCAAGACGGGATAACTTTTAAATATAAAAAAATAACATACCACAGGGAGCTGAAAGGAAAAACAAATTTAATTATGTATTCAAGACCATCCAAACCACCCACCCACATAATTAGTATTTGCTGGCTACACAGACACTCTCGTTGCCATGGCTTAGCCAATGGTCTTTGTTTGAAAAGTAAACACCTTTGTTAAAAAATAAAAATATTACTTGAAGTGAATAATCAAACTGCTTTGGCAACATCCTGCTCCCTCTGAAATCAGCGGGCTACTTTCAGCAGGATGGGTGTTAAATTTTTGCTTGTCTGATTAACAAAAGCTGGGGTAGCTGCAGGGAGGATGTCGGGAGCTGCGCTGAGCTGACAGCTGGGCGTGCTGAGGAAGAGCAGCCACGGCTGCCGAGGGGGCAGAGGGAGGAAGAGTAAAGGTTAAGTCAGAGGTGGCAGGACTGCCAGGCGTGGGCTGTCACAGCCACTGTATTCCTCTTGGTGAATTAAATGCTGAATTTAGTTTTACAGACCGTCAGCCTCCAGTGCCTGGGAGTTTTCACTGGCATTTCTTGGTTTTTTAATATAGGTGTAGCTCTTAAGAGCTGACTGTTATTGTCATTGTCATAAGCCATTTTATCAATGGGCTTAAAAGCAAACTGCCTCCAGTGCAGTGTGGCAGATGCATATGGCAAAGCAGCCATAAATCACTTTGGCTTGAGCAAAATGCTGATTAATATTCAGTCTGTGTGTCATCATACGTGGCTGAGCCTGCTGGTACTTCAAAATTACAGACACTGAGAGGCTTAAGATTTCAATGAGCAGAAGAATGAATCTAACAGGGCTGTGCGAAAAAGCCTTTCCAAATACCCCAAAATGAGGGTTCTCACCCTTCTGCAGTCAGCAAAGTTTGAGAATTATAAGGGAGGGCTTTGGTAAGTGGGAAAAGATGGGTCAGTGCTGCAAGAGAGTGGAAATATTGCCTTTTTATCTATATATGTTTTATCTGTGAAGGTATATATTTTTTGTAGCATGTTTTTAATAACTGGAAACTAGAACTGATGGCAACTGATACCAGTTTGGTCCTCAAAAAGGTGGATGCTTTGTTATGGTGCACACAGACTAAAGTTTTTTGGAGCAGGCATTTGGACCAATGCCAAGGGCCATTATCTGCAACAATTTCTGAGAGAATGCTGATTTCAATTTGTCATAGACATTCCTTGGTAGCTGATATATCCTTGTAGACAAGAAAATATCAAAAGTGACAAAAACCATCTTGGAAACTACCATTTATAGAGCCATGGTTTGCAAAAGCAGGAAACACAAGAGTGCTGGGATTTGGGAAGTGTGAGATTTTGGAGGTTTGTGAGGATGCTGCACCAGATGAAAGGCAAAAGTAGTAACAACAACAACAACAACAACAACAAAAATCTTGCAATGGCAGGCATTCAAAACCCTCATGCTGAGAGAAAGAGACATCAAGTCCATCTGAAAACTAATGAAGGGAGATGGATGCCAGCAAAAATAATTACTTTGTGGAGACAGAGACAAATTTTTGGAAAGAAACTGACAGGCTACTGGAAGAACCATCCATTTTAACTTGTCATGGCAACAGAGTCCAAAATAAATGTCGATGCAAACAAATGAATAAATTAAAAATAAAAAGCTCTTTACAAATCTAATTGCTTGGGAAGAGCCAGGGAAAGGGAAAGCATGTACTAGAAACAGCACCCTTGCAGCCCTGTATTCCTAAAGATGCAGGGGGCCAACTCCAGACTGACACAGCAGTGCCATACTCAAAATGCATGGCAATTCATTAGGATGTAGTCATTTCAGTGAGAAAGAAACACCAAGAAATATGGAACAGAGTAGAACTAAGGTGAACTGGTAGCTCTGTATGCCTGTCTTGAGTAATCATTCAAATGGCTGCTTCAGAAGAGCCTAGAAGAATTAAGGGTGTTGAAAAATATCTTGAAATAAATGAAAGCCATTAGCCACTGCAGCACAGCTTTGCAAATGACACAAGGCAATGACTGAGCTAAGAGAAATACTGCAGAATTAATGTGTCCACGATGGTCAAATGTCTTCCAGAAGCCTAAGCCAAGTCAAATGGAGAGATATGCTGCCTTCTTCTTGTTTTTCTCTTTCCCATTCAGGCACATGTGCTCTATTTTCAGCAGTTTTAAGTTTCCATGTTGCCACAGCTCCTGATAAAAGTGAGCTGAAGAGTGAGGAGCACTTTCAAGGAAAGACCTTTTTGTCTTTGCCTGAATGAATTTGCAAAGGTCTTGGGAGCACTGCTCAAGCAGGAAGCCCGTGTTCTACTGACCTCCAGAGAGCTCACTTTACGTTACTAAGGGATTTTGTTCAATTCAGTTGCTTATTTGAAAGTTTTTAATTACTTGCCAAAATCCTTCTGAGGTTTATGCATGGTTTGTTTTACCAGGAAACCAGGGTTTAATCCGCAGACATCTATTTTTATCCCCTAAAATCAGATATTTACTTGTTTGAAAGAGAGAGGGACATTTCACATGAGAGATCTGAACAAATATCTTAAGAGCCTGCTGTCATGGTCCATGCACAATTAGACAAAGATTCCCTGGGGGATAAGTGAACATCAGTCTGACCCTGTTAAATTCAACTTTTGCATTCATTCAGTTTATGCAATGAAGATGTGAGTATCTTGGTCAAAAGTGAATTAAAGTGCTTTGAAACAGCTGGGGTCATCTCATATTTTACTAGGCATTCAACCTTGTATAGAACCAGGAGAGCAATGCTAATATTGTTGGTTTATTTTTTAAATCCTTGTAAATACAGATATACTATTTTCTGGGAAAACAAACCCAACACAAACAAAAGCCCATACAACAGGCTACAATAAAGATTTCTGGTTCTATATTGAGGTATTAAAATCAATTGATATTAATATTAATTGCAAACATAGCTCCTGGATATTCTTCTAAGAGCTTTGTGGACCTGGTGAGGAATTTTTATGCCTTGATAGCATAATAACCTTTTTTTTTTCTTGTAATTCATAAGTGAGTCTGAGTAGGAAAAATGCCATCTCACGACACAGCACTGGAGAACTGATCAGGTCATTTAATCCAGAGACTATTTTTGCAGTAATTTTCCATATGATTTTTCATTCTGGGAACATCTGAGAGTAACTGTATGCTTTTCATACCAGGAAACCATAAATGAAGAAGGCACTTGCCCAGACTGTTATGTGTTATGATAAGGAATAGTCAGAATGTGCCTCACGTTCATATGGACACAGTGTACGAGGGATGTTGGCACAGAGCACCAGATTTGCCCTCTGTGTATCTAAAATGCCCCCTCGCAAATGAATGTGGAACCATAAGGTTTCAAAGACAAAAAGACTTCTCAAACATTCTAGTTTCTCTCCATGCCAATACAAGATTGCTTTTTGATGTACTGTCACATGTGGGTCGTTGGTTTTTTCCTTCCCTCATTTGGTCTTTCTTCACATGTATGTTAAATATTTAATTAGCAGCAAGAAGCCTGTGTAGCACAGCACTGTGGTACTGGAATGCAGCAGAAGCAACTCTGAATTTCCTGACTCTGCTGAAAGGAGCCCAGCTGGTCAGTTCCTCCTGTCCTCTTCCTCCCCCTTCTCAAATCCAACCAGAAGATTCGGTCTTCACATGCCAAGATTTTTGTCTGTGAGCACACACAGGTTTCCAAGTAAAGCAGTGCCAAGCAGAGACCGCTGCAATTAATACAATTAACAGAAATCCAGCAGAGTGCTGACTCCCAGCCTGACTCAAAGCCAATCTGTCCTTTCAGGAAAGGTCACCCCAGCTCCAGATGCAGCCGAGCCGTGCACATGCTCCTGGGGTTTGCCCTGCCACAGACAGCGTGGCTCACATTTCTGGATGCTGTGTGTGCCACGAGCAGGCTCACACTGGGAGATTGCACAGGGCAATCAATACCTTCCAGCGCCAGACCAGAGCTCTTCCAGCAGCTGCGGTGGCAACGCCAGCAGCGATCCTGTGTGTGAATGGGGAGTTCGGTCTTGCCGGGAAGCAGGAACCACCATGGGAATTACAAGGAGGGGCAGCATATCTCAACAGGAAAGTCATCCAGGAAGCCTCATTTCCAAGAACCAGCTGGTAAACAGTTTAGAGCACCCTGTTCACATCTGTAACACTCAGCAATTAATGAGGCACTCATGTACCTATAAAATAACCAATTCAGTCCTGTTTATTTGTATCACTGATTGAGCACTCTGACACTGGTTTTGAAGAGGGAAAACTAGACTGAGCCCCATACACAAAATTAGGGAGTGCTGGCACTGTAAAGTGGCCTATCTCTCCTGCTTAACAAGCAGTGGTTATGGTTTTAATTTAATGTTAAAGGTGTTGGGAGTGGCCATTAATAGCCTGAAATACCCTAATCTATAAGACTGCTTAGGATTATACTGTAAAGTTAGTTTAGAGCTGCCAAAATATTTGTCATACAAGCAATACAGAACCTCAGAGACCTTCCCCACCAGTTCTCCCGAGCCACGAGCCACGTGCACAGAGGTGAGCACAGCTCCCACCCAAAGCACAACCCTGCACTGGGAAACCCTGCTCAGACTTGACTTCATTTCAGACTGAAATGAAGTTTGCTTTTCCGCGCTGCCCCGAAACTCTTGCAGTGTAGAGACAGGCAACCTTCGGCAGGGTCCACGTAAGAAGAATACAGCTGCTCTTTTCTAACGGGAGGAAGAAGGAGGCTTTTATGGCTGTCCCTGAAGAGAGCCCTCTTACAATGCTCCGCAGTGTCTAAACAGACCTACGTGCTCTGATCCCACTTGGCAATAATGAAGGACTTGTATTCCTCCGGCTTCGGGGACCAGCTCGCTCGCCGGGCTGCAGATGCCGGCTCCGGTTACAGCGGCGACGCGTTAAAAACCTGTGACATTTAAGCGGGGATGAAAATTAAAATTGTCTTTAGCCATTGTCCGTATATTTACCCTTTGCTTTGCTCTGTTTCCATNCGCACACCGCACCCCCGGTTCCCCCATCCCCGCACACCGCACCCTCTGCTCCCCCCGCACTCCTCACCCGGGCCCCGAGAGCGGCCCCGCGCCGAGCCGAACTGAGTGCACCGGGTACTGAGGATACACCCTGAGCAAAGCACTTGCTCCGAGTACTGCCAGACAGCGAGGGGGTTTGCGTTGCACCCTCAAGTCACAGAATCATGGAATGGTTTGGGTTGGAAGGGATCTTCAAAGCTCATCCAGTTCCATTCTCCCCTGCCACAGACAAAGACATCTTCTACTAGACCAGGCTGCTCATATCTCTGTCCCACCTGACCATGAACACTTCCAGGGATGGGACATCCACAACTTCTCTGGCAACATGTTGCACTGTGTCATCACCCTCTGAGTCAAGAATTTCTTCCTATTATCTAATCTAAACTTATCCTCTTTCAGTTTAAAGTCATTAACATTTGTCCTATTACCACATGCCCTTGGTACTGGGTACCAGTGCTATATGATCTTGGTACCAGTGCTATGTGATTGGAGCTGTGTTCCAACCCTCTGACCATCTTTGTAGTCCTCCTCTGCACTCACTCCAACAGGTCCTTGTATTCCTTATGTTGGGAGCCCCAGAGCTGGATGTGGTACCCCAGCAGGGTCTAACAAGGGGGGAGCAGAGGGATAGAAATCCCCTCCTTCAGCCTGCTGGCCACAATGCTTTTGATGCAGCCCAGGGCACAGTTGGCTTTCTGGGCTTCCAAGAGCACATTACCAGGTCATGGTGAGCTTCATCCACCAGCACCCCCAAGTCCTTCTCCTTAGGGCTGCTCTCAATCCATTCCCTGCCCAGCCTGTATTTGTACTTGGGATTGCCCTGACCCAGGGGCAGCACCTTGCACTTGGCCTTTTTGAACTTCATGGGTTCCCACAGGCCCACCACTCAAGGGTTTCTCTTTTCCCAGGGCAATTTCTGTGAGATTTAGTAATTTTGTACCTAGTGATTATTTACTGTTATTTTTCATCTGTGGCTGTTTTGCTTGTTAGTAAACAGGTTTTTTTTTTTTCACTTACATCTACCCGTATTTAATTCCTCCTTATTGTTGGAAAGGGATTGGTTAAAACTATAAGAGGTGGCAACTCATTCCATAGTGTCTACCTCTTAAATTGTCTTAAACAAAGACACTCCAGTGGGCCAAATTAAAGAAAAGCTGTTGCTTGACTTAGATCTGTCATCAGCCTTTGCCCTGAATATTTGATGAACTCCAGGGAATTTCCACCTCTCTGAGGACAAACACAGCAATTAGTCAAGACCAACAGAGTATGGAAGCTGCTCCCCCATTATCTGTCTACATCCCATCAGGTATTTTATTGTAGCATCATAAAGGATAATATGTGGTTGCTATGACTTAGAAGTTAAACTTAATAGATATGTTAGAGAAATGACTGTGAAACAAAGAAAAAGCCTTTCTTCAAAATAGGAATTGCAATTTTCAGAACTTTTTAGCATTAGTCATTTTCAAATTACTAATTAAGCTACAATTTTACAACTTTGTTATTATAAATTCTTAGCAAAATTTAGTTGGAAGAGACCTCAGGAGATCATCTAGGCCAGTACCTTCTCCAAAGCAGAGTTAACTTCCAGGCTCTGTCACATTGTCCAGGACATGACATCCAGGACACATCTGCAAACTCCAAGGGTGAGACTCCCAGGGCAACTGCTCCAGTGATGAGCCAGGCCCTTGTTGAGGGCCTTGTTGGGTAGAGACTAATCTAGGTTTGGAGCATGTTTCAGAAATTTTTTGGTTTAGATGATACTCTTTGCTCCAAACATAAAAGTACTCTTCAAGAGCATTGTTCTATGGTTTCACATGCATTTCAAATTAACACCTTGTCAGCTTGTATTTTAGTGGAGGGATATAGTGTAAGGGTATGAGGAACAGAGTATTTTCACTATTATTTTTCAAGCGGGGATCTAAAAGAGGTATATTTGATAGTTGTGAATAGATCCAGAGCCCTTTATTACCCAGAAGTCTTGTACAACTTAGAAGTGCCAGCAGTAATTTATTATGTCTATATTTAAACAATAAGAAGATATTCAAATTGCATAGAAAGCCTTTGACCTTCCTTCGAATAAATCAGTTTTCTTTTTTTCTCAAACAGCAAGAAATTTTTCTTCAGGACATGATAAAGGAGGGAATAAAGTTAACTGAAGCTAAAAATAAGTTTTATTAGTGGATCCAATGTCTTTTCCTAAAGTTTGAGGAAAAAAAAGCACACGGCATTCACAGCTCTGCAATTTATATGGTCATACATGAATGTAGACATCCCGAGGACCACACAAATTTTTTGCCAAATCATGATCCCATTTTTGCTTCTGCAGTCATATCTGATGAACATGCTGGTATCCCATATCAAGCTCATTGACTTGCTGTACATGTGCTTTCAGGAAATTGTTCTGGTGATGGCATTACAGATCTATATTTAGGTCTTCTAGACACGGATGAGGGAAAACTCTTGAATTTCATAAAACATCAACCCTATATCCAGGGCTTAAAGAGAGATTGATGGAAAAAGCAATACAATTTCAGAAAAAAACCAATGCAGGACCAAGGCAGTAATTGTGCACCTGTACCCAGCACTGGTGAGGCCACACCTTGAATCCCATTGTCCTGTTCTGGGTCCCTCACTAGAAGAAGGACATTGAGGGGCTGGGGCAAGTCCACAGAACAGCAACAAAACTGGTGAAGGGTCTGGAGCAGAGGTCCTACAAGGAGTGGCTGAGGGAGCTGGGGGTGTTTGTCCTGGAGAATGGGAGGCTCAAGTGAGACCTTGTCACTCTCTACAACTCCCTGAAGGGAGGCTGTAGCCAGGTGGGGGTCGGTCTCTTCTGCCAGGTAACTAGGGACAGGACAAGAGAAAATAGTTTCAAGTTGTGTCAGGGGAGGTTTAGATTAGGTATTGGGAATAATGTTTTCATTGTTATGATGGCGAGGCACTGGGACAGGCTGCTCAGGGCAGTGGCAGAGTCAATGTCCCTGGAGCTGTTTAAAAGACACGTAGGTGTGGCACTAGTGAACATGGTTTAGTGGTGGACTTGGCAGTGCTGAGTTAGGAGCTGGAATGAATTATCTTAAAGGTGTTTGGAACCCCAAACAATGCCATGATTCTATATTTTGAAGATGGTCAGTAAGTCTTAGTTTTGGGACAGGATAACCCCCACAATTGTCATGTGTACTCCGTGAAAATTTATGTTGGGAAAGAAAGACAGATATACTCAGGCACACCAGGGTAGTCCAAAAAGTCTTTTGGCTCTTGTGTTCAGGAGAAGGGAGAAGAACTTCAGCATTTTCTGCCACTTTTCCAGTCAGGAAATATCTATCCAAGCTATTTCTTATCCATGCAAGGCTGCACTGCCCATGACTGGGGCTAAACCTACCTCTGTTTAGACACTGCTGGCAGTCACAGACCAGGGCACTGTAAGAACAGTCTGCCAGGAGTATTTAAGGGTAGAATTTCCCAAAGAAAAGGTGCTTCCTCAATGAACAAAGCAGAAAGAGACCAAGACAAATAAGCCAGACAGCACGTCCAGCATTGTGGCCCGTGTGAGCACCTTGCCAGAGACGCAGCCGGATGTGGCCTGCCTGTCTGTGTGCCTCCAGACCAGAGCACCTGTTTCTCAAGAGAGCCTCAAGCTTTTTCTTTTTTTGACATTTTTGTTCCTTAGGCCTCCTGCCATTTGTCTGAAGCTAAAAGACTCCTCTGCCTTGTCTGTATATGTGATGGAAACAGATGAGTCCCAAGGGAGAGTAGAGTGACCTTTGCACTTCAGCAGCTTGACAGAAGTGCAGCAGAGCCCTTCAGATTCTCATCCAGAGTCTGGAGGAACCCTAGGATGTTGACAAGGTTCACAGGGGTTTCCTTTCAAGTTCTGCTTTCTGCAAAAAGAAAGTGCTGGTTATCAGATTGAAAAAAAATAAATGACACTCCCCATTTGCTGGCAACATGCAATAGACAGATTAATAATTCACTGACATGTTTTTCCTTCTTTATTTTCTTCCTTTCTACTTATTCCTCAAACTTGGACAAAGAGAGATGAAATCAAAGAGAGATGAAAAAATTGTCTGACTGTATTTCTTTACAAATGACTTGTTAAAAAGCAAGATGTTTCTTGGAAAGTCCCAAAGATGATACAAAAGTCCACAGCTGGTTAGGAAATTGGAGGGAAATTGCAGTAAATTCACTATAGTTTTATTCCATATGGGATTCTTTTCTCCTTAGGTATTAAATATACTTCTGAAAAACTCCCGTTTCCTTAAGCTCATGGTCATTCCTGCAAATTCAGGGCCATATTTTTAAAACTGATGACCAAAATGTCAGAAATATATCAGTAGAGTTAAAAAAAGTTACTCCAAAACCTCACTGTTCACACCCTATTTATTCTGTCATGAAGCATAATAAGTGCACTAAATTATACATGGAATAATTTTGGAAGAAGTTGTGAGGGACTTGATTCAATGGACACCGTCATGATTTTCATGGAGAGTTGGTCACATCCCTTTCTCAAATGTTCAATGAAAAAAACTAAAGCAGAGGGTTTAGGGGGGTTCTGGGCTATCAGGAGGTGGTCTATGTAACAAAAACAGCTGAAGGGAAGATAGAGCAGAGCTCAGATTATTCCTTAATTGGAAGAAGTCATGGCTGAACCCAAGATGCTCCTGTATAGGTCCTCAAATATTTGTGGAAACTGACAGAAGTCAGTCTTACAAATAGGAGAATGTGTTTAATCACCTTCGAAGCTCTTGGAGTTGAGGTCTCCTAAAACTGATCCTCCAATCCTGATCCTCACATTAGAGACCCCTATGACAAGTAGCCTTGAAATAATATATAAAGCTGAATTTTATGGCCATTCATTTATGAATTACCAGCAGAGTGACAAATAGTGATGGAGAAAGTGTTCCCATTAGTGGTAATGCAGGTCAGGATTATCTTCTGTATTTGCAGCTTCTCTCTAATTCCTGGGTGAACTAACAGGATATTTATTCAATACACTGAAGTGTGGCTACTGTATCATGCACTAGATAAACATTTATCTACATGGTGCAGTTTTTCCTCCCGTTGGTCTTCTGCACTAGAGGAGGAGGGGAAGGAGACAGACTCTGAGTGAATATGAGCAAATCTGTGGCAGGTAAGAATCCAAGAGCACGGGAGGAGACAACACAGGGGTAGAAGCTGCAATGAAGAATTACCATGTGAAGCCTCAAGCTGTACTGAGTTTAGCTGGCATTCAGGCCACACAGACACAGACAGCTCAGGGAAGCCCTTCAGCTCCTCCAGAAATTACAGTGGTCAGATCTTGTCAACAGCTTAATAGGAAATCCTGCCTGGAGTGGAAATTCACTTTGCATTTGTTGGGAAGTCTGACAGAGCAGAGATAAGGTGCTTTTACCATGAGGCAGCAGCTGGGCCAAGGCTGGACAAAAACAATGTTCCTGTTTCTACAACAAAGAGATCTTTGGGACACTTTGGAGGACACTTCCTATGATATCAATGAAAGTCAATACAACTTTTCTTATTTAAAAACCAGACATCTCCGTTGAGCTTTAGGAAGCCAAAAGTAGCTGTTAACAACCAGGGTCACAAAAAGAAGGTCCTACTTTTTCCTGTTGCTAAGCAGTTATGGGCTTTGTCTCAGCATCACCCATCCCTTCGTCCTGTTCCACCTGAATTCACGCCAAGAAAAGAACCAAAAATAACTATCTGGTGAGAACTTACTATACAGAAAATAGGTCAGAGGTACTTGGATTTCTGCATTTCTAATCTAATTTCTGTTAAGCCACAAAATGGACTTGCCCTTCAGTTGCAGTTGTGGGCCAAGTGATGACAGATGCTGTACAAATGGATTGAAAAGAACAATCCCTAACCAGCAGCAGCACTACCCTTCCCAAAGTAAGACTGAATAAAGGGCAAGAAAGAACAACTGGGTACAGGTAAATTGCAACAACAGCAAGACCTTCACACCACTCTGCTGAAGGTGACATGGCCACCTTCTCCTATCTGTGCAATTATATTCAAGATTTAGGGAGTTTGTTGGTTTGGGTTCGCAGGAGGGCTGTCTGATTTGGAGGAGATGAGACTGAGACCAAGCTGTCTGCAATTTTAAAATTCAGCCTAATCAAACATAGTATGGGGATTTTTTGGAAGCAGGAGAAATATTAAGTAATTTTAGAAACAGATTTCAACAGCTTTCTTGGCAGTTCTTTTCACCTTACTTTGGAGAAAAAGCACAAAATTATGAGAGAAAATTATAACCTTAGAGGTGGGCAGTGAAAGATGTTTATTTTCACTTATGCAATGAATAGATAGAAGTAAAAATGTCCTGTGAGAGGAGTGATGAAGCAATGTTCTAGAAAGCCCAGGCTCTCTTTTGTCTAGTCCTGGGTGGTAGAAAAGTGATTTGCAGAGGTACAAACCATTGGTTTATTCTAGACAATTGGTTTATTCTGTGTTTATTCTAGCTGTCTAGATAGACAGCTCGTTTACTCTTGAGGAACAGCTGTTCTATATAAAATGTTATGAATTATGTCCTCTGGAAAAGGTTGGCAACCTTTGGAAAAGGCAGGCAAGTGGCATCAAGAGACCTCTGAGGTTGTGGTAAAGAGGGGTACTGGGGTACCACATGGACCAAAACAGGGTAGATAGTGAAGGGAAGGGAAATGAGAGAGTGTGGGGAGCACAGGTGTGGGTTAGCAGAGGTCTGGGAAACTTGCAAATTTCACAACAAAAGGTGGGAGAGACATGAACTCTAATTTTGATAAACTGAGCACAGTAGTAATTAATCCCTCTGACAGGATCTGGGACCTTTAGTTTGTACTTCTGGGAGTGTTTGGAAATTTCTCAGTGTTTCAGCACACAACAGGTATCAGATCACAAAACTGTTCATAACAGATCCAGTTGAAGCTTGAGGGAAAATAAACAGACTCCAGAAAAGTAAGAAAAAAATCTAAACCATTACAGTAGTTTGAAGGTATTTGGAACAAATGAACCATTGGACCAGAGCTGAGGTATTAAAATATTCATGGTAAATACATTCAAAAGACACTATGCTGGTGCTGCCCTGTATCAAACATATCTAATAGCTGGCATATCTTTAAGACACTGCACAGCTATGACAGAGAATTTCTTTGATGAGCAGCTGAAAAACTGAGAACTCCAACATGGGGTGCTTCAACAGCAACATAGCAGAGAGGACTGGTGTAACTTAACACTGACCTTTTTTTACACCTTCTTACACTGAAAAATCCAACATAAAATACCACAAAGTGTCAAAAGATTGTTTGGCAAGTTGGCTTCAAGATGAAGAAAACAGCTTGGTTTGACTGAAGCTTGTCAAATATTTCAGCAGTCCTTTTAAGAGAATGTGGAGGCTGTGTTTTCTGTGCAGTTTGTCACTCGTCAGTGCATAGCAACATATGGAGAGTTAAGGCAGGATCAGTTGTGACACACTAATTTCTGCTTTTAAGAGGATGTTATTGGCCTGCCTCTGGTGGTGATTTGGACAGAAGCAACAAAGCAGCAATGAGGCAATACCATAAACCCCCTAATTTTCCTACTAGGAGAAAAATGACTAGACCACATGAAAAAATACTCAGTTTCTATCTCTTTCGTCTCACAAACAGAAAGGAGTTTTTCATGGCCATAATATGATCCCTACTGGCCATGTATCTGCTTTACACAATCAGCAAGGAGCTCAACACGTGGACTTTGTTATCTGAGGACAGCTCTTCACCTCCAGAGGCTGTGAGCAATTCCCAGTGAAGCCAAATGGTCCAGATTTCATCCCAACATGTTATCTGCCTATCTGTCTTTCTCCACCCATTGGAGAGACCCAGATGAGTCTGACTGGTCTGAAAATGCACCACTGCCTGCTCTTAGCAGTACTTCTTTCTCTCAGGATGAGTGACTCTCCTGGAAGTATTTATGTACTGACTATTGAATGAACAATGTCAGTATTCTAATTCTAATCTGTTGATTAGAAGCCTAACTTTTAAACAGAATTGAAAAAGGTGATGTGATTTCTAAGACTCATTAGGTCTTCTGGGCGTGAAACTGCCTGGAGACATCTTGTAACAAGCTTGTGTGAGAATCACCTAGCTTTTGACCACAAAGACTTGAAACTGGTAGAATAGATCTGTTGGATAGACAAACAACAAGATCAAACTTATTTGATCAAGATCAAACAAGATCAAACTTCCCAATATTGGGAAATTCCACGTTTTATTGCATAAAATGTTCCTTCCACGTGACTTTGTTGCTAATTGCTATGCACGTATCTTGAATGGTCCTGGCTCAGGATAGCTGATCCCATGCAGGCAGAAGGATGAGTGTGTAGCATACTGAGATGTCATTTTAGTCCATCCTTCCAAGGGAACAAGTCTTGTTTAATCATACTCTGTGTGTGTCTGTCCCCACAGCTAATTTTTGAATGACTGGCCAATTTTAAGAAAATATAGCAGCAAAATTCAAAGAAAATAGACAGGTTGGTGGGGTAATTCTAGGTGCAGAAAGGCTTCAGCAGCACTTCAGCTCTCATTAGGGATCAGCAGATGCAGACAGAAAGCATATATTTTGCGACACACATGAACAGCTCAACTGTGAGAAAAAAATCTGTAAAATATTTCCACTTCACTGGAGGAATGGAATAAACCAGACATGAAACCTTTTGCATGTATGTGGACTACCTGGATAGGAATTTAGGGCTCAGTATGAAAATATTCATACTGAAGCTTGAAGGCATAGAAAGCTCTTTAATACTTTGACAGTTATGGTGGGAGCACAAAAGAAAAGGCTTTCATTGGACTTGTGAAGAGGAAGCTGTTAAGGCTGGTCGCTGATCATGCAGAGCCTGCAGCACACATCCTACATGATGCACTCATGTGCTTCCCTGCATGTAGTAGCTTCTCACAACTCTACTGCAGAACCAGCAAGGGAATGATATGAGTGGTTATTTGAGATAAAGCACTTCTACCTCCAGGCCTGAAAATTCCACTGGGGTTTGGAAGTCAGGGTGTATACTTGTATTATCCCAGGTTCCTGCCAATGTACCACTTCCAGCAGTGAAAATTAAAAGATGGTTGGAGACAATTTCTAACTTCTGCAAGTCTTGCTTTGTGTACTTGTGTTTTGATCCGATCCCAAGAAACTTTCTGTCCCTCCAGGGGGCCAAGTCAGAAAAGTATTTGGCCTTGCATCTACAACTCGCTTAACAATTCTTTGAACAACAAATGAGCCAAACCCGCAATTTTCTTTTCTATAGCGTCATAAAGAGAGCTCTGAGGAGTTCAATCATGAGTACTGATCTCATAAGCAGAGCTGAGGAAATGCACATGCAGAGGAATACACATTTTACATGGAAGGGTAACATTTCAAGCCACATTTTCCTTTAAACTCCATTGTGTCCACAAAGGACTTCAAGAATCTGCAGAAAACAAAGCTGAACAGGAAAATTACAGTTTTTCCTACTTTACAGCAACAAAGGGAAAAGTCATTATTAACTTTGCCTTATTTCTTATTTTACACCTAAGACTAACTGTCCATCTTGGCCAACACTCAGAAAATTACAAATTATCCAGAAGTGGATTTTCTATTGCAAACTCCTCAGTGGAGAAATCACCTATCTTTTGTTTTTGTCTAACAGCTTTTAATAGAAGTAAGAACAACAATAAAATAAAAGTCTGAGGTTTTAGCTTGGTCTCTCTTACATCATAACGTTCCCTCAGAGACACCTTTAGCATTTTAGGTCAATTGAACAGGAGAGTGTGAAGAAATGAGAGAGGTAAATCAAGGTCTGTTGCTTCAGACAAATTCAGTTTGACTGAGGCCATGGGGACAAATCCAGCCAAAGAATGTTTAAGTTAGGTCCCATATTTAAGATGGTCCTTTTATATAATAATAATAATGATAATCATGATGATTACGATGATGTGTGGAATCAAAATTCCACTTTCCCAGCACCACCTTCTCCTTTTTTTTTTTTTTNACTGCTGCTCTGTTGTTTGTTACTTGGTTGGTTTCTTTGGGGTTTTGCTTACTGTTGCTGTTTTACAAGTCAATGCCACAAACACAACCTCTGTTTCAGCTTCTCCAGGCCAGCAATCTGCACCAGACCATGTGTGCTAATGGTGCCAGACATTTATCAGGCTGCCTGGGACTGACTCAGGCTTTCTGTCCAGTGGGTTGGAGGGGACTGGGCTGAGATGCAGCTCACTTTACTCTCCCTACAGCCTTGCTCTGACTTTTCTACTCCTTTGGTGAACGTGCAGTGTCAAGATGGTCTTACAGGAAAGAAATGGCCAGTATGTCACAGGCTGGAGATTGCTGCTTTATATGAAAGTTGACCTTATTATCTAGTTTTAACTTCTCCAAGTAAGGGATTTTGTTGTATCCGAAATCTCCCTCTATATTCTTTCACTTTGTGTCCTATCATGTTTAGAGAAATCAAATAGATATATTTGATAATATATCAAATGGATGTATTGTGTCTATGAAAACACACACAGGGTTCAACATTGAGTGTAACTCCTTTGGTGCCCTTTCGGGTTGGAGTCTTAACTAGAAAATGACATCTTTTTATTCAAGCATTCCCTCAGGTTTTTTTCTATAACTTCATCATTGTTAAACATTTTTGCAAAGGACCAAGACAGTATTTTGCAGAAATACTGTTGTGATTTTTTTGGTTTTCTGAGTTGCTCTGAGATTTTTTTTTTTATTATATAAGATTAATTGTCTCTAGATTCAACTCTTTATTATTTAAATATTTCAATTCTAGTGAGTTTGTCAGCCATGAAGGTCATAAAATAAAAGCAAAAGCAGGAAAACCACAGCATTTCTACCAATATAGTCAGAAAAATTGTTTATGATACTGTGGTTCTAGCTACCTGCTTCAAGATGACTGTCCTCTCCGCAGTCCTTTTTCTTTGTGGAAAATAGTTTTAAAATTAAATACACTTATTTCACAGTAGATAAATTATTTAAGACATGACCCACTTGTCAATTCTGTAGATATTTTTATTCAAAACAATGTTTTAGGAAAAAATTGCACAACTCTGAATGGTTTCCTTCACTGTTTTTGCTGTTATTTAGGTACTGACATTTGAGAAGTGACACAGATGACCAGAACCTTCTACCTTTGGTGGAATGTTATCTGGTATATACAAAAATTTTCCTTTGGAGGCAAGTTTTGCAACATGTTCTCAGCATTTCTAAGCATTCAGTGAGACCAGCAACAAAGGGTGTGATTCCTTCCTAAAACATCACCTCCCCAAAACAGGAGATTAAACTGGAATTCCAGCATTGATTTACAAAAGGAATAAAAAACTATTTACATATCTAGATACTACAGTCACAGAGGAAAGCTGAAAATCTTGGTTCAAGGCAAGAAGCCAGAAAAACACAACTGCTTGCTAATTAGTTCTTTTGTGTTGGCAATGCACTGGAGAACAAACTCATAATTTTTAAGTAGCTGGGGCTGACTATACCAGTTTGGGGATGCAATATGAATACAGCAAGTGTGAGGACTGCCTGCACCATCACGTTCTGGTTATGTTCATAGCAGCATAGGCAAAGGAAGGGGAAAGTTTTTCAGTGTTGAGAGTTTTTGCATGGTAGACTGAAGCATAGTTTGGGTGTGAATGATTGCAGTTGGAGGCACGAGCAGGCAGGGAAATAACCCAGAGCCCTGCTGGGTTAAACTGGGGACATGCACAAGTCATCTGCTGTGCAGATGGGAGCAAGGATGGGCCCATGCCCTGATCTTCCACAAATTTAAGACTATCTCTGGTCATTGAATAACAGATGAAAGGATGTGCCTGTAGGTCTAAAACCCACTGCTTCCATAACCCACAATAAATCTTATCTATAAAGCACAGGTAAGTAATGCTTCCCACATACACCTGTCTCCAAAACGTGTGAAAGGGAGAGAGAGCAATCCAGCACAAGGTCATATGCCCATTAGCCCAAAGATGTAGACTTCCAGCTCTAGTTTACACTAGCAGAGAATCCAAGATGCCATTCCTAAGTCTTCTGTACCCACTCTGGAGCAAGCAGCAAATTTCTCCAACTCTGCAGACCTGAGTTTCCTGGTATAAAATGAAGACCGTGATAGTGATGTAACTTTTTGAGCCTCTTCTTTGGAAGAAAGGTGCTAAACACATGCATAAGAAAATCTAAGTAACAGGGAAAACACTGATAAGAGAGCGGGGCTGAAAACCAGGCAGAAAAGTTACAAATGAAGATAATGCAGTAGGGAACTCTACAGCTGTGAGGGGGAGGGGGGTGTGTGAAGAGAAGATAGCTTTTATTTGAAACATGTCTGCTGCTTAATCATGGCTGGAACCTGGGATCGGGTGTGACTCTGTAGTGGAGAGAGGGTGGCAGACACAGGGAAATTATTTTTTATTTCAAACAGATGTATTAACAATGGCCTTATGCTGATGAAGCTCAATAAAGAAGAGATTTAAAATGGGGTATACCGTGATGGGAATTTGTAGCTGGGAGGCAGAAGGGAAAATGATCAATTGCAATAGATGTGTGTCATCACTGAGTGCTCTCGGTGCCGGGAGGAGGGTGGGACTGCAGCTGCCAGAGCAAGTGAAAGGAAAAGCCTGACTGCTGTTACAGCAGAAAATGGGAAGAAGGGATAGGCTGGTCCAGTAGGAAGGGAGGAGGAAACATGTGGTAGGGGATGTACATTTGTATTTACAAATGACTCCTCACAAAGCTAAAATTCTTACTTTAATTTGCCACATTAAAAAAATGTTCTGCTCAGTCCTGTAACTGTTTTCTCTCTAATTATGGGATGTCTTATGCCTTAGCATTTATAGATTGATGCCTGAACATGATCCTTGTATTTTTGTAAATTCAAGATCTTTGTCACTCAATATGAATTTAGAATTTCTCTTCCTCTTCACATTTTTTTTTATTTGCTTCCTTGTTTTTCTTTAACACTGTCTTAGAAACTTATGCTCTTAATTTGGTTTAAGGTGAAAGCTGTTATCAATTTTGCCTCTTTGGGGAATCTTCAATCACAATCAGCAAGAGATTTTACTTTAAAACATAAACACATATTACCATAAGCAAATGAAAACCAAGTTCAGTACAGTCAAGACCTGAATAATATGCCTACGACCACAGTATAAAATTGGTGAAAACCACAGTTATATAGGTAACATGTTGAAAACTAAATAAATATCTACACCTAATTTAAATTTTAACTTTGAGAATGCCAGCAGACAAAAGGAAGGAGAAAAAAAATCTTCCCCAAGGGCAGAGAGTACCCAGAAGTAAGTGTCCAGATGAGTGCAAGAGGTCTCAGCCTTCATGACCATCAGTGAAGATCTCACCAGCAATGTCACTGCAGACTAGGGTGGGATGCCATGCCATTGGTAGGTGTTTAGGTTAGGATGAAATGAATCCCACTACATCCCCTTGACCACATTAACTTTTGCTTTCTCACAAAGCTGTATTTTGTAAGGTAGGAAGACACACAGCACTAGGCACCCAAGGTCTCAGTACACAGTCAAGTTTCAATAACAAAGATCATGTTATTGTGATCAATAACAAAGATATGTTATCATGATCAAGCTATTGTGGCTTGATGTATGTGATGACTTGCTAGACCTAGAAAAGTAATTGCATCCCCAACTCTGTCATAAAAATAGCTGAATTTTCAAAAACCTTCAGATAGGCTGCAGCCATAAAACTGCACAAAAATAAAACCGTGATCCAATTAATGCTGCTTTATTCTCATCCAGGGGTGAGAAGTGCATTTTTCCTATGACTTGCCACTGACTCAGTAAACAGAAGAGGTGCATGATGCTGGGCTGCCCTGGAACAGGAAATAGCTGCTCTGGCCCTCCAGGGTGCAGACTCCCACTTTGGGGGCCCTCTGTTTTGCTCCATGCTCTGAAAGATCTCTGAAGGATTTCTTAAAGACATTTTCCCCATGCTTTTGGGTATCAGAGAGAAAGTACAGTTTATAAAAAGAAATTAATATTTAACGGAGATTTCTGAGTTTGATTGTTTTCCTGTCTTCTTAAATAGTGCTGCCAGCTCACAGCAGAAGGCAAAGTAGAGATCCATGGGAAAGCAAACCAAAATTACATTTGAGAAAAACTGTTTGCTATCAGCTTCTGCTGGTTTCAATCCACTGCATGACTAGAACAAGGCCATTTTATGCTCTAGGTTTTCCTTTCAAATCCAGACACAAGGGAAGTGCTTGTCAAAAATTATTAACATCTTAAACAGGGTTTACTATAGACAAAGACATTAAGATATATTTGAAAATGCCCATGTACGTTACAAAAGCTGATGAAATGTGCTTTTTCCAGTTCTTTTAGGACAGAAATGAGAAGTGTGTATTGCATGTTTCTCTTGGGACAGATTCACCAGCAGTGATTTGAACTGAAAAAAATCTCCTTCACTTCTGCAATCTATAATGAAGGAAAACTGAGCTGTTAGTTAAAGATGAAGGTAAAAGCCTGAGCCCAATGAAATTAATGGGAATTCTGCCATTGATTTCAAAGTGGCCAGTGTTTCAACCAAGATATAAACTTTGTTTTGTTCTGCCTTGCTCTGGGAATTACTCAGGAGCGGTGCAATGTAGGAAATTAATGATTTTTTTTTTTTATGCTTTGCCCAAATTGAAAAAAATAAAAAGAAAATAATCTTCCATCAACCAAAACCCATTTTTTATTTTGTTAAACCAACAGAAACTCAGAATACATTTTTTATCAGCAGCTTCAAACACAAAATGTATTGTTTGTGCAACTCAAATCTCTCAGTCTTCTGTCTTCATCTATTATCAAAAACAGTTTTTCAAGCAAAATCAAATAAATGTCTTTGTTTAAAGATGTCAAAACAAATTGTTCAGGATTTTCTAAATCTTTTATCACCCAATTCTTTTGTCCAAAACCACTCACTAATATCAAAAGAGACTCCTTTGAGTTCTTCAGGAATGTCACGTTTTTTTGCATAAACCCCTTTTCTGGGAACAAACCAAAATAAAACAAAACAAAAAAAATCTCTTTAGGATTACAACATGGTCAGGACTACAAAGAGAATCTAAATCAACTTTGTAAGAATGATCATATTAAACCTACTTATCTGATAATTAATTGCAAATAATATTTTCAATATTAAAAATTAGCATTTATTTTTCATATGAGTTCCAAATAAGAGAGGAGAGTGGATGAACATTTGATGCAAACAACAGAGTCAAGTACATTTGAGATCCTGGTGCTTCTAGTTCTGAAAATATGCTTATTTCTAATTGCATCAAAAACTTCCATTTAAAAAATCTCCCATTTCATTCAGTTATGGACTTGAAGGAGCAATGTCACAGCAGAAGATGGACATGCACAGGGTCACAGCATCACCACAAAACCCTGCTGCAGACATGTGAGCTGGCATGGGCTCAGAGTTTGGGACTGACAGGGATTTTTGACTTTTTTTTTTTTGGTTTGTATGTCAGTATAATATAAGTTTGAGCCGTTCAGACTTTACACAGCTCTAGTAGAAATGGAAAGTCCTAACCACAGATTAAATCATCTGTATTGTATTATGAATAGTCAGCTCTGTTGAGAAAGGACATTTGACTTTGCAATGTGGTAGATATTAGCAAACACTTAAGAGAAACCACAAAACTTCATGTATTTGCCTGGAGTAAGCCTGCAACATCTGCTTGAACCCTTCTGGGTCTACACTGTTAAGAACATAAGTCAGCTTGTTGGTCATTCCTCTGAACTTGAAGCCAGATGAGCAAATCCAAGCCATTTCATGGTACAATCACTCTAATCATTTCAGCATGCTTACGAGGGGTTTTTTGCAGAGGACATGAGCTTCAGAAAAATATTAGGCAGCATTTGCAACACTTCCCTCCTTTACAAAGATTAAGTTGTGTGAGTTGCAGTGCTCTGAGAATAAAGCCCTTCTTATCTGTCTGTCTGGTTTATTACTCATTTATCAGGTCACATTCCCAGGCCTCACTGTTCAGTTTCATGTATTTAGCACCACTGACTTTCTCCTTCATGACCTGAAATTGCCAATTTTGCATTTTCACTCAAAGCACTTGCTATTATACATACATATGAATTACAATTTATAAGGATACTTTCTTATTGTATAATATTTTCACAACTGCTCTGGGTCTACAAATATCTCTGCTGGGTGGAACTGGGTTTGTCCAGCTGGCAGGGTCCATCCTGACAGGTGAATGAGAAAGGTTTTCCTGGACTGTTGGTGTTTGTTGGATGCTGTTTCTAAAGGCACATGGTGGACACAGAAGCCAGAGACTACCAGCCATAACAACTGTAGAGGCAGCCGTGGTCATATGGCCATATTTATACAGAATTACTGATACCTGTGTCACCCTGCAAAATTTTAAAGACAGGCTCCAGTTCTACATACCTCCCAATCCAAAAAGGACACAGGGTGGTAAGGGATGATCATAGCCAATGAGGTATGGCATGAATGAGAGAGATTTACAGGAGATAAAAACTGGATTTGTTTTATATGGTTTCAACTGTCTTTTTAGCTATTGTTCAAATCCCCCCTTTTATTCTGCTTTGTTTTGGAATATTTATGTTTCTTCCTCACACAGGTGTAAATTAATAGTAATGCGAACAAAATTTGTTGTCCACTTAAGGCAAAAAAAGAAATTCTCTGAGTAAAGAATGATAAGTTTTTCCAGTTCTGTGTTATTTTGGAAATAATATTTTCCATGTGTCTGCACACAACTTTCTGGTTTGAAGTAAGGTAGGCAGAGTGATGTTATGTTCCTTGTAACCCGAGTATTGATGTATTAAAGATGTATTCTTCGGGGAAATTTTAAAATCTGATCCAAACACCTTTATATGGGAATTTGGTCAAGGTTTCTACAGGTGCTGAAGTCAAATTAGAATTTGACTTGTCAAGAAAAATCTTTTGTATGAAGTATAAATTCCTAACCCTCCTTAAGTTTTCTTCTAGTATAGCAAAATTGAGAAAATTGAAAAAAAAATTTAAAATATCTTTATATTTTTCCAAACAGGAAAAAGTGGGAGAGGAAAAAGGAAGAAAAAAATATTGAAAATTCCAATATGTTTTAAATGTTCTCTTGTAATGAAAAGAATTAAGTTAATTTATGTTTCAAAAATACTTTTCCTCACGATGACCACTTTTAGAGCACTGCAAGCAAGTGGGTGTCTCACACAAACAATAGCAATGACTGGATATGAATGAAATTGAATAAATTTGTCTCTTCAGTGTTCATCAAAATCAAAAGGAGTTCTTACAAAGAGTTGGATACCTTTCAGTAAAGTAAGAAATCTTATATTTTCCAATTATCCTTTGTCAAGAGGCAGCCAGGACCATTTCTTTCAATGCTTTCCAGAAAAAAAATAGTTTGGGCCCAAGTCTAAAGAAAGGGATTTTTGCTGAAAAAAAATTGAGAGAAGCTGTGGTTAAAAGAATAAAAATTTGAGTTAAAACAAAAGAGATCTGGCAAACAGTTATACCATTATACCACTTCAGTTAGTGACAAAAGTTGAAAATCTCAACAAGTACAACCTAATGATCAGTATGATCAAAAGGGAAGGTGCAGAAGGACAGCAAAGATCCAAGTGCTGGCAGAGTTTGCTTGTGCTGTAAAGGAGCAGCAGCAGAACCATGTGCTGAAACCCTGGCGTTGAGTGACTCCTGCCGAGCACAAACCTGCAAGAGAATTTGCACATTGTGGGGATTAAAATGGAGTGCACCAGTGGCTTCTGTGCTGCAGCTGCCCTGGGGATGCCCTGAGGAGGAGGAGGAGGGGGAGGAGGGTGCAGGCTGTCCTTCAGTGCCCACAGCCATGGGAGTGCCTGACTGTGCCAGATGAGACACCTCTGGCCAGGACAGATCACTCCTCCTGGGCATTCAGGAAATGGCAGGAACGGAGAGAACTTGGATTTCACCTGTCAATCCTGTTGGTTCTGCAAGAGTCTTGCATGATTTTCCCAGAGGAACATCTGAAGAACTGAACACAAATGCACACACATTCTGGTTGGTTTAGAGTTTGGTTAGATGTTTCCTTTTTTCACATCTCGTGCCCTATTTCTGCCAACTGAGGGAGCATATTTCAGCTGTTACAATTGTTCCTTGACCCTTCACAATTACAGGAGGAGAAGAGGAGGCCATTTGATCACCACATCATTCCTGCAGAAGGTAATTCACCTGGAACATGTGGAAAAGTCTATTCCAGATCCTTTTGATAGTTTCAGGAGACCTACACTGCTAACTTGTTTTTCTTCTGCACAGGAAAAAGATACAAAAATACAAGTGCAGTGAATCAAATGAGCTGCTGTTTACTCTCCAGTTCTGAAGGCACCTCCCAGTTTATTGCTCATTGTTTCTGGACCACTTTTATCTGTTCTTATCACCCCTTCAATACCACAAGGGAATCATTGCAGACAGCATCCACAACCCATATTTTCCATATTCCTCTCACAGCTTCAAATAAAGCCAATTCCTAATAGCTTACAAAGAAACCTTATAAAGAAACATCTTCCTCTGGTGAAATGATCCTAGACGCAAGTACTAGAGCTGGAGGTCTAAAACAGAAAGAAATGAAAACTTCCTGCAGGAGGCAATGCAGAACCAATGCTTGATGACAAAGCAGGGTGGATGAGCAGTCCCAAAATTAGTGATTGGATCTGCTGGTTGGTTTCGGACAGCTGCAATGTGATGTGGTGATGTGCTGGTGTGAGCAGCCCACAGCACAGCAGGTTCTGAGGGAACATTGTGCACGTGTGTTTCATGCTGCAGGAGTGAGTTGCAGGCATCTAAGCATCACGTAATTGCTCTAAAGTTAATGGCCCTCCTGGGCTCCTAAGGGCTCCCCCACTCTGGTTGCCAGCCACCGCCTCACTCAAGAGCAGTTCCTTTAGCTCCAGGAGGGGTTTTAAGGGTACAGTCCCCTTGCAGTTCAGCATGATTATCTCAGCAGGTCTCAGTTTAATTTGGCAGATCTGATCTTTTTCAAAGAAAATAAGAAAGTTAACCACCAATGAACTGCTTTTCACAAAGCAGGCTTTTCACCTAGAAAAAGACTGGCGATAGCGCTTACATGCATGAGGATCAGGCACCACCTTCAGCACAGGTCCCTCTCAAATATAGGATAAAATTTTGTAAGCACTCAGAGTCAATATAAGACATTATAGAAGTCTTTAAGTCATGTTTAGCTCTTCTTTTGGTTATTTTTCTTTTTAAAAAAGCCAATAAAAATCAATCACTCAACTAACCAAATAAAAACCTAAACAAAAACAAAACCACAACTTTTCCTTCTTCCCCTCCTTCTTAAAGAAGTTCTCAATGCCTGGTTACCAGTCACATGAGGCTTCCTATCTATGAGGCCAGGAATACAAATCCCCAGTTAAGGTTTTTACCATTGACACATTAACCTGCAAATGCTCTTTTGTAGAGTTGGCATTGCCTGTTACAGGAAACGTGCCTTTAGACAGAACATGTTTTCTTCCATGTATATTTCTATATACTTTCTTTGCAGAACAAAACATAATTGAGAAGTCATAAAGACACTGCCTGAAAGGTTTCAAGGTATCTGCTTCCCTCAGATATTTGAAAGTTAAGTCTGAAGTTAGTGCCTGTGTGCCCTTCATAGCCAGCAGAGGAGGAATGGCCTGCCAGTCTCCAGAGGGAGGACATATGCCAAGCTTATAAATTAAGGCCAGATCCCACCCTGGATTTCCAGTTTGATTTTAGCCCAGCCCAGAGAGTTCATACATTTTTAGGGATACAATTAAGATCAAAACTTACCCATTTTTTTGCTTCATGATCCATGTAAAATGGTCTTTCTGTAAAAGACCATTAAGAAATCCATCAGCTTCCATTTATACAGCATTAAAAGCCACCAGATTCTCAAAAAACATAATGAACTTAAGCTTTAAAAGAAAAGAAAAAAACTTGTCTGAGGGACACCAAGAAATTGTAAGCACTGAAAGTCTCTGTAACCTCATCCCTAAAGTTACATGTCTTACAGAAAAAAATCAGAATCTTCTTAATAGTACAGTCCTATGAAAACTTCACGATAAGAAACTTGTCTGAACCCAAACTACTGTTTTCAACACACCCTAACTTTGGCTGATTTTGCAGTCCAGCTGATCTCAATATCTGGTTTTGTCCTAATTCCAGTGGAATAAATCCAAATTTCCTTTTCCAAAAGGTTCTAGGTTACATTCTGAGGTTTAGGCTGCGTTTTACTTCTAATGCCTATGGCAGACTGAAAAATTACCAGAGTACAAATCAGATTTCTTTAGGGGCAGACACGATGTAACCAAATGTTTAAAGAAACTGATACCTGAGCCAGCAACATGGGTTTTACTTAGGCATTGCATTTTGCTTCTAAACATAGAAGAAATTTAGGAGAAGGTTTGAAGTGAGATTAGGGTGTCTAAAGCAGAAGCCAGGTGCAAAAAGTCAAACTGTGTATAAATTCCCTTCCCAGTTGGTTCTGTGTTAGCTACTGCCTTTGGCTGGCCTGAGAGCATCAGGTCTGTGCTGCTCTGCACCACCTCATTCTCCAAATGAGGGCTGCTCCCGGTGTGGGGAGACAGAGGGAAAAGCATCTAAAAACCAGGTTCCTCCAAACCAACTCTCACACAATTTTAGTCCCTCTCCAAATGGAGACTGCAGAGAGGCAGAAAAAGCAGTAAGTATGCATTTCTGAAATCAAAGCAATCCTCTGCATTTGGCCAGGAAAAGTGGGAATTCTCTCACCTGCAACGTAGTGCAGTGAGCAAGCAAAGCACTTCAAATCCTTTACAAGTGTGCTCATTAAAAGCACTGTCTGTAAAGTCCTGGTGCTCGTCAGGGCTGAGACTCAGCTTTTGAGATACCATTCATCTTCCAAATACAAAAGTCTCCGGCCATTATTAGTAAGTTCTGTGCCAGCAGCTGAACTGGAGACACCTCTGTGCACTGGGAGCTGCAGCCAAAGGGGCAGCCAAGCCAGGCCTTTGTATCTGAAAAGATTTTCATTAGGAATTGAATTGCTCTTGGACACATTTACTTGCTTTGACTAAACAGTCACGTTGTGCAATTTCCCCTTTCCAAATGCAGTTTCCATGCACAGCCTGTTATCAGAGAAGTGCTGACACAATTTCTGTTATCACAGATTCAGGGGAGGATTCAGTGTTGCTTATGCATGAAAACAGTAAGCAAATTTCCCACTGGACTTGTTGGACTTTCATGTAACAGTTAATATTTAAAAAGTGGTTCTCTTTACCCAGTCACTTGTAAGTATCATAAGGGTCCTCTTGATGAGTTCCATTATTTTAGATAGCCCTTTTCAGGAGGTAATTGGGTTACATATATAAGCCCTGGGAGCATGGCAAGTACTTGGCATGTTAAGGTTTTATACTTGCTTTAGAAGAACCAAGAGAATATCCACACATTAACTTCCTTGAGAATGTTACTTTTTTTTTCTGCCCCTAGGCTAATGAAAATCTACAAGTGTTCTGACATGTTTTTTGTGTGAGAGATTATTTGTTGAGATCCAGGCAAAGATAAAGCACTTATGTATTGGGACCAGTACCTGCAGTTTTGATAACCATAATGATCTTTACAAGGCTCAACAAATTTTTTGCTTTAGGGCTTAAATTAAGTGGCTCAATAAAACCATGTTTTAATTTATTAAAAATATTTACAGTAACTTCAGATGGAGTTGTTTAAGCTCCAAGCCTGGCAAAGACTTTTCTCCCCAAACTAAATTATTGATGGGCTGGAGAGCAGCTTTATTACAAGATAATGTTTCTTCATTTACAATTACCACTACTGATTACTTGGTAAGTGTCACAGGATGAAACAATGGTCTTATTCACTAAAATATGTTTTCTAAATCAGAAAAAAAAAGATTTTATCTAAGGTAAGCTATGAAAATGTATCATGAAATAAAGCCATTTTCTATTTCATGGCTTAACTTTTTTGGTAAAATATTTATTTCACATATATTAAGAAGAAATAAGGAGTAAACAAGGAAATTGCAACAAATTTTGAGCTGTAAATAATTTCTAGAGTAATCCAAAATTACAACCTTGTAAAAAAAATCAACAACATTTTTTCACAGTATTTGGACAGTATCATTGGAATAACAAATAATAGTATTTATTGGTCAAACAAGATAAAATAATTTCATTTGTGGTCTGTATTTTTTCCAACTACCCTCTGAGCTCTGTTAATGGCAATGGACCATACAGAGACACTGAGGGTGTTGTTCGTGGGAATCCAGGAGTTGATGTGGATAAACTGTGAGGTTACAGAAGAAATAAAAGCTCTTCAACACAGAGTCAGGTTCTGGCAGTGTCAGGGTCTGGCTTATCTCTGTTTCAAGCTGATTTAAAATTTCTGTGATTGTAACACATGTTAATAATCCAAGCAGTGCTGATGTGTTTCCTGCCAAAATAGTAAAATTCTGCCTCTCTGCTAGGTGTCAGAAGACCAGACCTTACCAGAACACAGGAGGCAGGACCCGAGCCACCAGCCTCAGGCAGCTCATGCTTATCAACTTCTACATGGCCCTGTAATACTAAAAGTAACCTTTGGAAGACATTAAAAAGGATTTTTTTCCTGTTTTTTTTTCTACATTCAATGTTGCTATGACATATTATAAGTTTCTCTGTGTGTAAGCCTTCTGATCAATTTTCCCATGGGAGAACATCCTTTTGCTGTTCTTTTACTCTGTATAAGCTTTCTGTAAACAAAATATCTGGTGTTCTTCAAGGACGTTTTTAGAATTCCTCTGCCTCCTCCTGAGTGTGGCAGAAGGAGCTGAAAGACTGTAATCTTTCTGATATTGGGAGCATTGGACATTCCTGTACAGAGCAGTGAGGAAGAAAACATCTGGGCTCTGTACCTGGGCACAATATAGCCCAAAACCTTATGATAATGGAGTCATTTTAATAAATCATATTTAGCCTTCTGAAATTATTGTCGAGAGTCCTTTTTCAATGCATGGACCACAGCGATAATTCAATACAGCAATTTTCTTGTCTTTGCCAGATTAGGATCTGAATTCTTGATCAGCTTAAATAGACATTTGATTTCCTTATAGGCCACAGTATGTTATTAAAAAAAAAAAAAGGCAAAACTGAAGGAAATAGAAAATGAAAGTTGCAGATAAAACTTTTCACATTAATAAGATTCATGTTCAATTGCCTGTAAAAATAACTTAATCATCATGGAATCATAGATTCATCAAAATTGGAAGAGGCCTACAAGGCCATCCAATCCAACCATTCATTCAGCACTACCTCTGTAAGCCCTAAACCACTAAACCATCACCCAGCACCAGATCCAGACACCTTTTAAACACCTCCAGGGATGGTACCTCAACCACCTCCCCAGGCAACCTATTCTAATGGCTGATCATGTTATATTATCCACAGAATGACAGTATACCACAGGGGCTGTAAAGTCCTCCTGGTAGAGTAGAGCTTGTCATTGATGTTTGACCAACTTTTTTCTCTAGATCCTTTTAAGCAGAATGTAAGATGAGTAGCATAAACTATAGGAAGCAATTTATATTTAGAAGCTGTTTTCTCCATAACTTAAGACAGAGTAGCAAAAGAAATTCAGGATTTACCACGACAGTGTTTACAGGCACATCAAAAGGCAAAATAAACTGTCTAGGTGACTCTGTGCACATATGCAACTGATAAACCAGTATATCTTCTGAAATTACAGTTTTTGTAATCCCACAGTTTCTACCACAATGGCATGTGAGTGCCTCTTAAATTGGTTTTACATCTAGAGAGGTGGAAAAAGGCAGTCTTCATTCCCCGTGTGGGAAACTGCAGAACAAAGAGCTAATTTCTGAAAGATTCACCAAGCTGATATCCCCTTTTAAAATGTATATAATTTTAGGGCAATCACCTGAATATTTCCAAGAATACAGTGTGTGGGATGTGGACCAGGAACTATATGTTTTAATTCTTGACCCTTTCCCTAGAAATTATCTTTATGAGATAAGTCTAAACCATGCTGTATTAACACCTCTTACCTCTCTGTTACATAAAGTTACTGATTCAACATGATATTTTCAAATTATAAAATTATTCATTACATTTATGATCCCAGATGATGGTATTTCCAGCCAAGACAAGTAAGATTTCTATCAGCATTTATACTTTAAGAAGCTCATGCCTGAACAAGATGAGCAGAAACCAGGCATGCTCTCAGGAAGTGCTGTTACCAACAGCCTTCACCAACACAGACCCTTCTGCCTCCAGAATGGCTTCTTCTCCCTCCAGTCACAAGGACACTTACAATGAATTCTGAGACTCTAAATATAAAGAATATAACATTATTAAGAATTTAAGTACTATAGAAATTACTGACATCTCAAATATTAAGAAAAATTCATAGGAAATCTTTAATATCAAAACTGAAGTTCTAGTCAATGATGCCAATGCACTGGGGACATTGGTCTCTGCATTTGAGTGCCCTAGACAGTTTGAGAAGAAACATCTCCAAATAGTTATGTGCAACATGAACATATTTCTGTGCCTGACAGAGATTTGTGGTGCTGCTGCCCAGCCAAGGGTCAGACCCAGAGCAAAGCATTCACTTACATAGAGTCTGAATTTGGTCCCAAGCCTCTCTAAAGCACACTTTAAAAAATTGTACAGCAGTCTACTAAAACAGAATTAACCAAAAAAAAAAAAAAAAACAAACCCAAAAAAAAAACCCCAAAAAAACCCCCAAAAAAACCCCAAAAAACCCCAAAACAAAACAGAAAACCACAACCCTCAACCCTGTAACTAATCAAATCAAATAGAAATTCAAGAAGATGAATTACTTTCAGATTTAAAGAAAATGCAGGCAGACAAAAATCCAGACTCTTTAGCCTGCAGGCAGGGGGTTATTCATCCTCTGCATTTTAATGATAATTTCAATGAAAAGCTAAGGAAATTATTGGTTTTCAGTCCCTCTTCTATAGTACTTTGTAAAATTAGTATAGGTTTTAGAAATCTTTTAATAAAAAACCTACATGCCACAGCCACAGTAACAGCCACTTTAAGAGACTCACAGTTAGCCTGGTTACTGTCAATTTAACCACTTGGAAAAACAGTCATCCAATATTAACTATGAATCACCCTCAAATCTTTGTGGTGTGAAAACAGAAACACACTTAAAATCTATGCTTGCTAATATCTGATTTTATGTTCAGAGAAACAAGAGTCAAGGGAGTTCCCCTTGTCCCTGCTCTCAAAAAGGCAATAAACTGCACCACAGCAGAACAATTATGTGATTCTTTTTCACTTTTAATTGATCTGTGATGTTTGCCTGGGTAGAGTCTGTGAAGATATTTTTGCAAAGGAAGTGTCTCACCTGGTAAGAGTTTTCAGGAGGGAAATCTGTGTTGTTCTGCTTCTGTTGCACTTGTCTGTGTTAAAATTCTAATTTTGTTTCAATTTCATACCATGGTGTAAACCCTCATCAGTTTCCTGCATGAGTAGAAAACCCAGTGATTTGGGGTTTTACAGAAATAATTATCCACAGAGAGGACTGCCCACACATTCTACGGGTCACACCCTGAAACTTTTTGGAGATAAACTTTTCCTTTTATACCTATGCTTCCAAGTTCCAGTTTCCAAGCAGTAGTGTTGCAACCTGTGGCTGATACCATGGGGAAAGAAAATTACATATTTTGTCAGACCAGATGGAAGTGATATTTATCTGATTTAATATAATGTGGACTCTCTCCATCACCTTAAAATAACTAGATAATAACTTCTTACTATAGACAATGGCTCTCAGTTGACCTTTTCCCTCCTCCTTCCAAGTTGCCTATTATGACTCCATAGTTTGGAGTAAGTAAAGTGTGTTTTCATTCCCCTTAGCCACTAGGATTTATTCCTACCCATTTTAGGTGCTAAGGAGACCTTGGAACACAACTGTAAAGAAGTGGAGATGATGGAGATGACAAAATGGAAGCAGTGGGGAGCTCCTCAGGTCACTGAAGAGGAAATCTTGGCAATCCAAGGCATGTGGAGAAAATGCAGCACAGGGAACCTTCAGAGATACCAAATACAAGTATTAAAACTTGGTTTTAACTGCTTTAACTGCTTAAGAACCACAATTTCCTCTGGCAGGCATAGGCAGGGTAGATCAACTTGAGCTCAGGTGTTTCTGCATTACAATTTGCATTGTGCCATGTAGATACAGCCAAAAAAAGGCTTGGAGATGGATTTTGAACCAGGGCCAAAGTAAAGGTAAGTCTTAATTTCATGATTCACAGTAAAACCTTTGCATGAATTTGTCCAAAATTGGTGCTGGACTTGAGGAAATGGACACCACCTAACTTTAAGCACTAGTAAGCTGCTCTGTAGGTACTGGCTATTGCTCTTTCTGGTTGTAGTTGTAACTTATGGAAGACTTTACAAGGCCCAAGACATTCCCATATTTGAAAGCACTCAGAAAAGAAGTGCCTTCACCCAGCTGCACTGTGGGATCTGTCCTGCAGTTCAGGGAAACCATTTTCACTGCTTTGTGAAGGTTTTGAGCACTCCAGTCATAGTCACCACTACATATTTTTTTTTTCAAGCAAGATGCAACTTCTCTGCTCCAGATTTTTTCCAGCTTTGACCATCTCTCCCACTATTCAGTCCTTTTTTACACATGTTCAGCTAGTGAACTACATTAGACATAAAACTTTTTACTCTTCTTTCAGTGGATCAGTTCAGTGTTTTGTCCTCTCCTAGGTCCTCAGTCATAGACGCAGTAAAAGTTCCCCAGGTGCCTTAAAACCATCACAGTTCTGAGAATTGCTGAGAAAGTAGCTGCTTTCCACAGAAAGTAGGCAATTGACATAATAATAATATAGCAGAACATGTTAAGTCTTGCATGTTTTACACAAGTATTGGTATTGAACAGCTAAGAGTATCTGTAAAAAATCATTCCAAACATGCTGAGGCAGCTGAATGCTGAGAGCATTGCACAATGCTCTCTTTACTTGTCAGTAAACCCAACAAATGTGTAACATTCAATATGGAAAGGCAGGTCTCATCTTAACCAGCTGGCAAGCCAAAGCAGCAAAAAAGTCTATTATTGCCCCAGGACATAATCTCAGCTTTCCCCCAAAAGTGTGTTGAAGTCAGGGAAGCATTTGAGAAAACCCCTGCACCCACCCACAGTCAGTCTACTGCGATCTCTTCAATCCGTGACATATCTGAGATATTTTTTAACTACCCTGTTGTGTAGAAGCCATGGACTTCCATTCAAACAGAGAGCAAATACAGTCAGCAAAACATTAAGCCCACATGAAATTTCCATTTCCTTACAGGAAAGACTGTATGGGATCTGAACACTCTCCAAACCATGCAGCCATTCTGGAGTCACGCTCGAACATTTGAGCTCAGACCGATCTGTCCTTGCTGAATATTTTATGTTGACACAAACCACATATGTTACGTATCTGCCTCCATTTTCCCTTTAAAATTGGTTTCTCTGATCAGTGAAACAAAGATACAAAAGGAAATTAATCTGCTGCACATGAATGTCCTTCATGGTATTTAAAGTCTTTCCCAGATCTTACTCTGAAAAGGCATGAAGATAAGCCCTACATGAATTGCAGCATAGAGATTTGGGAGGATAAATTTTGAGAAAATGAAAACATTAAATTTTTTTACCTTATTTACTGAAAACAAAGGTTATCAGCTCAGTTTATGAATCTTAGGACATATTCTTCACAATATAATTTATAGTCACAAATCTCGAATTAGAGGTAGTATTTATTTTGATTGGGAAATAAAAAATTCTGAGCAGTCTTTTATTTACAATAAGTGGGATCCATATTGCTCTATTCATTTCATATTTGTTAGGCTTTAAAACTTTTAGGCTTAAGGTCTATTTTCACAAGAATTTTCAATCCAGAATTAAAAATAAATTCTGCTTTTCCCCAGGTTTTTGTGAAACTGAGGGTCAAAATAATTATTTATGAAATTGAATTATTAGACAGAAATTACTAAAAATATCAGAAATTTATTATAATTATTTCTGAAAGCATAGATTAGGGATGACAGATGAAGAACTGAAACTGATATTAAAGAGTTTCAAGAACTGTTTTGGTGATTCTTTGCTTAGAGTAAACATGGAGTTAAACACAGGAATGTGTGCACATGATATAGTCACTGGTTTGAGCAATTATTGAAGGATTTGTTAAAATGTCTGCAGGTAAATGCTTAGATGGTGAAATTTAGATGGAAGTTCTTGCAGAAATATTATAAATACGTGGAGTCACTAAATAAGCCCAAACATTCCATAATTACAGATACACATCAGTGACTGGAAAGAAGTGTTTTTCCTGTAGTTTCTGAAGCAATAATTTATTTGGAGCCATTTCTCTTCGGGCAGTCTACAACTGCTTTGCTGCTAATTCATCTTTCCCATTTGTGAAAAGTGAAGGATAAAGTCAGACAATAAAGGTAGAAAAGCATCACGTGTGTGATGAAATACCTGTTCTGTAATTTTCCACTCCTGAGGGAAAAACCAAAGCCCCAGTTTTTTGCAAAGGAGGTACAAATCACATCACATAACTTTTATTCTAATGTATTAATTGTAGGATCATAGAATCATTATATTTGTAAAAGACCTCCAAGATCATCAAGTCCAACCTTTGAAGACCACCATGCCAACTAAACCTAAATGCCATGCCCATTCATTTCTAGAACACTTCCAGGGATGGTGGCTCTGCTGGCTCCCTGGGCAGCTGTTTGAATGCTTTATAACCCTTTCAGTGAAGAAATTCTTCCTGAAGTCCAACCTGAACATCCCCTGTCGGAGCTTTGAGGCCATTTCCTCTTGACCTGTTGCTAATTGCTGGGAGAAGAGGTTAGTTGCCTAGGAGAAGACATGGAGAATGCAGGGGGTGCTTTCATTTATTTATTTATTATACAGGTGATGATGCTCATTGCACCCTGCATTTGCCAATTTCCCCATGTAGACAATAATTCAGTATCTGCACATAAATCTCTAGCTCCTGCCTGTTGTGAGTGGATTTATGGAGATCCTGAAACTTTGGTCAGGCTACAGAAACAGGTTTTCAGGTAAACCACAAGCCTGGAAAACGGCTTCCAGCTTCTGTTTTGTGACTAGGAGATAATGAAGACTGTAGCCCTTGCTGAAACATCATGGCTCTTTTTGACCAAGGTGGGGCAGTATCCTTGAGACAAACCATGCACCTTGTCCAGAAAATGGAAGTGATGGCATTTGCTAACACGTTATCTGAAGCGTCTTCAGAAAATTATATAGAATAGTCTAAAGAAAGCATAAAGGTTGTTCCTGCATGGGCCATGCAATAACGAGTAAAGGGCGTTGGAGGAACATAAAATAGGCAGATATAGACCCATTTGAGGTGAGAATGACACCAAGTATGGAGGCCTCAAAAATGTGGACTGATAACTAGCACTGTAAATGTAACTACTCTCTCTGGTTGGTTTTCTTGCCCCATCTTCTAGAATCTGAGTTTTTCACATGTATTACCTAACGCATTGCAGATAATTCATCAGCATCAGCTATTTCTCCCCTTCAGAGGCCCTACTAAATGAACATGTTTGAAGTCAGTAAAAAGCAATCTCCCTAGAATACAGAAAAATCAGTTTCTTGCTTATAAGGAACAAAACTATTTCTTACATTCCAAGTAGTCTGTTTTCCATTTTCAAATTGGCATGCATGAAGTTGAAATTATATCTGCATAGGTTATGTTCAACTGCAGGAGTCTGGAGGTATTTTGTTAGGGAAAAGGAATAGATGATCTTTAAGGTCCCTTTCAACCCAAACCATTCTATGACTCTATGGGGTTATTGTGACCCAATTGCAGGGCCTGGAATTAGCCCCATAAAACTGACCTCAGCCCATTTACCCAGACTGTCCAGATTCTTCTATGGAACCTTTCTACCCTTCAGGTGATCAGCTTGGTGCTGGCTGCAAATTCACTGAGGGTGCCCTTCATCTCCTCATGCAAATTGTTGATAGAGATATTATTTAAGACTGTCCCTTTAAGACTGAACCTTGGGGAGCACCACTTGTGACCAGTTGCCAACTGGATTTAGTTCCATTCACCACCATTAACAGTGCACCCATCCAAGCTGTGAGCAGCCAGTTTCTCCAGGAAAATGCTACGGGAAACAATAAAACACTACCAAGCAACATAAGCAGCTAAAACAACCTCTGCAGATCTTGAGTTAGATGAATATCATGTTCTTTATCTGATTATTTGTATACAGCAATTAATTTTCTTATTAGTCCTCCAACATGTTCATGTTCTCTTTGACATTTACAATCTTTTGTGTGTATAGGAAATGCCCATAAAGTGTGCATTTATAGATGCTGGATAGATGAGTATATTTCCATGCTATGCAGCTTTCCCTGCAATAGGAACAATTGCCATCAAGTAAAAGAACAATTGTTAAACATTAACAGTGGAATTTGTCTGATCAAAAATTTATGGTTACATTTGCATTACTTTGCCAGATTGATTTTATTTAATACCAATAATATCCAATCCTAAGTAAGGGATAGTGGTTTTAAACTTAAAGAGAGTTGATTAAGGCTAGATATAAGGATGAAGTTTTTTGCTATGAGAATGATGAAACACTGCAACAGGTTTCCCAGAGAGGTGGTAGATGCCCCACCTCTGGAAACATTCATGGTCAGGCAGGACAGGGCTCTGAGCAATCTAATCTTGTTGAAGATTTCCCTGCCCTTGCAAGATTTCCCTTACAGAATGTTGGAGTAGATGAACTTTAAAGGTTCTTTTCAACCCAAACTCTTATTTGAGTCTATAGTTCTAAAGCAGACACTACAGTAGGTCAGAAGAAATGCTCCCTAAGAGAGTGTTGACCCTATATGGATGGCACAGATCCCACCAGAGATAAGCCAAATGTGGAAAGGTGCTTTGTGGGTAACCAAAATAAAGTGAGATTAATTCTGTACTGCTGAAAGTAGTGCATTTCAAGTCGAGATTTGCATTAACGGAATTGTAAAATTAAAATTTTGGACAAGAATAGCTTCTAGAAAATCCAGTCTGTGTCTTTCTGAGAAATCCAGCCAGTATTACTAGACACTCTTTAACTTATCATAGGTTTAATACAGCCAGTTCCTCCTGTAAGCACTACAATGGGTTCTTAATCTCTTGTGGGGAAAAAAAAAAAAAAAGGGACAATAACCTTTGTTAAACCTGGATATGTTCTTTGCTCAAGGTCTTTCAGGAAGTGATCCAGAGGACGACTCAAATTGTGGCAGTACAACAATTGGCTGTTCCCTACCAGTATCCGTGTGCAGAAATTCACAGTGGCACCAGACTGACGTGTTGGTAAAGGTCAGCATGCAGGACTGAGACAGAATTAAAAATTGTGTGAATATGGTTGAGACTGCAAAATAAGATAAATGCTTATATACTTATTTAGAAGTAGATCTTTTCCAGTTTACAGTTCTGATTGAAAAGCAAAATCAGCAATTGTGGCAGATACAATTTTCCTGGAGCAGAGAGGCCAAAGACCAGAGACCATTGGTCTTAGGAGTGAAAAGGACTTTCCACAACTACGTTCTCCATTATCCATTTTTTACTCATGTCAGTGGACAGAAGTTCGTCCTTGGGTACTGAAATACTGTCATGAGCACAGGCAAAATTAATTCGTGTTCTCTCAAGGAAGAGACCCCAGAGGTGGCTGCTCCTGCCCCAGGAAAGGGACCATATCATAGGGGAGTCATAAGGGGGACATCTTGCCCCTCTGGGGAGGGTGAAGACAACAACTGGTACTTCATGGAGATGTTCCCTTCCACTGCAAAATTCAGATTTGAAACAAAATGAGCTAAAAAGCACAGCAGACTGATATAACTTTACTGGTGCATTTTGGTGCTGCATGGTTTTGTCCTGCCTCACTGAACTTGCCAGCTCATGTTCCTTCAGTTTAAAACCCTTCACAGTTATTTTATAAAGTACTTTTCATCAAAGTACCATGAGTTACTTTGCAAACACTAATTATGCCTTTCAGCCTTAATGAAGAATAATCCTAGTCCAAAGTCATGAATTAGTCAATAAGAGAGAGAGAAATGCTGTCTTGGTTCCCAGCTTCATGCATTAAACACTACTTAAGATCATAATTTTGCATATTCATCATTTAGACCTGAAGGAGGTAATAAGAAACCGTATTCTTGAACACAGCAAAGACTAATCAATGCTGACACTAGATAAGAGCAAAACATTTTTTAAAAAGAACAAAAGCTGGCTTATTAAAAGTCAAAATAATACCCTATTACAACATTTCAAATAAAGACAAATGAAAGAAAGAAATGCATATTAGTGGTTTTGTTATTGTAGCCACAGAGTCATTACATATCAGAAGCTGAAAGAAACAAGTATGATTTGGAAAAGTAGATTAAAGATTAGGGTTTTTGCCAATATGCCACAGGAATAATTGGTGCTATCAATATAGCTGAAACAATATAGATCTCAATGCATGCCTAGTATCTATCCTGTTTTTGCACTGAAAGCTATGTCTAAATTAATGTATTTTAAACATATTGGTGTACTATTTAAGATTTGTATTTTAAAAAGAATTATGAGCATGCCTACTTGGTGTGAATTATATAATTTCTACTTTTCTAGAAGAAAAAAAAATGTTACATATTGCCTTGAGTGGATGTCATTTTTCCCTTAAAAGAACTAGAGGAAAGTAGGCCATCATTAGAAAACGTAGATTTCCACCTGAACCCCAGCAGACTTTTCATTCTTTGACTTCTGCTCCATAAATTAATCAAGTGTAGTGCGCACCACGTCTCTAATCCCTCAATTTTAGTTTCTTACATTCACAGGGCAGTCATTCCCCTTAAACTTAGAACAAAACTTTTCATCACCATCAGGACTGCTTCTTCCAAAAAATGGAATGGAGTTGTTCATAAAACTAAAACTGAATTTTGCCCACCTTTATATCAAAAATATCACTTCCTTATCACATGCCACACAATGAGCCCACTCTTTTGGGTGACCAGCTCCCATGTTGTCCCAACTTTGTCAAAATTTGCAATTATGATGCCAATAGGGCAGATTCCTTGTATGTGGAATGGCCAGATGTGGACTTCTGCATGTCCATGAGAATATATCCTCTGAATGCACTTGCAACACGGTTGAGGTGGGACAACTGATAAAGCAGCATGTTTGTGTTTTCACTATGTTGCTAAGGAATGTCAGAACTAGGACTGTTATCTAAGCAGTCACTATGTTTACAAGGAGAAGAACAAAATAATTGAGGTCTTTCTCCCAGGTACCCTAAAAAGACACGATAAGAAATAACAACGTCATTGTTTGCTTTCAGTACATTAATCTCGCTAATGTTACATAGACATTAAAAAGTTTATCTTTGCTGAAATTTACCATTTCAGTTCCAACATTATGGACTTGGTGAAAATTCAGTCATGAAATTGCCATTTTCTTTCAGTTACAGTTACTTATTTAAAGCAAAATAAAGTTTATAACACATCTTTTTCAAATGCAGGTCACTTCAAAAAGATATATTGATTTGCAACCTGAAACATGATGGTCTGACGTCAGTATTCAGGCACTTTGCATTCCAAAGCACTCCCTTTTGTGTTTAGAGACCTCATGATGTTATCCCAAGCCGGAGACTAAACACCCAATTTGAGATTTAAAAAATAATACCACATCAATTAATTTGGCAATTTTAACATATAAATCTACACATACAATCTGTAGTCCATAACGGAACAATAATCTTGTGATCTTTTGGACTAATTCCTAAAGGCAAAGGTTTTAGTTACAGATGAGAACAATAGAGGACACAGTTCAGAGGGATTAATGAAGTTATTGTTTTGTGCAGATGTGAAAACTATGAAAATCTTCATTACATGCCAAAATATCAATTAGTGACTTTCCTTTTCACTGGCTCCTCTTTTCCTTCCCTTCATTGTACATAATACTTTCCCATGTTCTCAACAAGTTTTTGTCCTAGCAGAGCTAGAGAGAGGGTGGAGCACCCTCTGCAAGGAAACATCCAAACTGTAATATTGTGTGTATAACTCACTAACCAGCTGGTAACATATAAACATTTCAGGTCATATCCATTCCATGCATACATGAGCTCAGAGCATTGTCCAAAGCCTTTTCACTGACCCTAGGGCATTGGCTGGTGAACTGAAGCAGAATATGAGTACATAAACTTCTGCCACCACCCTCTGGACAGATTTGACTCCCCAAGGCATATTCTCTCTCCCAAGTCTCACCCCAAAGTCTGGAAGCCAAGTGAAGAAACAGTGTAATTAAACACACATCACAAAGCTGATTCAGGTAATTTTCACTTGGATTTTTAGGAGGGAAATATCAAAGTTGTATTTGCTAGCTAGCTTGCCCTGTGTGCTTTACAAACAAAACCTCAACCAAACTGGTCATTTCATAGAACAATAGATAACACTGGCCAACAGGGCTTCTCTCTTAAGAAAAGCACTGACTAGATGAATCTTTTCTTACACTGTGGAGACACAGGGTACACAGGGAACACCTGAGACCTTTAACCTTCCCTCCTGGACAACCACTGAAAAAAGGCACCAGGAACCTCAATTTATAATAAACAACTTCTCCGTATTACACTGCATCAAACAATACACCACACACACTGCTGCTGCTGCTGCTGCTCTGAAATGTCATTATTGGTTACAAGCCCAAATCCCTCTGTGGGACCTGACCATCTGTTATGGAGAGCAGGACACAGTTTGATGCACAGTGTTACCTACAGACAGGAAACCAAAACCAGTAACAGCAGGATGAGGTGGTGCATAAACCATGCAGGGCCTAAAAAGCAGGGATCTGCCATCCTGTTCTTTCATTTCATCACCTTTTAACTGAAAAGGGGAGATTCTTGCCCATATCCTCAAAAGGAGCCTGTGGCATCTTTCAACATTTGCACACAAGTAATGTCAGTATATCCATATGTCCAAGTTTTTCACTTTCCCAGGCTGTTATCCAAATCCTTTGATGTGCAACTGGTACTTTGAGTGGGCACATCCTCTTCTAGAGCTACGATAAACTCATGAAGCCAAGTGAGGTAGAAAAACATTTAAACTACTTCCTTTGGATCTTTGGGGAGGAAAGGAGGTAATGGTACAGATAAGCTGGTTGAGTTACTGAGTTGCTTTCTATAGCTTAAATTGTGAATTTTAGAAGTGAATTTGTAACAGTCATCTTTAACAGACTGGCAGCTTTTGAAGACAAATAGGTAACGTTAGAATAATGTTAGGATAATCGCCAAGAAACTTGCTCTCTTGGAAGAATAAATGTTGACTTAAAGCAGTTTCTTCATGTAAGAAACAAAAAATCAGATTTCCTTGACCACACTTTCAAGGATATTGCTATACAATTTTTCTAGCTCATCTAAAGCCAAAATTGCAAAGCCAGGAAAGTGTTATCCAGTGCAAAGCCAAGATAATGGGATGGGGAATTACATCCAAATTTTGTGATGATTATGACACAGTAAATGTCAAATATGATGAAGTTTTACCATCACTAATTTGCATCACGGAACATGAAAATAAAATATACAGCTTATTCATGTGGAATAAAGAAACAGCATTTACCCCTCATTTTTGTTTCGTCAGGTTTGAAATAATTCCACTTGTTCTTGGTCCATAACCAGGCTGAACTCTGTTTTCAGCTGATTTGAGTTTTTAAATTCATTATTTTAATTGGACATTAACCTGTTAGATTTAATATCTCAGCTATATTGCTGTACATAAAAGCCATCCCAGATTCTCTGATGGCAAATTTCTGAGTAGACCTTCCTTTGGAAGGCTGCAAATGTTTATCAACACCTCCAAAGGCTATCTACTAGAAAACAGCATTAGTTGGCCTGCTTAAGACATGTTGTGCGTGAGTTTTGAAATATCTTTATTTCCTCTGTTTCAAATTTGCCCTTTCTAATCTTGCCCTTTCCTATAGTAAAAAGGCAAGAAACGTTCACAGTCCCTGCTGGCCAAGGAACCTGCCCTGATTTCCACCACTGCTGCAGGACTCCAGCCTGTCATCCACCCAGGAAACGCTTGTGAGGTTTAAAAACACAATCCATATCCCTCTAGCCCTGTCACAGGATTCATTCACAGCCTGGCAGGGGAAGGGGGGTGGGGTTGAGCTGATAGAAACAGCAAAGTATTGCTCACACTGAGTAGGCACTTTATTCATACAGGCTGTCACAGAAGGGAGAGTCCTTGCTTGATCATAGCTCTCCTTACCTTACATTTTTTCTTTATTTTGTTTCTTTCTTCACATTCATTCAATCAAATTATTAAAATATAAAATTGCAGAAAAATAAGGGAGCAGTGCTGGGTGATTGCTTTCCTTCCTACATGATGTATTCAACTCAAATAACAGACATTAGAGGGGAATGACAAGTTTATTATCATCGCGTTACCTCACTGAACACTTCAGAATCTCCAAATTTATTTAGAGTCATCTGATGTCCATCACCTATGTGATATCCACCTTTTGTTCAAGTAGGTCAGTTCTTTTCAATCTTGATTTTTAATTCATAGAATCACAGAATCATGGAATCATTTATACTGGAAAAGGCCTCTAAGATCACCAAATCCAACCATAAACCTAGTACTACTCCATTAAACCACGTCCCCAAGTGCCACATCTACATATTTTAAAAGCTTTCATGGCTGGTCACTTCCCTGGGCAGCCTATTTTAATGCCTGACCACCCATTCAGCAAAGATTTTTTTTCTAACATCCAACCTAAACTTCTCCTGGTGCAACTTGAGGCAATTTCCTCTGGTCCTGTCAGCTGTTACTTGGAGGAAGGGTTTTAAAACCAGCTCAAGATCAAAATAAACCGTTGATGTATTAATGGCAGAAAGCAGCAATCATTTGAGAGAAATACAGATGAAGACTCAAGAGAGAAATCACAGTAGTGCATGGTTCACCCCAGCTGTTAACAACCTGCACACTGCTAACCAGGAGCAGTAATTGATAGCAGGGACACACACCCACCTCTGCACACACCCCCCTGGCCACGGAGCAGCAGGAGGTGTGAGTGCTCCTGCTCTGTGTGCCCACACCGACCCTACAGCCTGGCAGGAGAGCCCCAAGAGGTCATGCACGTGGGTCCCCATGTGCAGCCCCACCCCACCATCCCATCAGCTGGGTACACATACACCTGGCAGTGTCCCACAGGAGGGTGCTGTGTCTGGGCAGGGCAGCACGGTGACACTGCTACCCCATGGCAGCATCAAACCAACTGCTGCTGCTGTTTCCTTTACGAGGACACTCTCCACACCAAAAAAATACCATCCTTATTTCTTTTTGCGCTGACTTTTCTTTCGTTTAAAAAAACCCCAAAACCTAAAAAACCTCTTTGTATTTTCCTGGTTAATATCTTGTACACTGGACAATCAGCTTCCTCTTGAGCACTATTGTGTTTGCAACTTAAGGTTTTGGTAACAGGAGGCTACGGGGGAGACTTACATGAGGAGCTGCTAGAAGTTTCACACGTGTCCCATGGAGCACATGCCAGCTGGCTCCAAGATGGATCTGCCACTGGCCAAGGCCAAGTCCATCAGCAGCAGTGGTAGCACCTCTGGGATAAGATATTTAAGACGGGGGAAATGTCCCTGCACAATTGTAGACAAAGAGTGGAAAACATGTGAGAGGAACAATTTTGCAGCCACCCAGGTCAGTGAGGAAGGAGGGGCAGGAGGTGCTCCAGGTGCCAGAGCAGAGATTCCCCTGCAGCCCGTGGTGCAGCCCATGGTGAGGCAGCTGTGCCCCTGCAGCACGTAAAGGTCCACAGGGGAGCAGAGATCCACCTGCACCCCATGGAGAACCCATGCTGCAGGTGGATGCCCAAAGGAGGCTTTGATCCACTGGAAACCTGTGCTGAATCAGGCTCCTGGCAGGAGCTGTGGTGCTGTGGAGAGAGCAGTCATGTTGGAGCAGGGTCACAGGACTTGTGACACTGTGGGGGTACCCATGCTGGAGCAGTTTGTGGAGAGCTGGTGTCCATGGGAAGGACTCACATGGGAGAAGTTTGTGGAGAGCTGTTTCCCATGGGGGAGACTCCAGACTGGAACAAGGAACTAAGGAGGAAGGAGCTGAAGAGAAAACATGTGATAAATTGACCATTGTCCCCATTGCCCATCCCCATGCACCACTGGAGAGAAGATAGAGAAAATCATGAGCAAAGTGAGCCTAGGAAGAAGGGATGGGTGGGGAGAAGGTGTTTTTAAGATTTGATTTTTTCTCAATACTCTACTCTGATTTGCTTGGCAAAAATTCAGTTAAATTCCCCAAGTCAAGTTTTGCCCATGATGATAATTGCTGAGTGATCTGTGCCTGCCCTTATGTCAACTCATGAGCCCTTTGTTATATTTTCTCTCCCCTGTGCAGTGAAGGAGAGGACAGATAGAGCAGCTTCAGTGGGCACTGGGCATCCAGCCAGGGTCAAAGCCACCACGTCAGCTTGTGACAGTTCTGGGTGTCCCATTCACCTGTCACATCTACAAGCCCTTCTGCCTTGACAGCCACTGTTAGCCAGGATGTTTTGCCAAGGGCAGACCATAAGGCCATCCCCACAAGAAGCCCTAAATTCAGGAGGAGTTTATTGTATTACACGTAGTCAGGCTACAGAACATTGCTGTCATCCTCTAAAACAGACAGAAAGCGTTTTCTGTCACTTGGTCTCCAGCATAAGCTCAGCTAGCAGGAACAAAAGATAATTACCATGATATTTAATGCAACAGATGCAGTTTTAGAAGTATTGGAATATTTTTAACAAGAGTAACCATTGGAACAGCTAACAAACTGGCTGTGCATTATCCATCTGTTCATATCAAGACAAGCTGCTATTCTTAGAAGACAAACTGTTGGTCAAACTGAAATTATAACGTAGAAAACTGAATTTTTTTGATCTTTGTTGCAGAGGTCAGATTAAAGGAGACTAAATACAATTGCCATATGTTTACATTTTCCAAATATGTGCTATTTTCCACCTGTAATTTAAGTTAAATCACATTTGTAATGAAGGGATCTGTGCCTTTTTTCTACCCTGCTGCACATGTAGAAGACTGATAACTTGAGCAAGTAACATAAACCCAAAAGACACCACTGAAGCCTAACTACACAGCCCCAGGTCAGCAATACCTTTTTTTATACAGCCTTCCCCAGATGTATCATGTTCACATGTGCTGTAGAATGCATATTTCTGCCTAGGAAATCCCAGCTAAAGTCATGGGAACACTTGCCATAACAACTATTTCCACCCCTGGGTAACTGACATTTTTTTAATTCAGTCCTATCCTTTTAAGAGAAACTTTCCCTAGACTTCAGAAAGTGCTGTCAGCCATCGGTGAGGGACTAAAAGGAAGTACTCTGTGAACTGAGTAGAAATTTTGATGACAGCATGATGTCATTTATATAAGCATAAACCAAAGAAGTAAGGTAGCACTCAACAGTTTAAAAAAACCAAACAGAGCCACCTTCCTTTCCAGCCCCTTGCTCAGTAGACTATATTTCTCTTAATCTGCTTATGGATGAATCTTTAACCTGGTTCCATTTCCTCCTGGCTGGCCCTGCTCAGGAGAGTGCAGTGCTCTGGAGAATAGGTGAGGGTACTCAGACAGCTCTGTTTCTCCACAATAAGTAGACATAGCTGCCTGACTGGGACTTCTTATTTGCTTTTTGTGGGTTTTATTTATGCTTTCAAATTCTTCATTCCAGATGTGCCTGAAAGTGGAGGGGACAGTTTAGTCCCATTTAAGCCAAGTTCATGTGTGGTATCCGGTCCTACTTTCTCTTCTCAAAATGGGAAGACAGCCAAGGGACATCCAATCAGTAGGAAAATGATCTTCAGGGATGCTTGAGTGAGGACCCATCAAAGTAAAGAGCCAACACAGCTGGAAAAAATAGGAGACAGCAAGACCTCACTGAAAGCCAGATGTTCAGTGCACATTTTCCATTCTAATTTTTTTAATCATAATTTTTTAACAACAACAGAAACACATCCTACATTTTCTTAAAATACAGTCAGGAAAGGAGGCTGTTTATGAGTTTAAGTTCATGTGTTTTATTGCTCCAATTCCTTTGAAAAAAAGTTTAGACATAAAATTAATTGGAGAAGAAACATATGCTTCTTGGCTCGGCAATGCTCAGTGCAGTCAGTGTTGGATTTTTTTCTTTCTGTGTACTTTCACAAGATGTCTCTTGGTTTTGAATTAGTTGCATTGTAGAGTTAAATTTATGTGATGGGGTTTAGCAGACAAAACAAAGACCCTTTACAAAAAGTGTTTTCATGGAGATTTTGATGGAAGAAGAGATATAAAATAATGGGAAAGAGTATAGCTGAAGAATAAGAAGTCTATAGGGAATATTTCCCTGCACAGTTTAAAAGCTTGGTAAATCCAGCTCTGAACTAATTTACAAGGGCCTGTGACTGAAGCAATGCCAAGAGAAAAAAGAAGGGAGGATCAAATGTCAAAAATCCCCAAGTCCTATTGAAGAAGTCAGTTTAGGGGTAGAGTGGTAAAAGAACTTGGAATCAGAGATGCCTCGTTTGGGCCAGATGTCTCAATGTCTCTGTACAGGTGTGACTAATATTTCCCCTGATGCACAACAAACTTGAGAAGAAAGACCACTTGGCAGGGATCTGAGAGTTCAACTTTTGGCTTTGTTATTAACCTTTTCTGTGTGCACATCAAGTCCTGATCCTCCCTCTTTGTGTGAGCTCTCCTGGAAAGAGACTGTGTCCCGTCATGTTTGCAGCTACTCAACCGTTGTGTTGAGAAATGTTTTCAGAAGCATGGCTAAACAGTTCTATTCTGAAAAAAATTGAGAAATTTCACAGTTTTTCAGTCAAGATGCAGACACGTACTGGCACAACACTGGATATTCCTCACCTACATGGATGCCAGTAAGCTGCTTTTAATGAGAAATTACTAGTGGCCATAGTAACTGGGGATTGTAGAGGAAAGAGCTAAGGGAGAGTCAAAGACAGTTTTGGAAGGTGGGAAATATAATCTGAAATGAGCATATTTTGAATTGAGCTACAAGTTTGCTTAATCATTCAAAGAATGAATGAATATTTTAAAAAAAGCCAATTAGGAATTTTTTATAAAATCTGCTGGTGCGAACTCGAAATTTTCTATAAACACAGTCATAACAAAAATCACACAAAAAAGCTCATTGAGAGTAAGAATCACAGATAAGGACTGAAATCAAATTAAGCACCCCAACATGCATCATTTAGAAGGAGTTGAAGATGAGGAAATATGTACCATTTTTTATCAGTGGATCAGGGGTTGTGGGTCAGTGCTGTGGAAAGGAGATGCAACCCTAGAATGAATGGAGGAACTATTTTAGTCACACAGAAGGGAGTATTAACAAAACTAAACTGCTGAAGATGTCACCTTTCGGAGACTAGAGGTATAGAATCACCAAGTTTGGAAGACACCTTTGAGATCATCCAGTCCACCCATTAGCCCAGCACCACCACTAAAACCCCTAAGCACCAAACCACACCACCCACAACCAGATCCAGATTCCTCTTAAACACCTCCAGGGATGGAACTCCACCGTGTCCCTGGGCAGCCTGTTCCAGTGCCTGACCACCCTAACAATGAACGTTTCTTTTATAATGCCTAATCTGAATCTCACCTGGCTTAAGACCATTTCCTCTGGTCCTCTCACTGCAGGCACAGCAGGAGTGACTGGCTCCCATCTCACTGCAATCTCCTTTCAGATGGTTGTGGAGGGCAATGAGGTTCCCTCTGAGCCTCCTCTTCTCAAGACTTCTCAAGCCCAGCTCCCTCAGCCCTAAGACTTATTTTCTAAATCTTTCACAAGCCTTGTTACCCTTTGCTGGACATGCTCCAGCACTTCAGTGTCCTAAACTATCATCCAGCTATTTAGAGAGAGATATAGTGCAAAACAAAAGGAAGCAGGAAATTTAGGGATATAAGAAATATACACCTTGGACACCAAATGGCACCTAAAGAGCTTAAGAAGTTTGTCCTTGTAAATGAAAAGCCTAGTTAACAAAATAATACAATTAACACACACTACACACACAC